>OZ007554.1:223799221-224399221 GCA_963931855.1 Philhelius festivus | reverse complement strand
GAACCTTAGTAGCTCGTCGAAGAGCATCTCTGGGCATTTTACGCTGCCTTTGGATGCAAATGTTGTTCCGTTCGGGACTTTAAGGACTACATTTTTACATTTTCCTGCTGACTGGCTGCATCCGCAATTTGATTATGGTCTTCTGAAGCCGATTGCTTATGACTTTGAGGCGTTGATTTTGATTCCCCACTTTCTATTGTTGAGAAAAAATCTTTGCCTGTAGCTTTCAGCTTTCTTCACAACTATCAATGGTGCATCGATTTGTAGAAAGTCAGCGAATCACCAACGAAGAGAATGTTATCCCAGTTTTCAGGGATAAGTTGGTCGGAGGTTAGTATTCTGTATTCAGTTTCAGTTGAATTGTCGTGGGGTGCACATCTCTTTTGGAACTTTACATCAACTACCTTTCAAAATGATTTGTTCGGTGTGTACATTATCAATTAATGCAAGTTGTAAAAGTCAAATTTCATGCAATGATTGTCTGAAGATTTTTCACTCTTCTTGTGTGAATATTACGAAGGAAGATTTCGATTATTATAAAGAAAGTGGAACGGCTTTTCGTTGTGATAAGTGCAGGGTATTAAGACGAAGATCTCTCATTAACTCTGAACCTGTGCAAGCTAACAACAAGCAGTGTGAAAGATCAAATATATCGTTTGCATTTACAAGTGTGAACGATAATGCTGCTTCTCTCGCTGCAGTTGATGGTTTGGCGACTAAAGATGGGGAAAGTGAATACACTCTACAAATGATCTACCTTAAACTGTCTCAGTTGGAAGAGACAAACAAACAATTTCTGAAAACAATGAACGAGCTAGCATCCGAAAATGAGAATTTAAAGATGAAAGTTGAAGTTCTTGAAAATAAACTGAACTGGCAGCAACAACATCTTCTAAGCAACTGTTTGGATTTAGTTGGAGTCCCAAACGTTGATGAAAAAAATGCAAAAGCCAAAGCACAGCAATTTTTCCAAAGAGCGCTGTCTATTGATGTTCCTGATGAAAAAATTGAGTCATGTTTCGTTAAGAAATTTCAAAGTAAAGTAGAGAGAAATGGCGTAAGTCACTCTGATATGAAATCAATCATTCGTCTCAAATTCTCCGATAACTCAACGAAGAAGCAAATAATGAGTGAAAGAACAAAAAATAAGAAAAAACTCAATTCTCATGCGTTTGATGACTTAAGCAGCGCCAGCGGTAGCAGAAACAAGGGAACTGATGTTTACATCAATGATGCTCTGACGAAATTTCATCAGGCTCTCTTCATGCAGGCGAAAGAAGTTAGAAAGAGAAAGGGTTATAAATTTTTATGGTTTAAGAATAATCAAATTTTAGCTAGAAAAGTGGAAGGTGGAAACATCATTACTATTAGATCATTCAAAGATCTTTCTTTAATTATCTAGTGTATATTTTTTATTTTAATATGCCTATTCGAAATTATGTACATGATCTAAATAATGATGATGTTTCTATTCTTGATCTCACAAATAGCAATTGTAATAGTGTTTTTTCTAATCCTCTTTTTTCTAATAACAAACTTTTTATTGTACATCAAAATGTTAGAAGTCTGAGAGAAAATTTCTCTACTCTTGTCACTCATGTCGATTCCTTTATGTGTATTCCAGATTTTGTTTTTGTTTCCGAGATTTGGATCTATGGCTTCGAATTATGCGACTTTTCTATGCCGGGTTTTAATTTTGTTGCCAACACTAATGAAGGTTACGCGGCTGGTGGTGTAGGATGTTTTATAAAAGACAAATTTGTTGATTGTGTTGCTACAGATGTGAATTTCACAAGTGCTGATATTCTTAAGGTAACTTTTGCGTTAAATCAAGAGACTTATGTTATTTTGTGTGTCTACAGGCTTCATATGTTTAATATATCCGCGTTTATTGAAGAATTTTCAAATCTTTTAGATAATGAGAAATCAAAAAATCTAATTATTTTGGGTGATTTCAATATAAATATATTAGAAAATACTGGGGTAGTTTCCACTTACTTGTCCCTTTTGGATTCACACGGTCTTACTTGTTTGAATAATGAACCAACTAGGCTTGCTTCAGGTACCTGTTTAGACCATATTTTTGGACGTTTTAACAATGTTTTTGTTAATTCTTGTGAAAAGTGCGTATTTGATCTGAGAATTACTGATCATTCTATGACAGGAATTTTGGTTAGTTATGCTACGAATAAAATCAGAAGTAATTCCAGGTCCTTTAAGAAGTTTTCTAAAGTAGACTTCATAAAGTTGAAAAGTTGTCTTTTTTATGAATTTTGGGAAGATGTTTATCAAGAAAGTAATGCATCTGTTTCATATTCAATCTTTCTCGATACTCTCCAAAAACACATCAATGACTGCACCTCTACTTTTACATCCAATAAGCCTATAAAAAGACTAAAGCCATGGATCACTAAGCATTTATATAACAAGGTAAAAGGAAAAAATAAACTAAGAATCAAATGCTCAAAATTTCCAAACAACACTTATTTAAAATCCAAATACAAAAGTTTATGTTTACAACTAAAAAAAGAAATTCCTTTATGTCGAGATAACTTTTATAGGGCAAAGTTTAATTTGGCGAAAGGCAATTTGAAAAGTGAATGGCAAGTCGTTAACAGCATTCTAAATAAACCTTGTTCAGTTAAAACCCCTACGGTTATACGGATTGGAGACAATTATATTACAGAAAAACTTGCAGTAGCTGATGAGTTCAATAATTATTTTATATCTAGTGTAGGTAATTTGCAACCCTCATCTACATTTAAATACTGTACTAGCTGCTCTGCATCACGTAACCGTGAGTCTAATTTTTATAGTAACAGTTTTGTGTTTGATTCAATTACTGCATTGGAGCTTTTAACATCTATAGGTTCCTTGAAGAATACAAATGCCTGTGGTTTTGATGGTATTTCTAACATTATGCTTAAGAATATTGGTTGTTTTTTAGTTGATGTCTTGGCTCATATTTTCAACCTCTCAATAATTACTGGTGTTTTCCCTGAAGCCCTTAAACGTGCACAAGTCGTTCCATTGTTCAAAAAAGGATCCGCAAGTGAAGTTTGTAATTACAGGCCCATTTCATTACTTCCTGTTTTTAGTAAAATTTTTGAAAAAGTTATTAAAATAAGAGTAGTTAATTTTTTGAATATAAATTTGTTTTTTAGTAATGCTCAATTTGGGTTTCAAGTAGGAAAATCTACTGAGGATGCTTTGTTGCAGTTTTGCTTCAGAATATTTTCTAATCTTGATTGTAAAAAGCTTACAGCTGGCTTATTTATTGATATTGCGAAAGCGTTCGACATGGTCGATCACAATATTTTATTGGCGAAGCTTTATAATGCAGGTTTTCGTGGGTTTTTTCTTGAGTGGTTTACTTCATATCTTAAAAACAGAGCACAAAGTGTGAAAATTGATGAAGTTAGTAGTGAAATTAAATATATCAATATTGGCGTACCTCAAGGGTCTGTGCTAGGACCGATTCTCTTTTTGATATATATTAACTCACTCTTCAATTTGAATTTTAAGGGTAAACTTACGGCCTTTGCTGATGATGTTGGATGTTCCTATGGCTCAAACAGTCCTCTCGACCTAATTTGTGATATCAATTTTGATCTAAACTTATTGCGGATTTGGTTTGCAGAACATAAGTTACCGATTAGCAAAAAAACAAAGATAATGTTCTTCAACTTATCTTCACATAATTTCTTTGATCAAATTCTTTACTATCACGCACCTGAGTGTCATCGTTTCAAACTTCTTGACTGTACCTGCAGTTTAGATTATTCTAATGAATCTTTTTTTGAAAGTTCCAGTTGCTGTGATAATTGTTTTTTGATCGAAAGTGTCAAAGAATTTAAATACCTAGGGCTTTGGATTGATTCAAGGATGAGTTTTTACTATCACACAGACAGTCTAAAAAAATATTTCCGTTGCGCTGTTAGACACTTCTTTTACTTGCGTTCTGTATGTTCTTCTTTTCTCTTGAAAATCATTTACTATGGAATTTTTCATTCAAAGCTTCAATATGGGATTGCTTGTTGGGGTGGTACTACTAAAAACAAAATTCAACCTCTTTTGACTTTACAAAAATCTGTTTTAAGGAAAATCTGTCGTAAAAATAGACGTGAACGTAGTTTCCCTTTGTTTGTTGATCAAAAAATTTTTCCTATTCGTCATTTATATTGTTTTAAAGTGCTGAAAACGTTTTTTATGCGTTCTGGTAATATGAATTACAGGTTAATTTCTAATCATAACTTGCGATGTAATCATTTGAATTTTGCATCTGTTCCACATTTTCGCACTACTGCCTATCGTAACTTTTATTCTGTGTTTTCTTGTCGGATTTTTAATAAATTGCCTCACGCAATACGAACATCAACAAATCCTAGAATATTTTTAAAACTAGTAAAGGTTTGGCTTTTCAATCAAAATTATGATAGTCTTGAATCTGTGATTTCTAACATTTTGATCTAAATTTAGTTTGATTTTTTATTTATTTTATATTTTACATTTTTTTCATTTTTCATCTTATTTTTTGTTTTTTCTTTCATTTTTTTTTTTTTTTCATTTAATTTTGTCTTGGTTTATTTATTGAATTAAATCTTTTGCTAATTTTTATGATTTTTTTTTATTTTCTTTTGCATTATGTACATATATTATTTTGTTATTTTTTTTTTTATATTTCTGAGGGTCACCCCACCCGTATTCATATTTTATTTTATTTTTAATTTTAACTACTTGTAGTGGCATTTGACACTATTTTTTTATACCTTGGTATTTAAAATACAAAATGTCATTTAATTTTTTCATAATTTTTAAACTACTTATGTATCTAAATTTTGTAAATATTTAAAACTGAATTTTATGTGAAATAAAACTTAAACTTAAAAACTTAAGAACGGCCTATGTTTCGAGCCTTCGGCAACTCCAGCTTTAATGCTATTCATTGTCGATCTGCAGGGGACCAGTTGTAACTATGCAGTTATTATTGTAGTAATTTTTGACTCATTCACGTAACTTTATTTCTTTTTCAACCAAACCTATTAGCACTGGTGAAATGAACCCAAAATTAATTAAATGTTTATGAATGTTTGAAATTAATTTTGATTCAAAAAAGAATAAAATCATACCGAAGAAACTGTTGACTCCATCGAAAAACCTCCAGTATTTTTTTGTTTTTCAACTTCATGTGAATTGATCAATACCGAGCATGATTTTTCTTCCGAATTATTCCGATTAATTTACAAACTCTTAATTTAAGTTTGCAGCCATCTTACAAGGCAAACACAAAATAAGTTGTTTCCTCATTCCATTTATCGACTGTCAGAATATTCTATTTCTGGGAGGTATTTCCTAAGATATAACGGATTGCCTTATATCAATCAGCAAATGGACCATGTTACCAAAAACTGGCCACACGTGACCCTTCATCAGTAACTTGCAAATTTGTCTCTGTCTCTCATGTTCAGTAGCAGATCAAGTTGACTCGGTTCATTTCCTGATTATTATCGTAGCACAACTTAATATTGCCAAAAACTCTTGACAATTGATTAATTGAAAGAACATTTCTTCATTTATCGGAAATCAAGCGGAAAACATTCAAAAAAAAAAAAACTCAATCCTAAGGGAAAGGCTCGACGTTACTGATACGAACAAGCTATTACACCACTTAAGTTTGGGCTTACCTACTCCTTCCACACTCAACTTTCACTTACTACTGGTTTATTTCTATTAGCTGTTTCTTTGGAGATTACTATCCTGTTGCCGTATAAGGTGGCATCCTGAATACATCACCTTCGAGGGCTAAAAAATGACTTTGAGTCTTATCGCACGGCCACACGCTATACCACCCATCATCCTTATCAATCATTAATGGCGCCATATCTGTATGTAAACCCCTTCCAAAGCATGTTCCATGGATACCGTTGCTCTATAGCGTGTATCTATGCAATTGCATTATAAGTTAGACGAACAATTTTCTGTCATGTTAAAACACTCTCTTTCTCTATCTCTCTCTCACTCTACTTAAAAGCAAACTGTTTAGCTAGGGTGGCTGCGATGCCGATGACTCTCTGGCCCTTGTAAACGTGGGTTCATCCCTGTTTCGAGGATTACTCTGGATTTTTCTTCTTTCAAATTCAATAGAACTGATGAGGTCATTGCAGATATTTATACTATCGAGAACAAATTTGACATTTAACCTTATTCGAGGCTGGGGGATTATTTTTTCTGATAAATGCATTAAGGGCGGGAATAAATTGCGGAATGATGTCGGTAATCGAAGTTTTACGACTCCGATAAGCGAATTATCGAATGACTATCGATGTTTCATAGATTTCTGCCAGTCAAGTTAATGTGGCTTCATGAGAGAATCTGGATGAGTGTGAGGCGGCATCCATTGAATAAGCAGTTAGTTACATAGGCAACCAGTTTTTGTCAATGGTTATGGATTTGTATTGTGTAATCGAAAAGCAAGGGTGAATATTGCTTTTACCGCCACCCTTCTGTGGAACTAATGGATAATGTTTTCTTGATGACTCGACAGTTTGAAAATTTTTGATTTTGATCTTTGAGTTGAGTTCTTGAAAACTCTATGAGCATTTTATGCATAAGCTTTATTTGAATTTGAATTTAACAATACAAATATATTAAGCGTAAGTTGTTCTTATAATAAAAATTTCTCATATCATTGCATTAGTAGTTAAGTGAGCAAAATGATCTTTGGGATAGAGTTTCTAAGAGAGTCTCGACCTATGGAATTGTCAAATGTCAAAACGTCAATAATAATAACTTCAATCTCCAGCTACATCATACGACACTTCCAGTTAGGTGTGTGAAATATAAAAAAGTAACTTAGGTAGTTGCAAGATGTAAATGTACTTATCGCATCGTTAATTCCTCAGTTAGATATTGCCTGTAGAAAAAGTTGTTTTTCTGTAACTCAATGCGATAACTTTAATATGTCTAAACTATTCTGGCTGGAAATTCCATTGGAGAACGAAAGGTTGAAGTATCATTTTGACGAAAGTGAAATCGAATTTAATATAAAGTTTTAATTTTCAATGAGATGATTAAGGTGTTTCTGAGTTTCACTTTTTGTCTTCCAAGAAGATCCAGAACCATTTTCAACTCAAACCCAAACTTCAAAAAAATTTCCAACTAAAAGTTATCTTGTAATGTTTTTAATAATGACAAAAACACTTTTAAATATTTTTTTTTAATATAGTACAAAATTGTTTTTTGAACAAGTTAGGAAACTTAAATTGGAAACTTTAGTGGAATAGAAAACTGTTTAAATTAAATTCAAGCAAGTGGAAGATAGATACATCAAGCGAATAATATGATAATATGTCCAAGAACAAAACACATATCGTCGCTTTTCCGGCAGAGTCGCATAAGTCGAAATTTGTCGTTTTTTAGTTTAGAACACAGAACTGAGCTGAAAAAAAAACACAACTTTTCTGCGTAATCGGCGTTAACCTACTTCTTCTAGTTTCCGAGTTATGAAAAAGCGCCGCTCTCAATGTTCAAAAACATCTCTGTCATTTTCTACGTATAAATACGGCATAAATCAAGTTTTGTTTTTTGTTTTTAATATTTCGTTTTTTATAAAACTTAACAAACAAAAAATGCAATTTTTTCACGTATTCAACATTCGAGTTTTGTTTTTTATGAACAACGACAAGTCAGTAAAACTGAATAATATGATTGCAGACAATTTAACTTAAAGTGTTACTAAAGAAAAACATGAATTTTGTTCAAAGGACGGGCTTAACTTTATTGTAATAGTTTTAATTTTTAATTTATTGTTAATTAATTCGAAAATTTTGATATATTTTAAATTTTAATGGTTATTAACGTTCGATTTTGAATTAAGGAAGATATAATTGACTTTTTATCATAATTCATTTATTTTTTAGTAAACATTGTTTCTACCTTTATTTTCAATAAAATATTCAAACTGAATAGATGTTTCATTAATATTATTTTTGTAACCAGAATTTCCTTCTCCGCATAGCTTATAATTTTATTAAAATCCAGTATTTCCTCCACCTTAGCAGAATCGGTTTTAAGCTTTCCACCACCAACTATGAACCCCAAGAACTTCAGTTCTTTGAAGCAAAACTTGGAATTTTTATGTTGATGGTCAGATTAAGGCTAGGACCGCACTTGCGATTTCAATCGCACGATTTTTTAGTCGCAAAAATAGAACACATGAATTTAAATGCGAATGAACGCACTTGCTACCAACAAATCATGACGATTTAAAAGTCGCAATTTGTTTCATTTTTCTTGCGATGCAAATTTCGTAAGCTTAAATGAAACACTACGACTTTTTAATCGCTTCGACAAAAAATCGCAAGTTCGGTCCTATAGCCTAACTCTGCCTAAGCAGTCGGCTACTTCACTTGAATTGAAAATGGCTTAGATTTTAACTTTATTCTTTCAATCATCCAAATGAAGCAAGTAGTTTTGAAATGACAGCTTGATGTATCTGCCATTTAATTTAATGATAATTTCTAAAAACTCATGTATAAGCCATGGCGTCATTCTAAAGCTATTTTTTAAAACTGTAATCTAAGTTAAAAATCTTAAACATTTATTTTTACTCTTTTATTGACTTTACTCTTTTTATGTAATGTAGATGAACATTCATTTTTAATTTTAGTTTGTTCATTTCGATTTCTTCTTACTCACTAGCTTTCAGTTAGTGATAAAGTTTGACTTTTAAATTAAAAAAGCTTTCGACTTTTGAAGATTCATACAGGCATTTTATCAATTTTTTCCAGTATTTCTATTCCGTTTGTTCCAGACGGCAAAGTTATGGACTGTCAAAGTGACAGATATCCGTGTGATAAAATGAATTTTTTTTTTCAATTTTCAAAGTTTCTCGACGAATTTTATCAACGCGATAGTTATAGAACATGGTTCCTATTTAAAGAAATTCATCGTAAGATTTTAATGAATTTATAAAAGTACGTTCACTATTTTATTTAAGGGAGCAAAATTATCTAGTGGCTGTACTGTCTCTGGGTAAATTCATTCGTTACTAAACTAAATATTTTCTTTGATCGCTCACAATTTACATAGTTTTTACTTTTTCTGTACTCAGACATTTGTCTGACACATTTTTTTTACTTGCGATATAAGTAGGTATTATAAAACAAGTTTTACATTTACAAAAAAAAAAGAACTCGAGAGAGATTTTGGTCAAAGCTTACATTACGAATTACGATGATAGAGAACGCGAAAAAAATGGGTCCCGCAATTGCGTCCGCCTGTCTGTAAGACTGCGTGTCTGTACCTTAACCTATACAGCTTAAACCGCTGAATCAACTCTTTTCAAAACTTGGTATTTAAGGTTCTTCGATGATTCCATAGAGGTGAAATTGAAATTTTTTTTAAGCTCCGAAACAAATGGTACCTGGCATACAACCTTTATGCAAAATCTATAGTCGTTAAACCACTTGGACTTCCTTATGAATAGACTACTAACGTCTATATTTGCAAGACCACTATATGATCTAGAATAGATCGAAGAGAGCCTTAACCTAGTAACGTACAACTGTCAACCATTCCTGCGTACATGTTACCAGGAATGGAAGGAACCCAAAGTTTCTGCCGAGATCGAACGGCACTTTTCATGACAAGAAGATATAGGTGAAGAATTTGTCACTTCTTCGTAAGAAAAACATTTTGCAGCTAAGAATCGGGATGGGATGGGTGTACATTTATCTGCCCTATCTGGTGAAATATGTCGTGTTGCTCTAGTTGGGGTCAGTGCATCAGCTTTACAATTTCCTGGAAAGTCACTATCGCCCAGCATCAAATAAAGGTGTTTATGGTTATTATAGAATTTTCGGAGACAATTTCGGGTGGGCCAAATACAAGTTTTTTTGTAAAAATGCAATAAAATGAACAAGATTAAATTTTGTCCATGTATTATGGCTTTATTAGTAAGACCAAACATTCCCATTAATTATGGAATACAACATCGTTCAAGTGGCTGCCTTGGCTGGAGTCAATTGGACCTTTTTAGCGAATAATCCGAGATTTTTGTGAAGAATTCTCCACAGGTTCGTGAATTGACACACTCTCGGCTACAGCAGTGACATTCTCGTCTGTGCGCACCGTACCACGACGTAGATCATCAGTGTTGTCCAGTGTCCACTAGAATACCAATCTCACGAACTTTTTGCACAACTTAGCGTACCGCAGGAGCGGGGGTGCTTCATTTCAGTCAAAACTTCTTTTCAAAAAACGCACTGTTTGGGCTATTTCCCAACGTTTTTCAAGTGTAAAGCGACTCATTCCGTTCCGCGGAGGTATGGTTCTGACTTTCTGTCAATAATTCGAGCGGGAAACAGCTGTCAATGTCAAAATAACTTATGATTTACAAAGAAACCACTAGATGGCCCACCCGTATACTATAAGATGCAAAGATGTCATATTTTTTTTGAAGCCAAGATATGATTCTTTTATCGCCTAAATTTCCACCTGGAACTAGCTATAATGAGAAAACTGGTTTTTAGATATTGAAAATAACCCAATCTTATCATCTGATGTTTATATTTCCTTTCAAAAGCCGTAGTCTGCTTGCTAACAAACCAAAGTTTTCAATATAGGAAATTTATCAAAATTTGTCTCATACTCTCTTAATCACATTAGCAATTCTTTGTTTCTGAAAATTCATTAAGATCATGTATAAATGCCTTAGTTAATTGCTTCAACAACTGTTTCCATTTCTGGGTGAGTTTTATGAGTTGATGTCTCGATATTAATGAGATAATAATATTTTTAGATACAGAGCAGGCAGTCAAATTTCCCCATCTACTTCTTAAGTAATGATAGTTTTGTAGTATACACGCAAGCACATGCATAAAAACATATCAACACGCATGCACACACAACACCCGAATGCACAAATCCACACGGATATACACAAGGATACGCATCCACACATATGCAGAGACACACATTAAGTGTCATTTATGTCAAATGCTAAGAAAATTCCGATCTGTCTTGTTCAACTACACGTCGAACAAATTTCTTTTCATTCTCCCCTTATTTTCTAATATGACCTAATTCAACAAGATGGACAAAAAGACAGAAAAAAATAAAAAACTTAAAAGAACTTTCTATTTTAAGAACAGACCACAAAGAGACTCACCCTCAAGTCAAACCACTTAAAGCACTTGAAACTTTTACATTCAATTAAATCTCTGTAATAACTTCCACCGAGAGTATATGTGAATGGTGAATGGAGAACTTTTTGTCCACCACCATCATACACATAAACCATAACCTCCAGGACGAAAATCATAGTCCCCGAGCAGAGACCTATGATGACATACATTCCCAAATGATGACGATGATGGTCATCATCATCATGGAACTATTGCACTTAACCCGCCTTTGGTATACTTTTACTAATAGTACCTATGCTGAAACAGCACCACGATAATTGCATCCTTGAATTTCGTAGATTAGGCCGGCCGCAAAACTCATTAATGTCCAATTTTGAAATTAGACCGAAATTTCATGTTACCACACCCCTGAAAACCTCGCTGAACGGAACCTCTGGTCCTTATTAGGCAATATAGACATAGACACCCATCAGAGCTCTCATCCACTTTCCGAAAAACTTCTTTCCATGTTAATCATTATAGCGCAGCGCCGCAGTAAATGAGTCTCTGGGTAACGTGGCAAAATTGTTTGGCAAAGGACTCTGCTGGCAGCTTACAGTTTTTGGAATTACCCCAAGCTGATGTTCACAACCAACACCGTAACCGCCATTATCAATTTATTGCATAAGTATTATAAAAAGGTATTTGCTTGCGTATATGGGTTTTGGGTAGCACACTGATGGGTACAGGCTAGGCTATTAGGGTCTATGTGAGTGCGTAGGTATATTAAAGTGCCACAGCAGCTTGACGCTCCTCCGATGCTCCATTAAAAATATTAAATTATCAAGATTTAATCCAATTTCAGATTTATGCCAGGCTATACGACTATGGCAGGTTCCCGAGCGCCGAGCGGCAGTGAGGACACTTTACAACACCGTGCCGCGTAAATTCTGCTTGCTTTCAACGCCTGGCTTCATAAACGTACAGCACTTCGGTCTTTACCATCAAAACCATTCCCAACAGCTTTATACAAAACACTGCCTCTTCTCACTCACTTCCCACTAGGAATTCATCATCATCCCAAAGGACATGGACAAAGGATTTATTGATTTAGTCGTTTAATTTCCTGACGTTAAAATCCATTAAAGTTTTTCCCATAAAAACCGTTGAATGATGTTTGCGTTGATGAAATTTAGCCCGAGGTTAGTAAACGTCGACATGACAGTTAGTGTGTGTGGGATGGCAGGGAAGGACCAAGGAGGTGGCTGCTGGGGAACTGGATGAAGTTGTGTTTTTTCGGCACCACGACAAAGGGGGCAAAGGGAATCTCACACAGAATAAAATGGATTCAGCCGAATGTAAATTCCCGTGTAAGGTATACATAGGTATATGGATGTGACGGCGCGGCACGTTGCGTCACATCCTAAGGACTTTTGATGGGAATTATAAATCTGCTCTGTGTTTTTATTGAATCAGTTTCACCTCTAATGGTCCTGTTTACGTGATGTTTCGCATGTTATTGAGTTAGGAATTTTATTTGATGTTAATGGCTTTGGTGATGATGATGAGTGATTTATGTGAAAAAGTGTATTCAGTTTATTCAGAATTATGGAAAACTTAGTTTTGAAGGATTCCACACAAACTATGCGAAAGCAAACATAGTGTGTGGGGGTAATAAAGAGGTTTGATCAATTTGGGATTATGTAGGTACAAACAGACCTAATTTGAATTGAAATAAAGGCGTTGCCGTGAGTGAATATCACGAAAGGACCTACAATTCTGTTTTCTTTTAAATCGATGCAGGTTTTATTTTTTCTGGTACATGTAGGAATACCAACCTACCGAGGGAGAGTTATGTGCTTATAGTTCTTTGAAAATTATTTTCTAAGTAATACCCCGAGGTCTGTCAATTTCAGACAAACTTTGAAACATTCTCGTAATGCTGAAAATCAGAATGTCCAAGCTCTTGAACAATTGCAAGGCAACCCAAAACTCGACGTTTTTTCATACTAATTTTCGAATAGAGGCGATTTGATGTTGAAAGTCTGTGGCGTCCATGTTGTCTCGGCAACGTATAGGTATGTCAAATCTGTTGTTTATTATTCAATCAATTATGCCAAATTACCATGGCAATTTACACGATCGATCAGCACTTCCAAATGATAAAGCTTTACTATCAAAAACAGTGTTTTTTTAGTGCAAACGTTTCCCACGTTTCGGCTATTTTAGGGAAAACACGGTGTGCCTCAAAAATTCGACGCTAAAACGTTAGGTGTGCAGGAGAACCTAAGTCGATTCTTCGAGCCGCACACAAGAACTCGCGCTCTCGCAGTCTTTTTCCTTGGGACTTGGACTTTCATCTAAATAAGATCTAACTATCCCAGGATCTGAAAACTAATAACCAAAGACAATGCCGGTTGCTCGCTAACAGGGTTTTTTTGGCGTTTGGCAGAGAAGCGCCATTTTGGCCGCAATCATCTTTAGCGATCAGGTGCTTTTCCAGATGAACAAACTTGTCATACGACTACAGCAGTTGTTTGGTGTGGATTTGGGCCGACCCGCATCATTTTTGGTTACTCCTTCGAAAACGATATTGGTCAAGGGTTATTTCCCTTGAACTTAGTTCAGCTAACGCCATTCCGTTGCTCCGTCATGTCAGTCAGGGGCCTTCGTCAACAGTTTTTTTTTATGTTACAGTTACGGTATAGCCGAAAATACCTTAGAAAACTATTGATATAGGAGCCTGCCTGGTAACGGAGTTGCGTGAGCAGTACAGAGGACCCAAAGAGGTTGTTAAAGTCTATATTGCTTAAAAGATTGTTGGCTTAGCTGCGTTTTAATCCCCAATTTACATACCAAAAGCGGACATTTATAAGACTTTATATACTCGTACCAAAAACGGAGCAACGGAGTTGCGTGAGCGAGAAGAAGGATCCAAAAAGGGAGCTTAAATCTTTTAAGCCCGCTTTACAAGCCAGACAGGTAGAGTCTATCAAGCACACTGTTGGGACCTATTGGTACCTGTCTGGTGACTGAACAAACAGAATAAATAGTTCCAAGCGAAACAAGGTCAAATACCTATTGGAAAAGTTAAGAAAAGGGTTTCAATACTGAAAATGCTTTTTCTGTATTAAATCTCCAACAATTTGGGATTTATGTCGGCATGGTGAGACATAATAATTCCCCTGTCTATTATTATGTAATCCAACCAATGGTACATACATACTTACTAACTTAAAAGGGGTCCCGATACATGAAGGACATCCAATTCAAACATGGCGGCTTTACATTCTCTTCAATTCCAAACACACTGATTTCAGTCATCCAAACGCCCCGACATTCCGGATGGCTTGGTATTTAATCTAAAAGTTCGGTCTTCCATCTCCATTCGATCCTGGTGGTTGATAATCGAAAACTCTCTTGATTCTTGGCTGGAAGATTGATGTTCATTTGTTCGATGCAGACGAGCTTGACGTCAACGTGATTTGAATATCTGGAAACATAAATACATATCCTTTGAATAATTTTTCTTTCGAAAGAGTCAAAAGTTTCAACTGTCCCCTTTTAAGCCTAGTACGCAGATCGAGACAAGACAAATTTTATCTCTACAATTTTAATCTCTACAAAACTTTTCCAAATCTCGCGCAAAAGTTTGAAGTTGGAGAATTAAAAAATAATTTAATGTGGCAGTTTTTTTGTAGCGTATCTCTGGAACGGGTTGTCTTACAAAAGTCGTTCACACCTTTTTGGAATCTCCTCCCGATGCTTTCATAAGGTGCATCAGTACTTTTTACATAAAACCAGTTTTGCCAAAAATCATTTTCGGCTGTCAAAATTTGTCCCGCAAAATAATGCTTGTATCATTCTTTTTCCTGGAAAAATTTAGTGGAGACATTTTGTACAGCAATGCACAAAAGTATGAATTTTGCGCGCGAACTGCGTACTGCTCGGAAAAATATCTAAGACGAAATTTGTCCCAGGACAAAACATGAATGGGAGACAGAATTTTCCCGATCTGCGAACTAGGCTTTATAGTTCAACTCTTGCCCGAAATGGCAGTTTTTAGAACGTGCAATTCATTTTAGTCGTGAAGAACTATAAACCTATTTGTTACCCTCAATAAATAGCATAAATATGTTTGTTTTCCAGGATAATTTTTCGAACGGATCTCCTAGAAATTCCAAGTGTAATATTGGAATTTATTTTTCTGGTTGATTCACAATGAATTTAGGTTACACATTCGGACACTGTATTTGTCGACAGCAATTTGTGCACATCAATAGATATGACAATGGTCTTCATCTGCAGATTTCAAGAAAATTAGAGGGGGTCAGATATATGTAGTACATCAAAATACGGACATGCGAAAGACTACACGCCGGTAACTCCTATAATTTGCCATAATTTTTTGACGACCGCAAGTACATAGGTAGTGTCATTTGTAATATCTTGTCAAAATGTTTTGTTGTTACCTTTTAATTCGAAGTTATTTCTTAATGTTTTTTTTAAAAACCAGCAATTCATTAATTAATACCTTTGTATTTTTTGTTTTTATATTTTTCTTTTAATTTCGTTATATGTCAAGAAGACAGACCAGATGAGTAGGTAGTGCTCGTTTTATTTTGACAGTTGCGCAAGAAAAATTATAGTAACTTGTGAGTGAACACATCCAAAAACATAGAAATTCAAATGGAGATGGTATAATAAACTTGAACATGTTTTTCTTCACTATAGTTTTTATCGTGTTGAATTTAATGCTTCTAAAACTCAGAGCTGTTTTTTGTCATTAAAGCGGAATATTCCCCCTATGCCCCTATTCATGGATGGAGCTTGCATCATAGAAACTGAAAAGCTATCAATTCTTGGTATGTGTATTACTGACCACCTTTCGTGGAATGACCACATATTGGATATTGCTAAAAATGTGGCCAAATGCTTAGGTTTCCTAAGACGATGTAAACACTTTTTCTACCCCTCTGATCTGGCCACAATTTATAAGGCTTATATACGTCCCAAACTAGAATACAATTCTCATATCTGAGCTGGTGCTTCTAAAACATCTTTACAATTACTAGACAGAATCCAGAATAGAGCTTTAAGGCTGATAGGTGACAGAGTAATTTCCGAAACAATTGTTTCTTTAGAACATCGTCGAAATGTCTCTTGTCTATCACTGTTTTATCGTTATTTCTATAAACAATGTTCTATTGAAATAGCGAGTTGCATTCCCCCCCAAAAAAAATTTCACCGTAATACTCGTGCCGCAGGGAATGCTCATCAATATACCCTTGAGCCAAACTTTGGACGTACAGTTAAGTACAGAGATTCTTTCTTTTGCCGTACGACTCGAATGTGGAATTCCTTAACCGACTCTGTTTTTCCTCCCCATTTCAATGTCCAGAAATTTAAGACGAATGTACATCGGTTTTTCCTACTCAATCCTCCCACTGTTTCCTAAATGCTCGCACTGTGTTCAACCAACATTTAAAGGGTAGTCATAATCTCTTGAGTGCGCGTTAATTATAAAAAAAAATCTTCATTTCTGGAGTTTCCTATAATCTTCATTCATCTCTGCATTTAATAATAATTTTAATTTTTATAATTTTTATAACTCGTGTATACGCAGAAAAATGATCGGTTAAAAACAAAGTAGAACTAGTAAAAAATTAGACAAATTAGACAACAAATAAACAACCTGCTAATTTTCTCGGTTAAGATTTCACGAGCCAACTCGGTTAGTTAATTAAATAAATTTGAATGATTATTTTAACCTAAGTGGTAGGTATGCAATTTTAACAATCTGCAGTCAGTTCAGATAAGGAATTCGATGTGTTATTTTACCATCACCATTCGATAAATCAAACGATAAGATTATTTAGTTTTAGAACTTTAACCCATTTGGTTAGTTGTCTTAAGATTTATACGAGTACCTACTGATTTAATTTTAACAAAATAAACATCAGTTTAATTTAATCAAGGAAACTGTTAAATATTTTTTTTAAACTAAGCAAGTGTAAGTAATCTTGAAAATTGCGAATCATAACGTGGTAGTTGAACACTTTTATTTAATTTAGTTAACTTTTTTACTTTAAGCAATCACATCAGCGTATCTAAGTCTTAACACATTTTATCTAACCCACTGAAAAATACTCTCGGTTAGATTTTATTTTTCTATGTTGGGTAGTTAAGTCGTCAACGTTTCACTTTTGCGAAAATTATATCGCATCTATGCATTATACAACACAAGTTCAGCTTTCACTCTTTATCCTTCGTTCGCAAATACCATCCAGCAATATAATTTAGATAGTGAAGGTATTTAACAAATCCCACCTTCCACTTCACTTAGGGCCAAACATTCTATTACCCTAATCACGTATGTACTTGTAAAATGCCCAAACCATAACACCCACATCATATGAAAACCGCAACCAGCAACAAACTCTACCGAAACCCAAATTGAGTGCAAATTTATTTTTTCTTAATTTTCCGCCTCTGTAATTTTCAAAACACTGTTGTTTGCCCCTCATGAATACACGCACAGATACCGCCAGCCGTTCCTTAATAAACAGAAACACGTCGCAAACGGGAAACAATGTCCGCCCGCCGCCAACGCGCCGTTCGGTATTGTATTGATTTTCTATAAAATTACTCAATTCTGCGGTTCATATAAAAGACTTTTATGAATTTTATTAAACCTCTTTCCCCCAACCAGGGTCCCACAAAACACCCAATAACCCACAGTGGTTTGACCACTGGGAGCAATTCCAAGATGGTGTGGTACATTGAAATTGCGCGAAAACGACAAAATGGGTAATTACAATTAAGCCCAGTTCCAAGCTTCGAGTCCCATCCACGTCATTACCTGCACATTGTTATGGAGATCCGGCAGTGGCAATGATGGTGGCACTGTATGCTAAATAGCGACGAGCTGCATTCCAATCAGCCGGAAACGAAGTGTTGTAAATGTCCTCGAAAACTGTGTTCGCCCGAAATTGTACTTTTGCCAAAATTGTGTTAACATACCCATTGACCTAAATTGGAACAGTCGAAAGTTATAGCAATGCAACTACCCAGATGGGGCATTCGGCTCGGTTCAAAGTTTGGCTGGCGGTTATGGTAGGTTAGGGTGGGTAGGCTGACGGCGAACGGCGACGCGCGGAATAGCTATTGCGTCACATTCGCTGGTGGCAGCAGCCTATATTTACCTCTACAGACTGGAGAAAGGTGGTTTTTTGGTTTGGTTTGGGTTGGTTTCGATTAATATGAAATCGAAAAACGTTCAGGGTCAGCTTCAGACAGGGTATGTGTGTTGCAATGGCAATGGATGGTGGTAGTTATTTAAAATCGATAAACCCAATCTTTAGGTCGAGGAGAAAAAGGTTTTTTTTTTTAAAACCAAACTCGCTTAGTAATTTGGAATAAATGTTCTCAATAAAAACAAGCGAACCTTGAGGATGATAGAAACGGTGAGGTATAAAAACGGTTTATTTCTCCACACAATAACCTTTTAGCTCGACACACTTCATCCAACGTTTCTGGAATTTTTCGTGCCCTAAAAATAAAACTGTTTCTTGTGCTATTCGAAATAAGCGTTTGTTTCATTGATGACCTTTTCAATCGACACAAATCTCATACCTGCGACCAATTTCTTCATGTTTGGAAACAAGAAATTATCGCAGGGAGGGCTAAATTTGTTTTCCGTTGTGTTATCCTGGTAGAAAAGAACTTTTTTACTTGCGACTTATAGGTACTACATACATATGTATAAGGCAAGTTATGCATTCGTAAAAAAATCGACTAAAAAAGTGGGTCTCGCAATCCTGTCTGTCTGTCTGTTCGACTACAGACTAAACGACTCGGCCGATTTTCTTTAAACTTGGTAGATATCACTTTTATATTTTCCCCCACACGTTTTTTTCTTTTTTTTTTCAGACCAAAAATAACGGTACCTGTCATACGATTTTTTTCGAAATTTTGTAAATATTTTTTTTTCTCAAAAACTGTTCGACATATTTAAAAAAAAAAAGATACAAAAAAATTTCGTTTTTTTAAAGGTAGGTACTGGTTGAAAAAATTTTTCCGAAAAATGGTTATTGAGGGTACCAATAACCCCCATGGAACCATTTTTTCTGTTTTTGATTTTCTCGAAAACGGTAGTACCGATTTTGATAATTTTTTTTGCTAAAGCTCCTCAAAAATATAAATAGAATTGTGTATTCAAATTTTCAAATTTTTTTTTTTTTAATTTTTAAAAAAAAATTTCAAATTTTTTTTAATATAATCTACAAGATGTATGAAAAAAAGTTTTATTTTACCTAAAAATAAAGGTACCCACCATACAAATGTTAAAAAATGGTTTTCAAAAATCGTATTTTTCTCGAAAACGGTGCCTAGAATTTTGATAAAAATTTTTTTTTTTTTCAATTAATTTTAACGATAAAAAAAAATTTGAAATTAAGATATTACAGCTTGTACCTACCATAGAACCATTTTTTTAAATTTGGAATTACTCATTACCGACACAACGGATTTTAATGAAATTTTTTGCACATATGCTTCTAAAAAGTTTTAAGACTATTGAATTTCAAAACTTAAAAAAAAATTATTTTTTGAATTTTTGAAAAAAAAAAATATTTTTTTTTTGGAAAATTCGATATCTCAAAAATGGCTCAATATTTTGTTTGGAAATTTAATTTTTATTCGAACAGTACTAACAACTTTACCAAAATTTTTTCTTAAAAATATTTTAAAAATTTTGTATATAAAATCTTTTTTTTTAAGAAACCACTAAAACGACTTATAATTTTTGTTCTTGCATAAATTCATATTTGCATAGCATTCTGTTTTTTTCTCTTACTATTAAAAGAATTTAAAAAATTAATTTTAACCTTATGAACAGTTTTCTCTAATAACATTCGTATTGTTGTGAACAGAGCTTTATACTACTACAGCGCCATCTGTTGGAAAATTACATATCTAATTTATGGAAGAAACAAAAAGCTCTTTTCCAATGTCAAATGTATTTCCCCTTATTCCAACCATCTAGAACATTCCAAGACGAGAAGCTTCGCGAATTTTCGAGAACAACTAACATGAGTATAAAAGGGAGTGCTCGCGGTGAGCACGGGACAGTTGATTTTTGATTACGGAAGTGTGCAAAACTCTGCTTATTGGATTGTGTAAAGTTTAAAACAAGTGTGATTTTAAATTGAATAAAATATTTGAGTTGATTATAAATTGAGATTTATTGTTGTGATTTGGAAAGTAAAAATAAAGAAGAGATACTAGAAAGAGTAATAAGTTTTATTTAACGAACCTAGCAAAAATATTACATTGGTGTCAGAAAAGTGGAATAAAACTTATTGTGCAGTGAAGTGTGCGAAAAAAAAAATAATAATAATAAAAATGAGCAAGTTACTAAAAGAGCTCAACTGTAATGAGCTGAAAAGTGAATTAGGCAAGCGAGAACTTTCTAGAGCAGGATCGAAAAATGAGCTTGTTCTGCGTTTGGCCGAATATTTGAAACAACAAAATGAAGACCCGGACATTTTCGTCTTTGAAGCTGACGCTGAGGAAGCAGACATAAGTAAAAATGTAGATGTTTCAAATATGATTAGTCTTCTGCTTCAACGTTTCGAAGAGCAACGAAATGAACAAAAGAAAGAACAAAAGAATGTTCTCGAACGTCTCGAAGAGCAACGAAATGAACAGAAAAACGAACAAAAGAATGTTCTCGAACGTCTTGAAGAACAACGAAATGAACAGAAAAATGAACAAAAGAATATTCTCGAACACCTTGACAAACAGCATAGCGAACAAAAAGACCTTCTCGAAGAACAGAGAAACATGCTAGAAGGCAAGCTTGTTAAAATCGAGAATAATGTGTCTGCACTTGATGAACGTGTTTCATTGCTAGAGAATCAAGTCGACAACAAAATGGAGACGTTTTCAAAAGAGCTAGATCGCATTCGAAATATAAAGATTCGGGAAAGTTCTGGAGAAACCTTGAAGAAAAAGGAGATGCAACCTCCAACCTTTGATGGACAAACTTCTTGGTCTATATACAAGAAGCAATTCGAGGCAGCTTCCACAACAAATGGCTGGGATGAGGCTGACAAGTATATAGCCTTAACTCTTGCTCTTAGAGGAGCAGCTGCTGAGTTGTTGCAAACCATACCAGCAGATAAGAGCGGCGACTTCAATTCCTTGGTTTTGGCTATAGACAAACGCTTTGGTAACAGCCACATGAAAGAAGTCTTCAAAGTGCAACTCAATTCCAGAGTTCAGAAGAGGGGCGAAACTCTACAACAACTGCAAGCGGACATTGAAAGGCTTGTTCATCTTGCATATCCAGATGTTGGAGAGGAAATTTGTAACCAGTTCGCAGTTGAGGCATTTGTTCGCGCCATTTCTGATATACATCTTCAAAGGGCCGTGCGAACTGCTGGAAAACGAACTCTTTCGGAAACATTAGCGTTTGCCTTGACAATGGAAGCAGCTGAGCAAGCTTCTCACGGAGTACATCGACTAAGAGAAGCCATCGTCGAAGAATGCTCATGCCAAAGAACTGATGTCCAAAGGAACCAACGAAACGGACTTGCAAAGTGCTGGAATTGCAACAAGACCGGACATTTACAGCGTCAATGTCGATTGCCACCAAGAAGAGCTTGTCAACATTGTGGACACGGAGTTTCAAACCCAGAACAAGGTAACAATAACATCAGTGTTACTTCCCGAACAGTTTCCCAACAGGGAAACGAGTAAGAACCAACTTCGAGGGGCAGAAGCTGGTTTCTGGTATCGATGGCCCCAGAAACACCATCCAGGTCTCCCAAACTAAAAGAGACAACAAAAGTCTGACTGTCGAGGCAACTTTAAATGGCAACAAACGTGTGGTCACCATCGACACCGGTGCCACCGCCTCCATTGTGCGTCAAGACCTAGTGCACCTGAATTGGCTACACAACACCAATACCTACCGTCTGAGAACTGCCACAGGAGAAGCAGCTAGGGTTTATGGTGAAGTCCGACTTAGAATTCGAATTGCAGATCTAGAATTCTCACACAAATTTTTGGTGGCAGATATATGTGACGAATGCATCATAGGCATGGACTTCATGAAAGAACATCGAGTAATTTTGGATATTGGCAAACAGGTACTCAAATACCAGAATACAGAGATTCCAATGAACTATGGGCACGAAGGAACAACAACTCTAAGGACTGTCATCAAAGAAGACGTGATTATTCCAACTTCTTCTGAGGTATTCGTTTGGACAAAATTAGAAGGTGAGTGTGGATGCCATCGATACCTAATAGTGGAACCAGGCCCAGATTGTTCTTCCCAAAACGTCATCATTGGGAAGACGGGGGTGGCCGTGGCGCGATGGTTGTGTGCTCGCCTGTCAACCTCAGTATCACAGGTTCGATCCCTGCCGTCGTCTATGTCGTCTTTAATTCCATTAAAACCTTCTAAAAAATTGTCATCAATGGGTTGCTGGCTTACTCATTACATGTTGTTTAGGCATAACACTAACAACATGTGATTGAGTTAAACTAGTATGCCCAACAAGGATGAAAAACGAATAAAATAATGCGAATTATAAGGGACATTGAAATAAGACACGGCAATTCTCCGCTTTAGTTCAGCCGCCATCCCTGGAGATAAAATATCTGAGACAACAACCTTCAGTCTCAGAACATCGTGCCACACATCTTTCCTATCCTTCTTTCTCTTCCGTAACTTCACGCCCGCGCTGTGTTAAAACATTTAAAGGGTAATCATATTCCCTTGAGCGTGAGTTAATTATAAAAAAAAAAAAAAAAAAAAAACTTGTGGCTCCAAAGAACAATATGGTCCCCGTACGGATACTCAACACCAAACCGTACGATGTAAAGTTAGCAAAAGGAGAAGTTATCGGTAAGTGCGAATCTGTCGCAGCCATAACACGAATTGACGCTGAAACACCGAGAACGACAGTAAACCCTGAAGAGCTCAATAGCATCAAGGCAAAGATACTCAATTCAGCTAACCTAGACCAACATCAGGTTAAAATGGCAGAAAGCCTTCTGAATGAGTATGCCGACATTTTCGCTTCACCAAACGGGAAATATGGAAGGACACAAATGGTGCAGCATCGAATAAATACAGGAGATGCAAGACCCATTCGTCAGCCCGCAAGACGTCTTCCACTGGCCAAACAAGGTGAAGCTGAGGAAATGATTACCACCATGAAGAAGGATGGTTTGATTGAAAACTCCAAAAGTCCTTGGGCGTCACCAGTGGTCCTAGTCAAAAAGAAGGACGGAAGTACACGGTTTTGTGTTGACTACCGAAGGTTGAATGACGTAACCAAGAAAGACAGTTACCCCCTGCCAAGAATTAGTGACACCTTAGATGCGATGGAAGGAGCACACTGGTTTTCAACACTGGGCTTGAAAAGTGGATATTGGCAAGTTGAAATTCACCCTGAAGATCGAGAAAAGACAGCGTTCTCCACAGGTAATGGGCTGTGGCAGTTCAACGTGATGCCATTTGGTCTTTGCAACGCTCCGGCAACCTTTGAGCGTTTGATGGAGTGCGTCCTTCAAGGCCTGACGTGGAAAACTTGCCTTGTCTACTTGGATGATGTTATCGTTTATGGAAAAACATACGACCAACACTGTAAGAACCTAAAGGGTGTGTTCCAGAGACTTCGAGAGGCTAACCTTAAACTGAACCCAGAAAAATGTGCACTGTTCCAGACTGAAGTAAAGTATTTGGGACATATCATCTCGTCCCAAGGAGTCAAGACTGATCCTGAAAAAGTTGACACCGTCAAAAATTGGCCAACACCACAGGACAAACATCAACTACGAAGTTTTCTTGGTCTTGCTACTTATTACAGACGTTTTGTTAAGAACTTTGCCGGAATTGCGAAGAGTTTGCATCAGCTTACGGAAAAGAACAAGCAGTTTAGATGGTCAGGTGAGTGTGAAAAAGCTTTCCAAGAACTGAAATACCGTCTGTGCAATGCTCCGGTGCTGATCTATCCGACTCCAGGCAAGCCTTTTATCATCGATGCTGATGCAAGCAACGTAGGAGTCGGCGCTGTTCTGTCACAAGTGCACAATGGCGAAGAAAAGGTTGTCGCCTATTTCAGCAAAGTACTGTCGAAGACCGAAAGAAACTACTGTGTGATCAGAAGAGAACTCTTGGCACTCATCTTGGCAACGAAACACTTCCACAAATACATCTATGGACAGAATTTTCTTCTACGAACCGA
Source organism: Philhelius festivus (assembly GCA_963931855.1). Lineage (NCBI taxonomy): Eukaryota > Metazoa > Arthropoda > Insecta > Diptera > Syrphidae > Philhelius > Philhelius festivus. Next base: position 224,374,830 of record OZ007554.1, on the reverse strand, counting down.
TCATGGTGCTCTTAACTGGTTGTTGAACTTCAAGAACCCAGAAGGACAAGTCGCAAGGTGGATAGAAAGACTGCAGACTTACGATTACGAAATTCAACACCGAAGGGGAAAGCTGCACTCAAATGCCGACGCACTATCCCGAAGACCTTGTAAAATAGATTGCAAGCACTGCAGGCGACAAGAAGAAAAGGAATCCATCAACATTCTGCGAATAAGGGCTGACCCCATTTGTGGATGGAGCAATGAAGAAATAAGATCTGCTCAACAAGAAGACCCCGACATTGAACCTCTTCTCGCATGGAAGGAACATGAAGAAAAACCCGCATGGAATGACATTTCCGATAGGAGTCCAGTTTTAAAGGCCTATTGGGCACAATGGGACTCACTTCATGTGCAAGAAGGTGTTCTTCGGCGAAAATGGGAGTCCGCTGATGGTAAATCCTATGTGATGCAGCTTGTATTACCTCAATCGAAAATCAAAGAGGTTCTTCGAGAGATGCATGATGGACCTTCAGGAGGCCATTTGGGAGTCAATAAGACTTTAGAAAAAGTGAGACAACGATTCTACTGGTTGCATGCAAGAGACGACGTTGAAAAGTGCTGCCGAAATTGTGACGCCTGTGCTGCAACCAAAGGCCCTGGTAGAAAACTGCAAGGAAAAATGATGCAATATAATGTTGGCTCACCGTTTGAAAGGATTGCTATTGACGTAGCTGGCCCATTTCCGGAAACGAATGATGGAAACAAATACATTCTGGTGGTAATGGATTACTTCAGCAAATGGCCTGAGGCATACGCTATCCCGAACCAAGAAGCCAAGACCGTGGCCGACCAGATTGTGTCTAACTGGGTAAGCAGGTTCGGTGTGCCTATGGAGCTCCATTCTGACCAAGGAAGGAACTTTGAGTCGAACATATTCCAAGAGGTGTGCGCGTTCCTTGGCATTAAGAAAACGAGAACCACACCACTTAACCCTCAATCTGATGGAATGGTTGAAAGATTCAACAGGACCTTAAAAGAGCACCTCACTAAGGTCGTAGGCGACTACCAAAGAAACTGAGATAGGCACATACCACTATTTTTGATGGCCTATCGAAGTGCAGTACATAGCTCAACAGGACAGACACCATCTGAAATCCTGTTCGGAAAAAGCATACGCCTGCCTAGTGAGATAAGGTTTGGACACCCACCACAAGAGTCTCAGGAAACAGGGGATTACGTGAGTGACCTAAAAGAGAGGCTAATCGACATCCACGAAAGGACCAGGACTAGAATGAGCATTTACAGCGATCGAATGAAGACAAGGTACGACACAAGAGCAAACACGACAGGATTCCAAGTAGGAGATCGTGTATGGCTGTATAATCCACATCGTCAAAAGGGATTGTCGCCGAAGCTTCAACAAAACTGGGAAGGCCCTTATACTGTCGTCACGAAAATCAATGATGTCGTTTACCGAATTCAAAGAGGGTCACGAGGGAAGTTAAAAGTTGTGCATAGTGATCGACTGCACCGATACAGTGGCGAAGCTGGAGATAGAATTGTTCGGGACGAACAATCTTAAGAAGGGGGCAATGTTGTGAACAGAGCTTTATACTACTACAGCGCCATCTGTTGGAAAATTACATATCTAATTTATGGAAGAAACAAAAAGCTCTTTTCCAATGTCAAATGTATTTCCCCTTATTCCAACCATCTAGAACATTCCAAGACGAGAAGCTTCGCGAATTTTCGAGAACAACTAACATGAGTATAAAAGGGAGTGCTCGCGGTGAGCACGGGACAGTTGATTTTTGATTACGGAAGTGTGCAAAACTCTGCTTATTGGATTGTGTAAAGTTTAAAACAAGTGTGATTTTAAATTGAATAAAGTATTTGAGTTGATTATAAATTGAGATTTATTGTTGTGATTTGGAAAGTAAAAATAAAGAAGAGATACTAGAAAGAGTAATAAGTTTTATTTAACGAACCTAGCAAAAATATTACAGTATTTAAAATTCCTAGTCTATTACATAGGAGCAAGTTCGTGCGACCCAGTCGTGCATTTTATTTATTCGTCAAATGCCGCCGTTTTTGCTTCAAATCGACCTGGAATCGATCCAGGTACTCTGCATATATAATATGCATAGATAATATGTGATAGTTTTACTCCTTTCAAGGTAATCGATGTAAATAATTATGCCCGCATTCCAAAAAAAACTGTCGCCATAACATTGGTCTTCTTCGGTTTCGATTCACAAGGAGAAGTCCATTGTTTCGACTGTTCCTTGGCCTCTGGCCCATGAAAACAATTTTTCTTGAACAACGCCAAACACTCCTATGAAGTTGCCAAACGATTGCTTTTGTTGTCAATTGTAAGCAAACGCTAAAAAAATTTGTATATCCAAATGTTTATACATATAAAATCGAAATCACTGATCATCGTATGATAAGCCTGCCTCTTCAAGCTCGCGCGACTTCAATCGCCGATCGTCCAATTCCAAACGTGGATTTTATAGCCCATTTCTAGGGTAGTGTCCTCAATTGGGGAACCCAAACGTTCCGCTTCACTTGTACTGGAACGACCGCACCAAAAATAAGTAAACCAGTGAGTTTTTTTCTCGCGTTAAAGCTTGTGTTTATTGAGCAATCAAAATTTACTTTTTCTATTTTAACGAAAATACTCGTAGGCATTAATATACAGGGTGTCCGGTAATTCGTCTGCCATACTTTGGGATGTGATTCTTGGTCATATTCTAAGAAAAAAATTGTTCTACAGTAAAGTCTTCAACTTTGACAGCACTTTTTGATGATTTAAAAAAAGGCTAACTTTGGTGTACCCTGACCCATGCTAACGTCGATTCCTCTGTCAGTACTAATGGTAGAGAACTCGAGTTACATTTTTTTTTTAGTAGAAATATTAATCTTTAAAACTTCGTTTAAATTGAGCTGATATGTTTTCAGGGTTGCCAGATATTCAATTTTAAATGATGTTCAATTTTGCTTGCCCGAGAAAAATTTCGACTTTGAGGTCAATTTTTTTCAAAAAATGCGTAATAAACATAAAGTTTTCTTATTCTTACCTGATGGACAAAACAACAATAAAAAAAAAAACTCATGAATAAGTGCACCCAAAACCCATACATACCTATTATGATACTTGGGGAAATCTACACTGAAAATAAATTCCTAGGTAATATTGATAAAAACGTTTTGTTGACCTTTAACAAAACAATTTTATCGTTTTGATAAAATTTTTGTCAAAACGAAAGAATGATTTTCTTGATTTCACAATTTTTTTATAATCCCGCATGATTTTTTGTCAGTTTAACAAAATATGCACTACAAATAATTATTGTCAGTTTAACAAACCAAGTTTTGTTAATATAACAAAATAAAACAGAGATTTTTGTCACATCGACAAACTTTTTTGTGATGTTAACAAAATGTTTGTTGTATCTACAAAAAATCTGTTTTGTAAATGTTTGTCAATATCACAAAGTTTTTGTTAATTTTTTTTTTGTCAATTTAACAAAAAATGAAAACATTTTTGTTAAAATGACAAATATTTTGTTTTGGGGTTGAATTATTTTGTAATATTGATAAAAGAATATTATCAGATAGATAAAACTGTTTTGTAAGGAAACCAAAAAATTTCTTCTGTGTATGATATAGTTCACACTTGGTTTTTGTTAAAAAATCGATGTAAGATTAACTGAACTTAACAAAAATTGCGTATTGTCCATACGCCCTCACAGATGGTTGCATGTGAGATCGTAGGGACGAAACGCAAATTTTTGTGGACTTAAATCCCCAAAAAAAAACTATTTTGACAAAATTAATTTTGTTTTTTGTGGATTCAACAAAAGAAATTTGTAAAATTGACAAAACATTTTGTTGAATTGACAAAATATTGTGTTAATTTAACAAAATATAACAAGAAATTTTTGTTAATTTAACAAAATATTTTGTTAATGTAACAAAACAATTTTGTTAATTTAACAAAACAATTTTGTTAATTTAACAAAACAATTTTGTTAATTTAACAAAAAAATTTTGTTTATTTAACAACAAAATTTTGTTAATCCGATAATAATAAAAAAACAATAACACTAACAAAAAAAATTGTTAATACAACAAAAGAATTGTTAATATGACAAATTAATTTTGTAAATTCTACGAAATTTTGTCATATTGACAAAATATTTTTGTTATTTCAACAAATTTATCTGTTAGCATAACAAAATAGTTTTGTGGATACAACAAACTATTTTTTGTTACCTCAACAAAATTCTATAATTTTTGTCAATTTGATAAAACTTTTTGTTGGACAAAATTTTTGTCAAATCAACCTAGATTTTTATCATATATACCTAGATTTTATTTTCAGTGTAAGACGGGTAAAAAAATCTAATTTTGTTTTTTTTACCTACTTTTATTGCAGCACTTGGCAATTGGAGTGGTTTTCCAAAAATTGATAGTTTTTAGATAATTTTTAAGACTATGCACTCCTCAAAAGGGTTAAAGTGTACTTATGTCTACTTGACCTGCTGTTAAAATCCTAATTACCTTACCTCTTCTCAGGGAGAGTTAAATTTGGGGTTTGAATGTTTAATGGGTAGATTAACTAAATAAGTGGTAGAAAAGATTAGAAAAACAAATGCATTCATCAGATTATCAAGTTAAGTCACAAATACAGTTGGATAAGAGCGCTTTTTGAAGTGACTTCATTTACGAGAGAAGAATACGCAGACATTTTATTCATTTATGGGTTGTGTAATGGAAATTCAGGAAGAGCACAACGAAGATACCAGGAACTTTATCCTAACAGACGACTTCCCTCTTGAAATGTTTTTGGAAATACCTTTCGAAAGCTTCAAGAAATTGGATCACTTTCAACTGCAAGACCTAACGCGGGAGCTGCAAGCAGAAGAAAAGTTTCGTACGATGAAAGAATACTGACAGCTGTTGAAATCTATTCTTCCATCAGCATAAGACGCTTGACTCTACAGTTTAATGTTTCGCAACACAGAATTTCTTGTATACTGCATGGAGAAAATATTTATCCATATCACCTGTACAAGAACTGCTTCCCGATGATTTTGAAAAGGTACTCGAATTTTGTAACTGGTTGCCAGAGAGAAGCTTGGATGACAACCAGTTTATAAACAGAATTCTTTGGACAGACGAGAGACGAATCTCAATTCACAAGAGATGGTACTACGAATTTCCATAATCTCCATACATGGGCTTCGAGCAATCCATATTCAAGACGGCAAAGATCATTTAAGCACTGATTCAGTGTCCATATATGTGGGCAGGTGTAATTGGAAATAAATTAATCGGGCCTTTCAAATTACCACCCCGACTTAATTCTACTAACTATCTGGAGTTTTTACAAAATAATCTACCAGACCTATTAGAGGATGTTCCACTGCTTCAACTAGCTTCATCATATTTCCAACGATGGTGCTCCGGCCCACTATGGTCGTGAAGTTAAGGATTGCCTGGATTAAAAATACGGTGATCGATGGATATGCAGAAATGGACCACTTCACTGGCCTGCAAGATCTCTCGATCTCACTGTACTGGATTTTCGTGTATGGGGACGAATGAAAGAAATCGTTTACTCATCTGAAATAGCAACTTTAACTGAATTAGAACAACGTACTTCCGAAGGAAGGGCTCTAGCAAGCATTCAAAACGCAGGCACTTTGACCACTTATTATGACTGTATATTTGTGTGTACATAAAATAAAAAATTACTTAAAACTACACAAATTATTGTTTTATTCAAACCCTTTACAAAAAATCATTTTTTTTTTAATTTCACCTATTTTCGATTTTCCCAAGTATCATAAAATGTATGGGTTTTTTGGATGCAATTTTAATGAGTTTTTTTTTTATTATTGTTTTGTTCATCAGGTAAAAATAAGAAAACCTTATGTTTCTTACGCATTTTTTGAAAAAAAATTGACCTCAAAGTCAAAATTTTGTTCGGTCAAGAAAAATTGAACACCACTTAAAATTGAATATCTGGCAACCCTAAAACATATCAGCTCAATTTAAACGTAGTTTTAAAGGTTAGTATTTCTACTAACTAAAATAAGGTCCCTACCATTAGTAATGGCAAAGAAATTGACCTTAAATGGGTCAGGGTACACCAAAGTTAGCCTTTTTTTAAATCGTCAAAAAACCATGTCAAAGTTGAAAATAAGACTGTACTGTAGAACAATTTTTTTCTTAGAATATGACCAAGAATCACATCCCAATATGGCACACGAACTGCCGGACACCCTGTATAATTGTTGCTACAACAAAACTATTTGACAGATCTGTCTGAAAATTTGGGTGCATTCTTTAAATGCTTCTTGACGATTTCAGGTGACAACGACATTTATTTTAAATTTCAGGGACTTATTGATCCACTTATTGATTAACCGATAAATGTCAAAGAATAAAAATGATATTTAGGCCTATTCGGCGAGATCTTTTATTTTTCTATTCTGCTATGAATTTCCATACAAGAGTTTGAGCTGTCAACAAATCTTTTATGAATTATAATTTTGGTATTCAGCATGCCCAAATCTTTTATGAAATCTGTGAAAAATCATAAAAGAATAAAAGACAAACTTCTGTTACTTTTATCATAAAAGATTTCAATAAGTACCTATGTACATATACCTACAGGTATATCAAGTAAAAATGGCTATTTATTTTTTATTTCGTCAACGAAATGTTCTTAAAAGGAGACAAATGTAAGAAAATCTATTGAAACACATATTTATATCATATAAACAAATATGCAGAGTATTGCCATGGTATTCCCTGAAACATATGTGGTAAAATCGTGTTCCATGGTATGTGGCAGAATAGGCCTAATTATTTTTAAAAGAAGATTTTTTTAACTAATCAAATGGGTTTGGAATAAGAACTGTATATTGCTGAAAAGTATTGTATAACGACTAATTTTTGTCATACTTTTAGGCCAGGGTCCCATCGACTCTTGCCATGAAGATGTACATCTGTATATAGTATTATGTGGCATAATGGCATAATGGTGGAACAGGTTCGATTCCCATCCGCTGCAAAAAAGTTTTTCAGCGGTATACTTCCTCCTGCGAGAAATTGACAAATTCTCTAAAAGTATTATGGTAACACGCACGGTAATGGTTAAGAGTTGTAATTCACAAAAGGTCTAGGCTGTCTACGAGCCGTTATGGCCCCCATTTTATACTTTAAGAATATTTTTAATGTGAACTTTATGACCCAATTTAAATTTATTTCGCATGTAGGCACATTTACATACATACATACATACATACATATATCGTTATATTATAAGATTACAAAAAAATATATTCTCTTCAAAACATGACAATGATGTTTTAAGTGTAAATAAAATTCAACTTTATTTAATATTTATTTTGCACTTGCAATATTGTTGATTCAACATTTCCCACATTCAATTGAAATTCCTTCTTTAGCTAATACATACGTATATGTATATGTACAGTACATGACAGTGCATATTATAAAGTCATGCTAAATAAACTAAAACAGCGAGAACCCTGTCGAAATGAATGATTAAATCCTGCAATTCATTGATAAAACTTTATTTGCTCATATGACTCACTCATTTAATTTAAAAATCCAATATTAGCCTCTATCACTCAGCAGCATAGGAACAGCAGTTGTATCTATTGTAAAGTGCGTGTCAATGTGGCCAACAAGACAATAAAACTTTCCATGCACAAGGATAATAATTGAAGGATTAAAATACCATTCAATTGTTTTATTGACAGATAAACACAAAACAATCGCCAATTGTACCGTAATTGTTCTCTGATTACACGAAACGCGTTTTACATGCACTTAAGCACGCAATGTTGCCTTTGGCCGTACGTGATACACCATCACGGCGACAGGATAATACAATATACATGCACATCAAATAAATGCTCTTGCAACTATAAAAAGGACAACAAGGCGTCACCGAAATGCTTAAAGCCCACACCACCTTCAACAACAACAAAACAACGAACATGGCGCTTCCGTAAAAGCAAATGCAATTCAACCAAACTTCCAGATACCGTCAGTATAGTGTTTTACTAAAGTGGCTTTCTTGTTGTTGGACTTTTTTTTTATTTTTATTATATGCATCCTCATTTTGGTGTTCTCTCATTGAAAAAAGGACGAAACACAGTCAAACAAATAAACAAATATAAATAAAATGTACCTTTGCTCAGGTAGTGCGACGTGACGGGCGGTAGTGGCGGCACAAAGTCCCACATTTGCTGTCAAAATCGACAAAAAAAATGGCAAAAAACTATTCTGCCCACCGCCTCCTTGTGCTTTGCCGCCGCCGCCCACTTGTCGAACACATAAAATATCGGTTAAATTTACCTCGAAAGTATATGTAAACATTTTCATTTCCGCATGAAACAGTGGCAAAAGTTAATCGCGAACGTATAATTACGTTGCAGGTAGCAGCAAAACAGCACCAGCAACACCCAGCGCCAGCACCAGCTCCATCAACGACGGACGACGCTACATTCGCTGCATGAAACTTATAGTTACTTTTGGCCGGGTCATGGCGCAAATTACTCTAGGTCGATTTTTTCCTAGAAATTCCGTGAGAAGGATGTGCCATGTGCTTCTACATCCTGCACCCAGTATTTTGTAATTTTTACAATTTTCATTTTTCTTTTTTTCATTTTAAATGTTTGTGGAAATTGTTTCACTTTTATTTCGCAATTTGTTTCTGATATAATTTGCCAACCAAATGAACAGATAAACTCAGCGAAACGGAAAAAGTACAATTTGAATATTCGTTGGGTTGGATTTCTTGAAATTGTTGTTGTTTTCAGTGGGAACCATGTGAAAATATCAGAATCACGTACTTAGTACGTAATGTGTGCAAAGGGGATTGCTTTGGGCATTTAATATGGGTTGACGTTTGCATGTTCAATGTTTTGAATTAAAATTGGGTCACAATATTGCCTATATTCTGACATATTAACGTCCAGTAAATTTTATGATTACTGACAAGGTTCAACTTTGTTTTGCTGTTTTGCATAATAACTTATGCTTCTCGGTTAAAATGTAAAAAATTCTTGCAAAATACAGTATAAACCTGGAACAAGAGGCTGCCTGTTTTAAAAGCAATTTCAATTTTCAAGTGAAGCAGAAGGTAAGTTGGGCATGTTCGGCAGATAGTGCACAAAACTCTAGATTGCGACATGTCAATAAAAATTATCAGAAAATCCGGTTAGTCAAAAACGGAGCGAAACCTCACACATTGCTACATTACATTTTACACTACTCCGTAGATACTAGATTAATCTACCAAGTAGAGACACTGAAAGCACTGGCAACTGAGGCCATCGGCTTTAGACAATACAACAGAGAGAGACACACAGAAAGAAAGAACAGAAGAAACACATGTCAACAGCACACGGTTGGTATTTGAACGGTCCCCCATCCAAGTAGCAGAGTTATAAAAGAATGCAATATTAGGGTATTGCATTCCGAAAAGACCCACTCATTCAACTGATTCTTCGGGAATGCAATAGAATTAATCATCTCATTCTTTTAACTTCAGAAATCCATTCCCATTCTATTTTGAAGTCTTAAATAATGTAATCATCAAAAGCAGTCAAAAGACTTTAAATAAAAATAATGCATTCTTTTTTTTACTGCCTGCAGTCTTTGAAGTCTTTGAAAAGTCTTTTACATTCTTTGCAGTCTTAAAGTCTTTTAAATGCATTAAATGTATTGAAGTCTTTTTACTGTTTTGAAGTCTTATTTCTAATTGAAAACTTTTCACTGCTTACGAAAGCTTTTCGACTTCTGTGAAGACGCGGTTGAAAGTTATAGATTTTAACAATTATTTTAAATCTCCATTTGAAGATTAAAATTATACCAAAACTGAAGCAAATTGTAGATCAAATAAAAACAATATCTTATTGAGAAGCTGAAGTGTGCTACTTTTAACCGATTTGAAAGCAGTTAAAAAGCTTTCAGCAGTAAAAAGGATTCAATCAATAAAAAGACTACAAAGCTGTAAAAAGACTTCAATACATTGAATGCATTGAAAAGACTTTAAGAATGCAAAGAATCTAAAAGACTTTTGAAAGACTTCAAAGACTGCAAGCAGTCCAAAAAGAATGCATTCTTTTGATTTGAATTCATTTGACTGCTTCAGATGATTTTTAAATAAAAGACTGCAAAATTGTCTGGGACTTTAGTTTGAAAGTCACAGTACTGAGGTTAAATCAAAAGACTTAAAAAAAGTCTTTCCATTCAATTGACTACAATACTAAAAATACTGCATTCTTTAACATCTCTGCCAAGTAGGTACTAACCGCGCGCAATGATGTTTGATTTCGCTTATCGATGGGAAGCGATGTTTTCATCAAAGCCAAGGCCATTGACTTCTTGGAAGATGATTCTATCCATTTTTATACCGATGGATCGAAAACTGATGGTGGGGTTGGTGTTGGTATTTACTCACATAGATTCAAATTATATCTCTCTTTCCAGGCAGAACTTATGGCGATTAAAGAAGTCCTGTTTTGTCTCAAAGAAAACTGGTTATTAACTACTGATATCTGCGTCTTCTCGAAGAGTCAAGTGACTATTAATTCTCAGGGCTAGATCTCTACTAATTCTATAATAGCCCTGAACTGACATTCATATTTTTTCAATGTTTGCAACTGTTTGGTGCCAGGGCATAGGGCAAAGTAAAAGAACATTACGACATTACCTACATATCGTCGCTTTTCCGGCAGAGTGGCATAAGTCGAAATTTGCAAATTTTCAGGAGAGCCTTTTAAAGTTTTTTTTTCATACTGGAAAAAAAATTTCGTTGTTCATAAAAAACAAAACTCGAATGTTGAATACGTGAAAAACTGCATTTTTTGTTTGTTAAGTTTTATAAAAAACGAAATATTAAAAAAAAAAAAAAAAAATTTACTTACGCGCCGTATTTATACGTAGAAAATGACAGGGATGTTTTTGAAAGTTGAGAGCGGCGCTTCTTCATAACTCGGAAACTAGAAGAAGTAGGTTAACGCCGATTACACAGAAAAATTGTGTTTGTTTTTCAGCTCAGTTCTGTGTTCAAAACTAAATAAAATGCACGACTGGGTCGCACGAACTTGCTCCTATGTAATCGACTGGGAATTTTAAAAACGAATGTTATTAGAGAAAACTCTTCATAAGGATAAAATTAAAATTCTTTTAGTAGTAACAGAGTGCTATGCAAATATGAATTTATGCAAGAACAAAAATTATAAGTCCTTGTAGTGGTTTCTTTAAAAGAAGCTTTTATATACAAACTCTTTAAAAGCTTTTTAAGAAAAAATTTTGGTACGCTAATTTAAATTTTTTATTATTGTTCGAATAAAAATTAAATTTACGAAAAGAAATATTGACCCATTTCGGAGATATCGAATTTTCAAAAAAAAAGAAAAAAATAGATTTTTTTTTCAAAAATTCAAAAAATATTTATTTTAAAGTTTTGAAATGCAACGTGTTTTAGACTTTTTAGAAGCTTCTCTATACAAATTTTCATTAAGATCCGTTATGTGGATAATGAGAAATTCAAAATTCGAAAAAATGGTTCTATGGTAGGTACAAGCTGTAATATCTTAATTTCAAAATTTTTTTTATTAAATTAAAGATCGTAAAAATTAATTGAAAGAAAAAAAATTTTATCAAAATTCTAGGTGCAGTTTTCGAGAAAAATACGATTTTTGAAAACCATTTTTTTTAATTTTTTAGCATTTGTATGGTAGGTACCTTTACTTTACCCTTTGCTACGTGTAGACTTATGCTGAACCAAGATGCTATAGAGAGGACAAACCTAAGATGGAACAATTTAACCAAATATCTGATGACAAAACAGATCTTGCTTGATCTAAAACGCTGTGTTTGTGTTTGTTATCTTCAAGTTTTTTTTCTTTTTATAATTCACACGCCCTTATAATGTTAAACACAGCACGGTCGATGGGGAAATTATGGGGGGGGGGGGAGAGAAAGGAGGTGTCGATGACCATTGGTTTTGAATGTTTTCAACTTGAAATGGCAAGGGAAATCTGTGCCGGGTAAGTTATTCCATTATCCTGCTGTTCGACTAAAAAACGAATCTCTATATTTGCGGTACGACCAAAATTAGGCTCCAGCCAGGGTGAACTGTCCAATAAGTGGAGAGAAGTTTGTGCTGCACCTGCCCAAAGATGTGAGTTATACTCGAGTTTTGGAAGTATAAACGCCTTAAAAATGCTAGGCAGATCAGTAGAGGTGAAAAATTTCTTACATTGATATATAAATCCTAATCATTTAGCAGCATTTTTGGCGGTCTCGATAATGTGATCATTCCAACGAAACGAAGATCGTCGTTGACACACATACCGAATACTGAGAGCTTTTCCGTTTCTTCGATACAAGTGCAATTCAAGGACAATGGCATAGGGGTACATTTTGCTTTAACGACAATAGACAGCATTGAGTTTTCGAAGCATTAAACTCCACACGATTTCGAATCAGAGTTTAATGAGTTTATCATAATGATACCGTAGCAATTCCACTTCCGAAGGAGATGGACGTGGATTTGGGAACGAGTATGAAAAGCTGAGAGTAGAGTCGTCGGCAAAACAATGAAGTGGATTAGAAGTTTCAGACAAGAGATCATTTATAAAAATGTGGAAGAGCATCGGAGACAAAACGGAGCCTTGAAGAACACCAGGATTTATTTTATGAAGATCAGACTCGAATACAATATTTATTAAGCGAAGGTAAGAAGGTAATTTCATTGAAAACAGGCTTTTTAGATAAGAGAGCCTTAAGAAATAATCTTACTTTTTCCAAAAAAATGTAAATATCTGTTCCATTCTTCGGTGAAATATGCTATCAGATCACCAGTGGAACGATTGCTGCCAAACCCGTATTGCCGGTCGTTAAGAAGCTTTCGATCTTCGAGATATTTCTTGAGCTGATGATTGATCAACGATTCCACGACCTCGGAAAGAAGGGATGTGCGTGCAATTGGTCAGTAGGAGGAGAGAGAGAAAGGGTCGCCTTTTTTAGGGACAGGCTGAAGAAACCCTTGTTGTCAACTTCTATAGAAAATTCCAGAACAGTAGGAGCGATGAAAAGTTTTGTTAGCAAGGAAGAATATCTCTTCAAAACAATGGAGAGAATCAGGACCAGCTGATTTTAGTATAGCACGATCTCGAAGGGCTCTTGCAACTGTAAGAGTGCGGAAATATACTTGTCCCATTGAATGATTTACGTTCTTAAGTACAGGAGGGACAATGTAACCGTCATTCAATGTAGAGCTAGCAACAAAATGAGCTGCGAGTACTTTTCACTTATCTGAAGATCTATTGATTTGAATTTTGTACCTTCTTGACAAATGACCAGAAATTTCTACTGCCTTTGGTATGTTGCAGAAATGTTTGCCTTAATTTCTGGTCATGTATGAATTTTGTTCTTTTAATAACAGCGTTACAATTTACAATGGTTTCTGGCTTGTTTATGCTTTTTCCGATTTTCCTTAGTTGCTTTGGAATTTTGGATTTGTAATAGCGGAATCTTTTCTTGTTAAAGTACCCGTTCACCTAAAAATGTCTTTTTTTTGTTGGCTGATATTGGGTTCCGCACTGTTCTATAAAGTATTGTTCGATGCTGTAACTCGAAGAATATTAAACAGTAAAATTAACAACAAATAAAACAACATGGCCGCTTCCGTAAACTGTCAAATTCTATCCGTCCCTATTGGAAAACCCTTTACAGAAAAAAAAACGCTTATCAAATATTGCATATAATTTTATGAAGCTGCGTGACAACCTACAGATTACTGATACTGTTTGATAGAATATTTAAACATTGATACTTTGTATAAGTCAATTATAGGTGATGGATATCAATACGGATATACGTGACAACATTTTATAGACACAAATAATGGAGCTCAAACAATAAAAACTTTGAAAAAATGTACATTTAGGTACATAAGCTGAATTGGCTTAAGTTATTATTATTTTATAAAAGGTTATCTATATTTGTTTAAAAGTCTCCTATCCTTATCGTAGTGTAGGTATTTTGAGTTCCTTTCATGCTTTCCGTTAGTTCGTGACGGTAATTGGTTAATTATTGTCTAACATCGGTACATGGATAAGGTATGGTATATGGTTTATAACTCTTGGCTCAATGCAAACACTTCATGTCCTTTATTGTCAGAGGTCTGAGTATAAGGGTTTCACATTGGAACTAGATAGACTGTGGGGCCAACCCGAAAATAATTGCCGTCCATTAAACTAATAGAACTTTAATACTGTTGAGTATAAAATCATCTAATGGCAACAATGGTGTAGTGTGTCCCTTATCTCGTATGCATCGTGGTAAATACAAATTTAATTTAATAATTTCCCTAGATTCAAGTCAATAAACACTGATCCATATTTAATGCTTTTTAATTATTCAACACTGGGTAACTCACTTAGCTTTGTACTTGAAGGATAATTATTTTGTTGCTGTTGTTTATTCTTTGTGAAATATGTGCTGCTCAAAGGATGTTATTATTATTTCCCAAAGAAGACATTTAAATTTAAAATTCATACAAGCCGATACATACCTATACTATGTAGATGTGAATTGATACTACCTAATTGATATTTTGGATTTAAAAAGTTTACTTGCTTCGTTGTACCCAATTAAGTAAAAAGGAGACAAAAGAAAATCAAATTATTCATCCAACAATAGCAGTTCAACGTTATTAAGTTATAAATTGTGAATAAATTAAGGCGCTCCACTGGTTCGCACGCTTTATACGTATGTATGCTATATTGGTCTTGTGGTTAGGGCCATCGATCACCAGGCGATTTGTTTTCAATGGGAGTGAACGATTCGCCAAAGAAACTATTGCAAAACTAATTTTGTGCAATTATGTAGATACATGAATGGTAAAACTCTCATGGTTCGAGCCTAGAGTCTTGAATGACCATTTATTCATATATGAGGAGCGCCTTATAATAGAATCCTTAATAATATCCTCGCCGAGAAAATGAAGATCCTCTCGAATATCAAAGTTCAGGTTTTATATTTTAATTTTGAAATTTTTTCCACACAACTCAGAAACAGAAAGAATTTCACTTAGACAAAGGCGCCTGTCTGCCTGTCGACTGAATAAACTCTTTAGAAAGCACTAAAGAGCATCCAAAAAAGGGGTTGTTGCGGCAATTTTGGCCACAACCGAAAACTTATTTGTTAACCAGCAAATAAGAACAATTTGGTTATTTTGCTAAGGTGGTTACAAATCCTTTATTGGGAATAAAGTTTTATAAATTATAAGTATTAAGATATGTACATTTTAAATCAACTTACTTAGTTTTCTTACGTTACTTGTATTTAATTTAAGTTAAATTGCCAAGAGCAAGCAAGAGCAACCTCGTGTATAGCGAAAACGGAAATCAAAAGGGATTAACCATAAAGTAAGTAGGAAAGAAAAAATTAGGATAAAAGAACATTTAGTTTATGGGTGGCTCCACCATACAACCAGTCTGAGAAGCTACTTTTATGGTGCGCGCGCACCTTCTTCAACACTCCCCCTTGGTAGTTTCTCCTGCGGACTGGTATCTCCTGGAACTCTGATGTCGAGAGCGGCCAATTTTACCGAAGGCCTTTCGTAGACTCCACTCTGCGTTTGTACGAACGCACTTCGTACTTGATCATCCTTGGAACGTTTAACTTTAACTATTCGTCCTTTAGGCCAGCTGTTTCGAGGGCTGTTTGGATCCACAACTAGGACTATATCGCCCACTTCTAGAGGTTTTGCGGGTGTGAACCATTTTGAGCGTCTGGTAAGTGTGGGCAAATATTCTGCTACCCAGCGCTTCCAGAAGCGGTCCGCAAACTGCTGTGAGATGAGCCAATTTCTACGTAGCACTGTCACGTCGTCGCTTAACTCCACCGAAGGTTTTGAGCCACAGGCCGATCCCAACAAAAAATGGTTGGGCGTTAAAGCTTCAGGATTTTCGGCGTCTATTGGAATATATGTCAACGGTCGCGAGTTGATAATATTTTCTGTTTCTATTAGCATAGAACGTAGCAATTCGTCGTTTGGATTTCTTGTTGGCATTATAGCATAAAGTGTATTTTTGATGGAACGTACTATACGCTCCCAGCTACCACCCATATGTGGTGAACCCGGTGGTATAAACTTCCATTGAGTATTTGTCGTTGTAAAGGTCTCAGCTAACCGGTCTCGTTGGATGCTAGCGGCTGCATCGCTTAGCTCTCGCTCTGCGCCATGAAAATTAGTGCCGTTGTCACTATGAAATTCGATGGGTGTTCCTCTTCTGGCCATAAGATTGCGCAGGCAGAGGATACAGGAATCAGTCGTCAAGGTATGAGCGACTTCTATATGGACGGCCCTTATGGTGAGGCAGGTTAACAAGACTCCCCAGCGCTTTTCAGTTCTTCGACCTACAGTGACTAAAAGAGGGCCAAAGTAGTCGACGCCAACGTACGAAAACGGTCGACTGAAAGATGCAAGTCGTGCGTGGGGAAGTGGTGCCATGATTGGTGGGCGTGGTTGAGCTCTGTTGATTTTGCATTGTGGACAAATTTTTTTGATAGCTTTCAAGGCCGAGCGCATCTGAGAAATGTAAAATTTTTGACGAAGAGTATTTACCACAGTTTCATCGTTTTGGTGGTTGTGACGAGAATGAACATCCTCGATAATAAGGGTAGTGATGCGATGATATCTTGGAAGAATAATGGGTAGGCTGAGGTCCGTGCTGAGATCTTCTTGCAAACGGATTCTTCCATTGGCTCGAATGAGTCGATTTTCATCAAGAAATGGGCACAAGTTAAAAATAGAGCTGCTTTTCTCGACACAACGGTTCATAGTAAGGTCTGCAATCTCTTCGGCGTATACACAATTTTGTGCTTCTCTTAGCAGTTCGTTTTGCGCTTTCTGTAGTTCTTCACGTGATAAAAGGCCAACCGTCTTCAATGTCATTTTTCTTTTAGAGCTTGTGTTGTGCACAAATCGAAGAGCGTAAGCCGAACTCCTAAGCAGCTTCCACCAGGTAGAAATTTCATTATATCGAAAAATGTTTTCTCGGAGTGTGTGAATGGCAAAGAGGTTCGTTTTCAGATCTTCAATTGTAGAGTTAACCATTGTCTCCTGCGGCCATTGATCTGCAGAGGATTTCAGAAAATCTGGTCCATTGAACCATCGACTGGTGGATTTGAACTCTGGAGGTTTTTGCCATTTTGTGGCCTCGTCTGCGACATTCATGTTCGTTGGAATCCATCTCCACTCATTTATATCAGTAAGGTCCAAAATTTCGCTTACACGAAATGCCACGTACTGTCGATATCGGCGATGGTCCGAACGCAGCCAGCACAGGACAGTTTTTGAGTCTGACCAGAAGTATCGTTTTGTAAAGGAGATCCCATGTGACTCTGCAATACATTTGCCAAATCGTGCTCCTAGGAGTGCTGCCTGCAGCTCTAGGCGTGGAACTGATAAAGCTTTAAGAGGTGCGACTCGAGTTTTTGCGCCTATCAGACTAGTCTCTACTAAATTGTTGTTTGTATTTCTTACGTACGCTGCAGCCGCGAAACCATTTTCGCTAGCATCGACAAAAACATGCAGCTGTACTTCAGAGCCCCAGTTTGTAGCCACGTAGCATCTCGGGATTTGTACTGATTCGACTTTGGATAGATGATGGACCCATTTCAGCCATTTGTTGTACTCGTCATCTTTAATCTCATCATCCCACTCAATTTTGGAGCGCCAAATCTCTTGTAGTAGAATCTTTATGTACATCAGAAAGCACGCTATCAGCCCCAAAGGATCAAAAAGTGTCATCATCACTCTGAGAACTTCGCGCTTAGTAGGACGTTTAGATCCAAAAAGAATTTCTCTTTGATTTGGGTTTGTAGTGAGCTTGAATGTAAGGCAGTCTAGAGATGTGCACCACCACATCCCAAGCACTTTCTCTGTACCTAGTTCGACGTTGACATTCATGCTTATTTGTTCTGTTGGTTCTGATTGGAGTGCTCTTAGAACAGCAGAAGAATTTGAAACCCAGTTTCTAATATGGAAACCACCCTTCTTATGAACGTGCCGAATCTCCTGCGCTAATTCGATTGCTTCTTCCTCAGTGGGCACGCTGTCCATCAGATCATCTACGTAGTGATTCTCCTTGATTGAACGGGCAGCTCTTGGAAATTCAACAGCGAAGTGGTCCGCATTGGTATTCTTGACGAAGTGTGCAGTACACGGGGAACATGTCGCCCCGAAAGTCATCACGGTCATTATATAGGTTTCTGGGTTTCCATTCTCGTCGAGGCCCCACAGGAATCTCTGATAATGTTGATCCTCTTTTCGAATACCGACTTGGTGAAACATTTCCATAATGTCCCCACATATCGCGATCCTGTTTTGTCTGAATTTGTAGATGACGGACGTCAGAGGAGTTAGTTGATCTGGTCCTTTGAGGAGTAGGGAATTGAGTGAAGTTCCGTGGACTGCAGCCGCGGCGTCCCACACGATTCTAATTTTTCCAGGTTTGTTTGCGTTTTCCACAGGAAAAACTGGTAAGTACCATGACCGGCTCTGATTTTCCAGCGTCTCTTTGTGTGTAATCTTCCGTGCATACCCTTTCTTAATGTATTCGTCAATTTTATTGTTTAGCTTCTCTGCTAAGACTGGATCACGCTCCATTCGTTTTTGGAGGCAGACTAATCGTTTCCTGGCCATGGGGTAGCTATCCGGCAATTCCACTTCATCGAATCTCCAAAGCAGTGTCGTTTCAAATCTCCCATTCTTGCGAACAGTACGAGTGGTAAGCAACTCTAAAGCTCGAGCATCATCGTCCGACATCGTGATCTTATTTGACTCAAGAGTTCCGAAATTATCATCACAGATAAAGTTCTTAACAAGACGGCGCAGATCGAGGTCATTACATTCGCACACGTGAAAGTTGTGAGTTTTATCGAGATTCCTTGCTTCTTCAATACAATTTCCATGAATGACCCATCCTAGGCGTGTCTTAGTCGCAACAGGTTCATATTGACCTCCCTCTTTGGATTTTATCGGAAACCCAAGTTGTGAATTATTAACGCCTATAAGCAACCGTGGAACAGCTTTATTATAAGGAGTGATGTCGAGTCCCTGTAGATGTTGGAACTTCTTCTGCAACTCGTCTGAATTAAGTGTTTGGGCTGGTAAGCATAATTTCCCCACAGTGCGTACATCAGTTAGTTGGAACTTATCTGAATTTGCGTTGATTCCGGATATTTGCAGGTTAATTAGCTCGGATTTACTCTCATATCGCGAAGTGTTTCCGGTCCATTTCAAACAGAGAGGTCGCGGCGTTCCTGGTACATTCAACTGTCTTGCGAGTTCTTCATCTATTAAAGTTACAGATGATCCATCGTCCAAAAATGCAAACACTTTTATTTGTATTCCTCTTCCGTAAAGAAAAACGGGTACAACTCGAAACAAAATTGAATCAGTGTTGTAGCTCTGAGAGTCCCATGTATTATCTGAGTGCACTGCAACGGTTCCGTCTGTAGGAGAGTACTTTGTGGATTGCTTTTGGTCATTATGGAGAAGCTGGTGGTGTTTTAGAACACAGTTGTTCTTTCCACATACAGACTCTGACTTGCACTTGTAGTTCAGATGCTTTTTCAGACATCTACGGCACAGTTGATGCTTTCTAACTTCCTCCCATCGGGCGGTGCGGTTCGATTCTTGAAACTGCTTACAATCTGCTACCGAAGAACAGTTGCCACCACAAACACAGCACTTGTTTTGCAAACTAGAATTATGAAGCGGAGTTTCTTTGTAGTGGGCGTGCACGACCCCTTTATCATTCCATCCTCTACGTTTCTTTTCTTCAGAGTATGTAGAGGGAGCTGAAACTAGGACTCCATTTGCAGCTTCAGCCATCGTGTACATCCATTCACTAAAGTGTGCAAGTGTACATGTCATCAATGATTGCTTGTGAATGGCCCAATTTAGACGAAGCGTCGGCGTCGGGGGAAGCTTAAGCACGAGTTCCTGCATCAGCATGGGATAATTAAGATGGTCGTCTATTCCACAAGCTTCGATTGTAGCGCAAAGATTCTGCACTGATATTGCAAAGGTGACAATTGTTTCGAGCTTTTCTGCTTTTGGCGAAGGTGTGGAGCTAATCTTGCGAATCAGAGTGTTGATAATTAGTTCTGGTCTACCATACAGCATTCTTAAAGTCTGGATCACACGTCCTACACAATTTGGTTGTATTATCAAACTTCTTACCGACTCTAGTGCCCCACCTTTCAGAGCCTTGTGTAATCTTATTAGATTTTCATCGTCGCTAAACCCGCCAAGTTCTGTGCTCCGATTAAAACTTGCGATGAAAAGTGGCCATTCCGAGGGATTTCCATCGAAAGCTGGCAAGTCTCGGATTAAATGTCGCGCTGCTAAATTATTTTTCGTTAAAAAATTATTTGAGGGCGTGTATTGTTGCATATTGTTGAACGAGGGTAAATGTTGGGAAGCAGGCTGGCTCTCAAAAGTCTCTATGTTGGGGTGCTGTTGAAGATGATGATTTTGAACACACTGCGACGGTGGAACCAGAACATTTACTTTAGGTGTATTCTCATTTTTCGATGGTATGCAGGGCCTTTGATGATGGTCTGGCTTTGGTAATAGAGCTGCATCGCATGGTTTGGCAGAGTGAAGATGAAACTGAGTGGCACTTGGTATGATGGCTGAATAAGTTGGCTGATGATTAGTGATAAGCAATGATCCCTTCTCAGCGCCGCTCCATGTTTTAGGAAATTGTTGATGTTGAGAAGTACTCGTTATGAACTCAGGGGGTTTTGTGTTAACCTTCATTGTGGAGTGCATGTAATTCTTCTCTGGTATTCCATCAATCCACTTTCCAACATTGGAGTTCGGGTTCAAGTCCGTGCTCGTAGTTTTATTTTTCATTTTCTCTACACCGAGAGCGGCCTCATCGTCATCGTCCGAAGAATCAAAAACCCGATTCATAATGTTGTACTTTTTGGATATATATTCGGCATCTCTTTCTTTTCGTAGCTTGAGTTCTTGTTTGTCGCGGTTTTCCCTCAACTGCCTTTCCTCCTCAATTTTCTGCAACTCTATTTGGAGTCGCTTAGTTGAGGAGCACCTCGATGACTTTGAGCTGCTTGAGTTGAGTGTCGGTTGTTGGGACGCAGATAAAGGAACATTATCATCCTTGGGTAAAACGAAACCTTGAGTTGTTCTTTTATTAATTGTTGATAAATGTTCACTCCTTTTTATAGATGATAAGGGCGCACCGTGAGCAGTTGTTATACAACTTTGAGCATTTAATGTTTCAGCATTCAGCGGCAGAGTTGTCAAACCGAATACGTTTTGAGTTGAAGTTTTCGCAAAGGAATATAACTGTCTAGTTTTCGCGTGTGGAACGTTGGCATCAGCGTTGGGAAGAAAAAGATTTCCACACATGGCGGCAACTTCGGCCGCACTATGCGCAGAAACTTTCACAGCACCTTGGGTAAACGCAGCAATGGTTGGTACTGATGATGGTGCATTACAATAAGCGGAATTGAACGGAGCTTGTTCATCGGCTACGTTCCCACGCACTGCAGCAAATTCGGCCGCACTATACGCAGGAAGTGTCACACAGACTGATGGTGCTGATGACTGCACGCGAGTGAAGTTTGACGGAGATGGTACATCGGCTAGATTCCCATGCATAGCAGCAAATTTGGCCGCATTTGTCGCAGGAACCGTGACAGCGCTTTGTGCAAAGGCAGCAGTAATTGTTGCTGATTGTGTTTGCGACGCTTGGCTATTCATATTGGCTTCTGTACTGACCCCACCCACAGCAGATGCAGAGTCCGCTCCTGAAAAACTAGCTACACACTTACTCTTACCTGTGCATATTTGACATACATATAATTTTTCTTGAATACTGCTGTTCACACCGGCACAGCTAAAATGGTTCCAGGCATTACATTGGTCGCACTGCACCATGTCTTCGGCAGAGTCGGGCTCGTCACAGCAGCAACAGTTGAACTCCTCATGTTCAAGGTTCATATTTTTAGTTGTCGGCACTTTAGGTGGCATCTTTAGCGTACAAATCAGTAAATTTGTTCCTTAAGATTTGTAAAATGTTGCGGCAATTTTGGCCACAACCGAAAACTTATTTGTTAACCAGCAAATAAGAACAATTTGGTTATTTTGCTAAGGTGGTTACAAATTAGCGTTGCCAGACGTCCCGGTTTACCCGGGACATCCCGGATTTCGGACATAAATTCATCTGTCCCGCCGGGACAGCTTTTTTCCCGGGTTGGGACTCAAACTCAAAAAATAACTCTTCGTACATATGTTATTGAGAATATTGAGAGGAAAAATCAAGTTGATGCAATCTACACTGATTTCAGTAAGGCTTTTGATTCTGTAAACCATTTTAGTTTAATACAAAAACTTAAATTATATGGTTTCCATTCTTCATTCTTAAGTTGGATATCTTCCTATTTAATTGGTAGGTCACTAAAGATTTTCATCAATAATTCTTTTTCAAAATCGCTGAATTGTAATGGGTGATTTTTTTGAGGTTAGGATTTTCATGCATTAGTATTTGACAGATCACGCGGGATTTCAGACATGGTGTCAAAGAGAAAGATGCTCAGTATGCTTTGACATTTCATCATGAATAGACTTACTAACGAGCAACGCTTGCAAATCATTGAATTTTATTACCAAAATCAGTGTTCGGTTCGAAATGTGTTTCGCGCTTTACTTCCGATTTATGGTCTACATAATCGACCAAGTGAGCAAACAATTAATGCGATTGTGACCAAGTTTCGCACTCAGTTTACTTTATTGGACATTAAACCAACCACACGAATGCGTACAGTGCGTACAGAAGAGAATATTGCGTCTGTTTCTGAGAGTGTTGCTGAAGACCGTGAAATGTCGATTCGTCGCCGTTCGCAGCAATTGGGTTTGTGTTATTCGACCACATGGAAGATTTTACGCAAAGATCTTGGTGTAAAACCGTATAAAATACAGCTCGTGCAAGAACTGAAGCCGAACGATCTGCCACAACGTCGAATTTTCAGTGAATGGGCCCTAGAAAAGTTGGCAGAAAATCCGCTTTTTTATCGACAAATTTTGTTCAGCGATGAGGCTCATTTCTGGTTGAATGGCTACGTAAATAAGCAAAATTGCCGCATTTGGAGTGAAGAGCAACCAGAAGCCGTTCCCATGCATCCCGAAAAATGCACTGTTTGGTGTGGTTTGTACGCTGGTGGAATCATTGGACCGTATTTTTTCAAAGATGCTGTTGGACGCAACGTTACGGTGAATGGCGATCGCTATCGTTCAATGCTAACAAACTTTTTGTTGCCAAAAATGGAAGAACTGAACTTGGTTGACATGTGGTTTCAACAAGATGGCGCTACATGCCACACAGCTCGCGATTCTATGGCCATTTTGAGGGAAAACTTCGGAGAACAATTCATCTCAAGGAATGGACCGGTAAGTTGGCCACCAAGATCATGCGATTTGACGCCTTTAGACTATTTTTTGTGGGGCTACGTCAAGTCTAAAGTCTACACAAATAAGCCAGCAACTATTCCAGCTTTGGAAGACAACATTTCCGAAGAAATTCGGGCTATTCCGGCCGAAATGCTCGAAAAAGTTACCCAAAATTGGACTTTCCGAATGGACCACCTAAGACGCAGCCGCGGTCAACATTTAAATGAAATTATCTTCAAAAAGTAAATGTCATGGACCAATCTAACGTTTCAAATAAAGAATCGATGAGATTTTGCAAATTTTATGCGTTTTTTTTTAAAAAAAAGTTCTCAAGCTCTTAAAAAATCACCCGTTATGTCTGGTGTTCCTCAAGGAAGCCATCTTGGCCCCCTTTTGTTCAATATCTTTATAAACGATATTACATCAGTTATAAAATATTCACATTGCCTTCTCTATGCTGATGACCTGAAATTGTTTATAAAAATTAACAGTATCGATGACTGTCGCCTTTTGCAATGTGATATGGATCAAATCTCTGAATGGTGTAAATTGAATTGTTTGAAATTAAACATAAAAAAATGTAATGTAATTCATTCTTCAAAATACAATCAAACATAAGCTTTGTCTACCATATTGATTCAATTCCCCTCTCACGGGTGGAAAAAATAAAGGACCTTGGCATTATGTAAGATTCATCTTTTTCATTTAAAGTTCATATTGATTATATGATTGCAAAAGCTAATCTTCTTGTTGATTTCATCCAACGAAATTGTAATGATTTTTGCGATCCTTATGCCTTGCTTTCTCTCTATACATCTTTAGTTAGACCGATACTTGAATACTCAGATATTGTCTGGAATCCTGATTTGAAAACCTATTCTGATCGTATAGAAAAAGTTCAAAGACGTTTTTCTAAATTTATATTTTATAAAATGAAATGGCCTTTTATTCCGGATTATAAGTCCCGTTGTTTACTATTGGGAATTAAATCACTTGAATCCAGAAGATGTATGCATGATATTGTGTTTGTAAGGGATATTTTGAATAATCAAATTAAATGCCCATCCTTGCTCTCTAAAATATCATTTTATGTTCCTTCAAGAGCTTTACGTCCCAGAGATTTGCTTTTTGAACAATACCACAGAACAAACTACGGTAGAAATGAACCAATTTGTAGATGTATAAGGCATTTCAATGAAGTTTGCCAGAGTGTTGAGCTAACTTGGGCAAAAGATTTGTTCAAAACAAAATTATTGTTAATATTGAAATTTTAATATAATTCATTTATATATTATTTTCTTTTTGTTTTTCATTGTAATTTATTTTGTATATAATTATATATTTTTATTTGTAAATATTATTTCTAATATCTGTTAGCATAAGCTTGTAGATCAATAAATAAATAAATAAATAAATAATGCCTAATCTACCTAAATGTCTTTCAGTGATGAGGAACAACAACTATACATTGCGATTTAACCTTTAGAAATTACTTTTAAAATTTCAATCAAACAAACCTAACTTAAGGAAAAATTTATTTTTGTAAACCGACATCTTTTGTTAAAATTGACAAAAGAAAAATATTTGCAAATGAAAAATGACAAAAAAGTGATTTAATTAGTAATTAATAAAAGAATTTATTTATTTTGATCTACATACACGCATTATATGATTTTTACTTGCGACTCATAGGTACTATAAGGCAAGATATGCACTCGTAAAAATATCGAACTCGAGATTTTGATCAAAGTTGATATTACGATGATAGCGAAGACGAAAAAGTGGGTCTCACAATTCTATCTATCTGTCTGTTCGACTATATCTTTTTCGTTAAACTTGATATATCTACCAAGTTTAACGAAAATTTTGTCCCCAATTGTTTTTTTCTTTTTTTTTTTTGAAGACCAAAAATAACGGCACATGCCATACTATTTTTTTTTTTTCGAAATTTTATAAATATTTTTTTTTTTTTCAAATTTCATTTAGTTAAAGCTTGGTAATGGTTAATGCTAATGGTACGACCGATTTTGATCATTTTTTTTATGTTAAAGTTCCCCAGCAGTTAAGATATTATTGTGTTTCAAATTCAATAATTTATATAAGAATTCTATAATTTAATAAAAAAAAATTTGAAATCAAGATATTACTGACTGTACCTACCACAGAACGATTTATTCGAATTTTGAATTTCTCTTATCGGAATAACGGATTTTAATAAATTTTTGTAAAGAGAAGCTTCTAAGAAGTTTAGAAAAAATTGCATTTCAAAACTCTAAATTTTTTTTTTTAAATTTTGAAAAAAATCAATTTTTTTTGAAAATACGATACCTCAAAAACGGCTCAATATCTTTTTTTTGTAAATTTAATTTTTATTCGAACAAAATCAAAAACTTCAAATTGACGTACTTATATTTTATCTTAAAAATGATTTAAAAATTTTGTATATAAAAGCTTATATTTAAAAAAAAAAACACTACAACGAAGTATAATTTTGTTCTTGCATTGATCAATATTTGTTTGAATCACATGGCATCCTGTGTTTAGCTAGTTGGAGCTTGTTTTAGGAGTTGTTTTAGTCATTTAAAAAATTAATTTTTCTCTAATAACATTCAATTTTAAAATTCTTAGTCTTTTACGTAACAGCATTTTATTTATTTTGTCCCGGGCAATATGATGAAATCCCGGGATTTTTCATTATTTAAGCCACTTGTCCCGCCGAGGTACAAGAAAAATCTGGCAACCCTATTACAAATCCTTTATTGGGAATAAAGTTTTATAAATTATAAGTATTAAGATATGTACATTTTAAATCAACTTACTTAGTTTTCTTACGTTACTTGTATTTAATTTAAGTTAAATTGCCAAGAGCAAGCAAGAGCAACCTCGTGTATAGCGAAAACGGAAATCAAAAGGGATTAACCATAAAGTAAGTAGGAAAGAAAAAATTAGGATAAAAGAACATTTAGTTTATGGGTGGCTCCACCATACAACCAGTCTGAGAAGCTACTTTTATGGTGCGCGCGCACCTTCTTCAACAGGGGTTAAAATGCGCTTAGCGTGCCACCCAACGTACTTTTGTGCAAGAAAACTGACATAAGTTCCTCCTATGGTATCATATATTTTGTTCTATACTACTTTCAAATTCTGTGAGCAGCAATATTGGTGCTATGCTAAGATTTAAGATTTAAGGAGGGAAATAAAATAATCCCACAAAATTTAAGGTGTAATAAATTCTCTCTCTCGGTGAGAATGTACTTCCCTTTAAAAAGTGGAACAGATTCCCACTAAATGTGGAACAATTTCCCTGGTGGAATTACTAGGTGGAATGCTCAGCTCATTAACCGTTGGGAAGTAGCAGCCATCATCGCTGCTGACAACTTAGCCGTACACACAGACAGACGGAATCGCTGGACTCACTTTTATCGTGTTCCCTATATCATCGTAATGTCAAATTTGATCAAAATCTCGAGTTCTATTTTTTTTTAAATGCAAAACTTGCCCTAAAGTACCTATATCTCAAGTAAATCAATCAGCCCTATCACAAATTCCATCGTCATCGGAAACTTGTTACAAATCCCGAGTGTCGTCAATGTTCGATTCGATAAAAGTAGATAATACCAAAACGTATGGTATCTGATACAAGAACAACTTCAGATATCTTAATTTTTCGATCATCGATTTTCGACAAACATTTTTTAACAAACAACACTCGCAATAAGGGCCATAGCTTATCCTCAAAGGCTTAGAAGACTACAACCTTACGCCTACGCCTACAACCTTACCAAAACCAGACTGGCTCAGACTAGTACCAACATTTCCAAACCCCTTTTAGTATCTCCCTTCATTGATTAAACGCAGTTTAACTATTCGTGGTATTGCAAAGCGTTTCATATTTGGCTGGCGGGGCCTCAGAAGAGCATCCAATAAATACTTAAAACAAACCTTGTTTACTCTACAATACTTTTTAAACCTAAAAGCCAAATTAAATATCAAGATATGATGGTCGAAATTTGAGTCAATTTATGAATGTTCTTGCAACCATTGAGGCAACTCCAAAGGGTTCGAACTATCCCTTAAAGATCTTCTTATATCTCTTTGGTGTTGATATTGTATTTCTTCAATTTTCTTTGGAATAAGAGAGTTTCATTCCGGGGAGAACACATCTCCTGGTGAGTGAAAAACTAACTTCGCAGTCCTATGGGCCTAGCACGGCTTAACGATTAAGCAATAATATCCGCAAAAATCGGAATAGCCTTTAATGTAAGAAGAAACGATTTGTTCTCTC
This sequence comes from Philhelius festivus, assembly GCA_963931855.1. Classification (NCBI taxonomy): domain Eukaryota; kingdom Metazoa; phylum Arthropoda; class Insecta; order Diptera; family Syrphidae; genus Philhelius; species Philhelius festivus. The sequence continues at coordinate 224,347,003 of OZ007554.1, read as the reverse complement.
CGAAATATAGAACTAGAGTAAAACAAATCATCAAGTGAAGTACACATTAAAACACTTCAAATTAATCATTTTTGTTTTTATAGTTCTTATTTCTTTCCGTGTATTCTTATAGTTTTTCGCTCATACAATATTATGCATACAAATATAAAAATTATTTATGTAGATAGATTCATTATCATTTACATAGAAAACAAAATAATAATAATAATAATTAAAAAAAAAGATCATTAAATTCTTTTTTATAAATTTTCAGGATTTGCTTAAATATTTTGTTTATTTTAATTAATCATATATACATATAAAAAGCGCAATGAAATCCATTTTTATCATTTATCTTGGCAATAAAGAAATTATATCTAAGAAAATTTAATATTATTTAAAAAACATTTATAGGAAAATAATTATAAGGAAGGGAAGAATAGCGCAAAATCTTTTCTTTTTTTAATTTTTGTTTTCTATAAATACGAGTGGGATTTTATAAGTTCATTATCATTTTTTAAACTCTTTTTATACGGACATCGCTTAAATATCTAGAAACAAAACTATCAGATAAAAATTGTAAATATCTAACTATTCCAGTTTGAAACGGAACAAGTTTTAAATATTATTCAGAAGGCCTTGCTGACGGATCATCGCGATCCATCGGTGGTGGTGATGTTAAAACTTCTACGTTTTGTGCAGGTCCTTGTGTTAGGTACCCAGCTGTTGGATTTATTCCTGCAAATATATATTTGGTTCAGTAAGTGCTATTGTTTACTTTTTATTAAATTCTTTAAAATTACCTGTCAAATAGCCTCTGACATTGGTGTCAGTTATAAATAGATCGTGTCGTTGATCTTTGAACTCTGACCAGACAGGATGTTTCAAAAGAATCTGTGTGACACGATCACCATAGTTCAAATTATGCGTCATCCCTTTTAGTGCGGCGACTATTTGAGCTTTGACAGTTGATGGATTGTCAATAAATTCCAAACGGCTTTCGAGCAGTGTTAATAGGAAGGGTATCAAACTTACTTCCAATGATTGACTTATTAAGGAGTCCTAGTTTGTAATTGGAAATTTGTTAAATACAATTTTAAGATTATCTTTTTCCATATTCTTACATGTTGGTACTTGAATAGGCGACTTAGAGTCTCGCAAGCCTTTTCAATACAATCCCTGTGATATTCCATGCACTTTTTAAGCGGCAGTATACATTCGGTTTGTGAAACTGCACTCACACAAAACTGTAATTAAAATTAAAATTTATTAATTTTGAATAAAAAATCTATTTGCAGAAAGTATTAAGACCTTACCTCTGATAATGAAAGTTGATGTAATACTGATAATGTATTTTTTGGTTGAACAGTAAGCAAATTAAACAGCTTTGGTATGTGACCAAGAACTGGGATTTCATCTGCTAGGTTGGGTTGAGATCGAAGAAGTTCAACAAGGGCGGTTGTTGAGAGATCAAGAACATCTTTCTGTAAATAAAAATAAATCAATAATACAAAATGGCGGTCAGCTACGGTCCGAATTGGGAGAACACCCCGTTGTAGCGCACGATAATTTTATGAAAATAAATGTTTCCAGATACAATTAAAGACGCAACAGATCTTGGAATCCAGTTTTCAGTGGCTTAGAAATGTCAAATATTTCTGTGTTCGTGTTTTCGGCAGGTATGAAGTGGACCTACAACTTTTTTTCTGCCAAGTCCGAACGGCTAAGATGAGAAGCACTTTCTGCGATAACGGATAGTCTTGCAGCATTTGCCACTTCCTTGCAATAAGGAGTACCCCTGATAAATAACAATGTTTTATGTGTCAGCGGCTGGGAATCCGATCCCAGACCGAAGACGCACAAACCATTATGCCACGGGTTACTACGAAAAACAGGTTAATAAATAGGATCAGACAAGTTCCTTCAAACTCCAAATATTGTATTAAGTCTAGGTAGTCTAAATATTTTAAATTTGATCAATTTGTTGTAAAACTAAAATGATTCTTTTAGTTGTTTCATTTAAATGTCAAGGGGTTCTTGTTTTTTTCTTACGGAAGATGTGTAAATAAACAATACCTTTCCTCTATTTCTGAAATAGTCCTACTTCATATCTGGATCTCAGAACGAAGAAAAAATATTTTGGGGTACACTTGCTTAGGAAAAATAAATAAATATTAAGCGAACAAAAGGTGAGAACATTTTTTACAGCCAGCACGCAGAAGAACCAAATTTTTAAATCAAATAAATATGGTATTTTCACTAAACATACCTCTGAGGAGCTTTTACTTATTTGATCCACAACAAAATCTAATAAATCCGATAAGAATTGCTTTGGTTTGCGCAGTGTCCACGCAGGATTACTAACAAAGAGTCGCAAATAAACTCCAGCCACAACAACTTCATTGGTAACAATATCTTTTAGAATTTCTGGATCTTTCCACAGTATCTTCGAATTGACTTTCTGAGAATTGTAGAATCTATAAAGAAATGCAAAATAATATATATTTAAATATGGTTTTGAATTCTAAAAACTTACCCTCCACACATATCGGCAACAGCATCACATACTCGACTTCGAGTATTGTCGTTCCATATCAGTTCGGGGTGTTCATGAATTGACTCGAACAGTTGAACAGATGTTTGTGGCGATTCAATCATTGCATCGACAAATAGTGGCGGCAGGAATTTACATATTGTTATACGAACCTTGAAGCAAATATAGAATGGGATATTCTCGTTACATATAGTTTACATGTATTCCTTACCTTTGGTCCACTCAATCGGTCGGCTGTCATTTTAGACATTATCTCAGCACAAAGTTCTCGAATTTGTGGATTTCTTGAATTGCAGAACATATCAAGGAGGTAGATAACGGAGCCCTTGTTTTGCGCTTCCTTAATCATTTCCTGTACATTCATAAGGCCAGAGAGAGTTTCAAGTACTTTAACTTGACTTCCACGAAGATCGGGATCACGAAGAGCCACTAGGAAACTACCAAGGATCTCACAAGCAGCAATCTCGCTAACACAATCCTTGTTGCGTGAAACCAGTGCCACGACCTCCAAAGCAACCGACTTCACCAAAGTGTTCTGAAATCAAAAATATCAAATAACAATTCCACACAATGGAGATAAAATAATTACATACATCACTAAAGATATTATTAGCCAAAAAGCCAAAGATCATATCAAAATGACCAATGCACTGGATGTCTACTTCGGCGTTGGTTTTTATCACAGATATAAGCGCCCGCAAAACCATTATTGTGTGTGCTTCGATATTCTTATCCTCTTCGAAGCTATATTTGTACTTTGTTTTCGCTTGCTCATCGATGGTACTGGTTTCGATCTTTTTGCGGTTTTTCGATCGATTGTATGCATTTAGGACATCATCGATTGTTGTGCCTTTTTTTTCTTGCAACTGTGGATGATTAGGGGCAAGAGTGGGTTGTAGGATGCCATCGAGGGTTGTGGTTATTACTAGTGGATTGTGTTTGTTTTTACTCGCGGTAAGGAATTTATATGTTTGCTTTAGATACTCCAGTAGATCAATGATGAAAGATTTAGGATTGACAATAGGATAGGTCGGCATTTCATTGTAGATACGAATAAATACGCCTCCGATTTGAAGTTCATTTCTATAAAAAAAAAAAAACCAATTGATGTATAGTCTATAAATAAAGCCCTCCAAAGTTATCAACAATAAGCGCTAAGGAAAATTTATTTAAGAGAATTTATCGAGTTTTAGCATGTGCGTAGGATCAGTGAGCCTCCTTTAGATCATTCCTGATTCATCAACGAATAAAAACGAATACAATATAAGACTTACTTGTGTGCATCATATTCAAATTCCTTTGCTACTTCATACACCATTGCAATATCCTCATAGGATTCCTTAGTAGAATGTGTGCGATGTTGTTCTAGAAAGTCCATAAGCTGCGCTCTGGTTCCATTGTCCCATATCAAATAAGGGTTTCTTGTGTTTGATGTTAAAATTTTCAAAACCTAAATAAAAATAATCAAGAACGTTCTTTAAACATCTTCCACATACAAGTTTTTTGAAAAAAAAAAAACCTACATCACTTGCTCTCTCCTTGGCCAGTTTATTGGCAATGTAAGCCGTAAGCAGCCTATCGAGTATTTGTTTAACTATTACATTCTGCGCTTCACTATTTATCACATATTTCTGTTTATTAACGACATTTTCTTTTTCCTTTTCAATCGGTGACCCGGTGTCGTTTTCACTCAATGACTTCTTATCAATTGAATCTTGTTTCACAATTACCGACGTACTAGGGTCAGTAAGAGACAATTGCTTGGAGGCAATCACATTGTGAGCATTTTGTGTGTAGGATGATGAAGGTGATGATGCTTTTGAAGTGGTTGCAATCACTGTCGATGTTGATGCTGATGTCGTCGGGGGTGGTGTCTTTTGCTGTTCAGTAGCATTTTGCTTTCCAGGTTCAATAGCATCAAGTCCATAACCCGCCAATGCTATACACGCCAACACCGCCATTTTAGCCAAATTGTTTGCAACTTGTTGTTGATTTGTTTTATCACTAGCTTCAACGCCGCTCTCATCCAAGGTGTAATCGTATTCAAAGCAAAACAGAAGCAATGACCATAATACTCCATTGCGCACCAAATTACACTGCAATTCATAATTATTCGCTGCTAAATTCGTCACAAGACTGACAGAGAGTGTGTGCTGGAATGAAAACAATTAAGAATCATAATTCTCTTTTTATTCATTGAACCGAACTTACCTTGAAATAAACAACCCGACAAACGTCGGATAAAAGCTGGGGTAGTTGAATGATCTTTTGCTTGCAGTTCTCAAACTTGCATGCAACTTCAAAGCACTTGGTCACATTGGAAATGACTTGATAATGAAGGGATTCTGGTTTTGAATCAACACCCATTATTGACACACAACGGGTGTAGGCTTCGAGAAGAGCTTCGATACCCTCTTCTCGACGCAATTCTTCGGCATTCAACGCAGAACAATGAACTGTGTGGTAGCAGAGTTCGGATGAGGCTGTTAGTAATTCGCATTCCTTCGAGAAGAGTTGATCGTCCTTGGTTTCCAAACGGATGGTCTTGATTAATTGCGGATAGCCAGCGTACTTGTAAGGCCGAAGCACTGAAAGAGTTAACAATAATGAAAACAAGGTTGGATATTACATACGAACGACTTTACCATCTGGGTATCTATCAAAAAGTATACTCTGTGTCCTCAGTATTAGCACAATATTCTTCGGATCTGGACCACCACTACTCAAAACAGAGCGTGAGCACAGGAACTCATAAGCTTGATTAACTTTTTCGAAGATTTCCTGATATACCAGAATATGAGAAGACCCACATTTCAAGATTGAAATTATAAACTTACCCTTCCATTGGGATTCTTGTCAGGATGATACATCTGTGCTAGACGGTAGTAGCTTTTCCTTATCAAAGACTCATCGGGTCTGTCATTCTTTGTCACATCAATCCCTAGATCGGCGTAGGCCTGTTGAATTGTCATTTGTGGTGGTTTCTTTTCGACTTCCTTACGCCATGCATCTAATGTGTGCTTTAATAATTGCACTGGATCTGAGATTGGCCAGTTGGGGAATTTCTGTATGTCACACAAATGTCTTAGGTAGTAAATATGACAGAAGAGCTCATTTTCAAGTTGTGGATAGCTTATAACTGGGATTGCTAGGTAAGGATATCTGGCCATTGTGTGGCCCCTTAGTCGGGGCGTAAAATCAGCAATGTGTGCAGAGATCTTTTCAATCAGCAAACGACGCATTTCTGAGCTCCAAATTACTTCAGGCGTATCGAATTCACCAAGGAAAATTTCTGCAAACTTCTCAGCACTGTAGTTTTCCAGAAAACAGACCATTGCTTCAGGGAGAAGCTGACCAAGTATACTGCGGTGCATTATTCCAGATTGTGAAGTCTAAAATAAGGGAGATTAGCCAAATAATCCATATAAAAGCTATCAATTTGGACCTCTTCACTTCGGAAACCTTGCTTCATGTGAGTCATCTTGAGGAACTTGGTAATGGGAAGAATGTTGCTTCCAGTATACATCAACATAAAGTAGAATACACCAGTAAGATAGACCTTTGGCATTTCTGGGTTATCCTAAAGAATATTTGGCGCATAACATCCTTTGTTTACGAAGAAAAAAATTTATTCTATTTACCTCCATAATTTGACAAAGCAAAGTAGCAACTCTCTCAAGTAGACCGGGGTCATGGGTTAAACACACCTGCACAATATGAGGTAGGCATATAAATTCTGATAGTTTTCTCGATAATTTGGGGCCTGGAATAAGAACAGCAGCTCCATTTTGTGTGCGACTTGGAAAGAAACTTGTGCATTTGATTAAGACATCAAGCACAGTTGAGGCCAATTCGGTTTCGTTAAGGATTGGACTTCCTTTGGCGATAAGGCACCATTTGAGTTGAGGAATCTGTTGAAGTGAACGCCACCCATCCATACCAATAGCCCAACAGCGGGTTTTCGGCGTGATTCCACCTTTGTTCCAGAGATCTTTCAACTAAAGAAGAATGAATTTTAAAAATCACAAATTTTGTTATCACGTTGCGAAAGGCAATCTCACCTCTGAGTATGTGATTGGTCCTTGACGTTCGGGTTTCATGCCATCCTTTTCAATATTGTAATACCAATCTTTTTCTTCGTACGCATGCATATTGGGTCCAGCCTCAATTACGTTGGTTTTTGTATTAGGTTGTGCTCGTCCTTTGTGCAAATGAGCCAAAGTTATTAAATCGACAAGGCATTGCACATGATCAACAAGTGCTCGGCAATTTGATTTCTCTAAAACCAAGCATGATACCAAACCAATGAGAGCATCACGCAGAGATGGTGATAAGCACTGTCAAAAAAAAAAAATTGTCATACAAGGAACATAGAATTGACTAATATTGCCGGAAAACTCACCCTATCAATAAGCTGCAAGATGTATGTCATATCACTGAATTTTCCAATTTCTTGGTGGTAACGTTTGTACACTTTGGCTAATGCCTGCAGTGATGTAACTGTTAACTGATCATCGTTAACACGATTGCGGCAGAGAACTCGCCGATATAGGGCGTTGAAAAGTTCTACTCTGAAAAATAAAAAAAGAAACAAAAATTGAATTTTTATTTTGTGAGAATTTTACTTTGTGAAAATGGCAAAACTTACGGGTCTTTAACAAGATTCTGTGGCCAATCATCTTTTTCTAAGATTAATCGAATATAATAATCTCCAATTTGAATTTCATCTGCCAGACACTGTCGAATAAAAGTTTTTTAAGCTTTACATTTAATTAAATTTTTAAAACAGCTATTTCTCTTACCTGATACTGCACTTCAAATTCCTGATAGTTCCATGCGACAATTAACGTTCCAGCTAAATCACGGTCATTGATAAATTGTCTTAGTTCATTTTCTAAACACATTCTCAATTCTTCTCTTGTCTATTGAATATATACACCAGGTAAAAATGCCTTTAAAATTTCATTAATTCGAAATTCTTACCTTATGATTCCAAATTAAATTGGGCAAACTATGATCTCTGGCAAAATTAAAGAAAAAATAAGGCAAATTAACAATTGAATCTCCTGTTTTCTTTTTCTGACGCCGATTACGCAATACAACTGGGCGATTTTTTAGAGCTTGAGTAGGATTCTCTTGATGATCAATTAAATTTAAACCCCAGTGCTTGATGCCCTGTAATCAAATAAAACAAAAACAGATTTTTAATGATACTTCCATTATTTGATTTATCACATACCTCTAAATGCTTTCCAATCACATTTTTCTTAGTTTTATTGGAATGTTGAATTGCAAACTTGAGATTATCACGGAAATTCAATTTGTCCTCTTCGAGATCAGTCTCTGGAACTGCATCTTCGCTTTCAAGAAACATCAGCAGACCAGCAGGCTTCAAATATAAAAGTTAGTCAATTGCAATAATTGGAATAGTAAAATCTCGTTGACTTACAAAGACCCTCTTGAAAAGCTCCATTGCTTCGTCATTGTCAGTTATCCACAGTCCTATTAAATGACGTGATAGCTGCCGATGGGTTGCTAAGGTGGGATCATTAGATGGTGTGTACAAAGCTACCAACAAGTGTCGGCACAGTGCTGCCTCGTCTAAAGCAAGAGTTTGCATTTGCTTGGCAACTGGCACTTCACCTTCTTCGATGATGGCACGCAACACCAGCCCAGCTCCTTTAACAATGGCCAGTGATGGGTGTTGGAATAGTTTATACAAATACCTCCCTCGTTCAGCAACCAACTCCAAGAGCATATCAAACTGTTTGCCATCTGTTGTCTCGCTGTATGGAACACACAAAGCGAATGTAAGGAAATCCAACATTGCCGACAGCACAAGAGCACCGCTTCCATGGCTCTAAAGAATATCATTTAACTGTGGTGAAAATGGGAAATTCATATTCTGACTTACCACATGATTTGTCCACATATTCAATAAAGTCTCAAGGAAACCCTTCGATGAGAGAATAGACGACTTATTCATCTGTTCTTGCTTCAAGTCATGGTCAGCGTTCATAGAATGCATAAGTGAGTTGATCATATCAATAGCAGAATACGTGACAGCCAAGTCTTTTCGACGCAGTGATGCCACGATTTTTGTGCCAATTATTTCACGGAAGCTTAAAAAAATTAAAGTTGGTTCCAATTTAATTTAAATCAATTCTCAAGAAACAAAATACCCCGCTAGATTTGTGAATGCCGCATAGCCCACTTTGCTCGCCAGTAATCTTGTCAATCCATGGAATATAGCTTCTAGTTCTAAATTCGTCAGCTGGGCTGTTGGATTGTCTAATTCTTTTTGAGCCAATGCTTGCAAAGCACTTAGAATGAGTTTCTCCTTGTTTTCTGCAAATAAACTCTGAAGGGGAAACTTCAGTTAGAGTCAGATAAAAACCCAAACATTAAATATCCAAACATACATCCTGGGTAACACTATATTTCAGGCCACTATGAGGAATGTTGGCGTTGAATTTCTCGAGGATCTCATATCTTCGTGTGGGATTTTGAAAATTATTTATCACCAAACGAAGGAGATTCGCTTCAGTCTCTTCATCTACACAGCTATTAAGGGGAACAAAGCGCTTGCCTCGAGGTGTGTTTGTTATGCGGACGTGCACATCTTGATTGCCACTCGAACGAACTGCATCCAATACTGTAGCCAGCAAGGAGTCTCTGTCGTTTGTGATATACTTACGGACAATGCCGTTTTTGTACTCGATACAGAACTGTTGAATGTTGTCTTTGTCGCGGACAAGGGCAAACACGTCAACAAGTGGTCGGAGGGTACATACCTAAGATAAAAAACGTACATGATAACAGCTTGATATCGCGGATAAAAAGAAGGCTATTTACTAACACTATAAGTCTGTGGATCACGTTCAAGTATTGTAGTCTCTGTTAGACATAAGATTCGTTTCACTGGTTCCGGATGACGTGGAGTTACCTTTTGCACTGTAAATTCTGTCATTGAGGTCTGGAATTGATCTCCACTAGAAGAAATAACTTTTCAAAATGAATTCAAAATATTTCATCAAAAGGAAATTACCTATATTTGCCGAATCTTTGTCTTTCAAATTGCTCCAATGTTATTTGACTTTTCAAAATTTTTGTTTCAATACCCAAAAATTGGGATGATCGCTGGGCAATATTCTGAACAATTTCATGATGATTTAAAGCTTTGAATAGATGTAAGCGAGAAAAGCCACCATAGGCCATAACAATGCCGCCTTCATAGTCCTGAATGCCTGCTTAAAATTTTTGTTCGAAAAACGAAAAGATAATACACCACGGATATTTAAGTTATAATAATCTAAGTTGGACACAACACAAATGACAGCAATTTTGAGTATGATTTAAGATATTTGGTGGTGAGTAGTTTAAAAGTACCTACATAATGTACGTGTGTACAAAAGGATTACCAGTATTTCACAGAAAAAAAAAACTCATTTATTTAATGAGATACCTAAATGCGGTTCTATAAAACATGGTTTTTTATTAAACCTTTGATTTTTAACCGGTGCTTTTAACGACACACTTTTCCCATATAAATTTGTATGTTATTTTTAATCTTTTTACATTTGAGTGCTCTGTTATTCATTTTTTCATTCTTTTAAAAGGACAACATTCAAGAAAGAGTATTAGGTTTACAGACGTATTAACGTCATCGCTTTTTTTGGATTTTCGGAAAGATGATTCAAATCTTTTACACTCCATTTTGAAAAAAAAAACACTCATAATTTTTATAGTAATATGTTTTTTGAAGCCTACGTGACTATTTATTAATCTTTTAATTCATTAAGGCCCATTTGCTGATACGGAACAAATATACTTATGTTCCACATAAACTCTTATGTGACAGTTTACGTAGAGGAAAAAGTAGAACATAAGCGCTTAAGTTGAACATAAATATTTAAGTTTCGTATCAGCAAATGGCCCTAAGAATTCTGAAGAAATTAATAAAATCGTCCCTCCGTTCTCTCTGTTTACTAAATTTATCGTTCAAAAATTTAAAGTTAAAGGAAATACTCGTAACAATTTCATATTTTTGCAACGATAAATGCCCAAATTTGAAATACTGATCTGAAGCTGCATTTACCTACAAGGTTAGGAATTTGAATAACATGAACAAGCAAAGTGATCGCGATAGCCAACGGAATGATTCACACATTTCATGTGAAAAGAATCTTGTTTTATGTTTTATTCCAATAAAGTCATAAAATGTACTACCACATTTTTTGTGTCACATGTTCAAGAGCATACGAGTACTGTACGGTTCGAAAAATAACCGTCAAAACCCAACAAATGAGTATCTTGAGATTAATTATGTCGCTTGGATTTGGTCACTCCTAGCACACTTTTTGAAATCCCGACACTCCAAATTCCTTCCATAGGCTGTTCGGGCTATTTTTTGTAATAATAAATTCTTGAAATAGTTCAAATTTGGGAAGGATTTTGATATTCCCTTGGCATAATGGTTAGTGCGTTGGACTGTCATGCAGAGGATCGTTGGTTCTATTCACAGCCACTGCAAAAAAAAATTGTTTGGGGTGTAGTACCTCTTGCGCGTAATTGACAAATCATCTAAGAGTATGTATATCTAGTCATGGAAAGTGCTGCTCATTAGCCGTTCGGAATTAGCAGACAATTTTAGGCCCCCCAATTCCGGTAACACGCACACAGGAATGATTGAAAGTCCTGGTTCTCTCTGAGTTGTTGCAAGACCATTTTTTTTTGTTATTCTATTGGAATAGAAAGCGAGTAAAAAACCAATGGAGAACTACACACGTCTTTTTTCAATCAAGCACTAATACCCTAAGACTTATATGTATATTCTATTAAGTAATGAATGCTTTGAAGAAACAAGTCTATGCGCTGCAAAAATAGTGAAAAACTTGTTTCGTATTAATATTTTTACAATTTTCAGTTTTCTTCTTGCCACCGATAAGTATAATCCGCCCATTATATTTAAAACAAATTAAAAACGAAAACATTTAAATTTTAATTAAAGATTCTGTTACATTGAGATTCATAAAGTGCATCTAAATGATTGATGAGATATTTAGAGAGACTATTCTATAAAGTTATGTATAGCGTTGGTATTTCTATATTGCCTTTCTCTTTAAGAGACTTTCCTTGAAAGCCATCCCCAGACGTTTTTCATATATAGTGGGTATGATAATAGGGTTTAAATGCAGGTTTTTATTTCTCCCGATGTGTGTACAGGGGCATTATGGTGCTAAAAATTCAATTTGTACTTGAAAGCAGTTTGAAAAATGAAATATTTTTATTTTTATATTGAGCGTAATTCTTGAGCTTTGAAAAATCCAGTTCCACTGCGTCATAAAAGTAAATATAAGCTAACTTCTCAAATCATTGACAAAAAAATTCATCTGTTTCATCGAAATTCAACTTTTTTCTTCGGAAAAGACGAATGTTCGCCACACTCAGTTTCAACTGATGATTGGTCGATTTTCCTTTTATGTGTCATTTTATGTCGTAAGTCTTTTTTATGTTGTTTCCAATTTTTCAGGATATAACACTTTTCCAACCTATGAACTAGATACTTTGCCCATAATCGTTGTTAGCTGAAATTTCCTTTTTAAATATGTATTATTTATTTTTGGTACTAAGCTACAATATAAATCCTTCTCCAGTTTTCGCAACGCAAAATTCTCCTCTATGCTGATGGCGATAAAGTTAAGTGCTCCCCTGCCGTTTCGTTGTTTTTTCGTGCTTGGATCGAAGTAATGGTTTTCCATATTGTGGAATTTGTTACATCGGACGGTTATATTGGACATTTCAGTGGCCAACGTGTGGTTTAAAACTCCTTCCTTGAACGTTCATCTCATCTTCATTCGAATCGGATGATATACTCGTTCTCTAAAGCTATGCGAGCTTTTAAGTATTGTTTTTCATCTTCTTTATTTTTTTTTTTTTTGAAAACCAAGCTATGAATGCACATCAGTGTGCCCTAACTTCGGACACAATTAAATATAGAGGTTCTTTTTTTAACCGCACTGGTGGAATGTGGAATACATTACCCTTCTCCCATTGTGGGGGATCTCCTATTAAATCTTGTCCACTTTTCCTAAAGGCTCGCACTGTGTTACATCATAACATAATATGGGTATTCATAACCCCTTGAGTGCGTAAATAAATAAAATAAATTTGGTGGTGCAACAGCTCCAAGAGAACCAGGAGCTAGTGACTTACAACTCTAAAGCATTCCTGGGTGCGTGTTACCAGGAATAGAGGGGACCTACAATTTTCTGCCGATTCCGAACGTGTAATGAGCAATATTTCTCATGACAAAGAAAATTTGTCAATTCCTCGTAAGAAGCAGTACACCCCTAAAAAACTTTTTTGCAGCGGCTGAAAATCGAACCCAAGACCTTCTGCATGACAGTCCAACGCACTAACCATTATGCCAAGGGGTACTACAACACCGACAGATTATGAAAACATATCCACAGTAAGCCAATGGTGTTCAATGAGGGTAGACTCTGTGCTTCTGATTGCTCTCAATCTTTTGTGAAAGGTGATCCTCTAATTATTTACACCATGATCGTTACAAAGTAGATTCCTGACATTTTTTTCCCCAGGTTATTGAGTGTTTGAGAAGACCGTACAAATTTTCGTACAGAAATACCTTATGACTGACTGACAAACAACCAGAACCAATAAATATTTACACTCGAATCAAACATAAATAAATATAATCGATAAGTTAAGTTGGTACATAATTAAGACAATAGACTAAACAACTTATTAATTTGTTCAAGTATTCTAAAGGAAATAAATACGAAGCCTATCAAAGCCAATTTTGCGCCCATAACAATTTGTGTTTTCAATGCATCTAATCCGATTTGGGAGCTTTAAGGGATTAAGTACAAATGACTCATTCCTAACAAAGACGCACAACTATTGAATTGTATGCCCTGCGAAGTAACTCTGCTACTCCTACCCATCCACCACCAATCTTTATCATTTTTGTATTCCAAAAGAAAAAAAAATCAACATGAGAAAATGACTCCTAAACAAACATCAACAAAACGCTTTGTACCTATGATTCCTTCTATGTCTTTGTACATGTAGCTGGCGAGTACTTCGTTTGTCGTGGGATCCAGTTGGTCCAATGAACATGGCGTAACTTCCAACATTGCCGGCAAACTTATACCCGACCAATGATACTTGTACGCTTGGAATCTCTGCAACAAATAATGAAATAAATAAACAAACATATATAAATAAACCTCTGGAGTTGATCGTCAATGCCGATGCGGGGGATTGCTTCCTTACTTGAACATTTTTTGGCTTTTCAGCAAATTCCTTGTAGTTCTTCAGAATTGAGCTCAAAATATCGTTGCGATATTCCGAGGAGAGTTTAATTGTGTCAAGCTTTTTATCTTTCTTTATTGTCAACACAAATTCATTGGGTATCTGCAAGCACGACAAAAACAACGATAGAAATAGGCCTTATCATCTAACAACCTAGAAATACTTACGTTTGATGTTTTGTTGGGCACGGCGGCAACGATATCAGAGTACGACCAACGATTGGTCAGATCGAACTTGTCCGGATTGTAGGTGGAAACGCCAGCAGTTCCAATGGAGAGAATGCGTTTGTACTTGCCCTTCCACGAGTGTTTCGTGACCAAGAAACACTCCAGATCGATGTTGTCTTTCAATGGAACCATCTTGTTAGTTCCTGTTCGGCGGCTTTGCTACTCGCAATTGCTGTTGACAACATAGAACAGTCACTGAATTGAGATACCACCACCGCAATCTGAATTCGTTGATAATAATAACACAGAAATTGCTTCACTTTTTGATTAAAGATTTCAAAGAATTTATTGTTCGAAATTATTGTAAGAGATGATTAATAGGCTCCCAATTGGCACCAGCACCACCAACACCAATTGATGAGCGCTTCTTCTGGTTCTTTGTTGTTGCAAACGAAAGATCTCTGAAAACGGTGAGGAAACATGAACAAAAAAAAAAAAAGAAAAATCAGAAAAAAGGGGAGGAAACGTCACGAATGAAAAAAACCGAGAACCGACAATTTTTTCAATTGATGATTTTGATATGTTTCGGGGTCAGAATCAACAATGCAAATGTATATTTACACTCAGCTAAAGTTAAATTTCATACTTTAAATAAATTTATGTAAGAAATTTGATTATAATTTAATCTTATTGGATATTTTTTCACTACAAAATCATTTGAGAAAGTCACAACAAAAAAATTGCACTCATCACAGAAAAGAAATGACAGTTTGAAAGGAAAGGAAATTTGCTATGGTGTATAGTGATGGGGTGTTTTCGAAAGATATCGCACGTTATCGATAAAATGTTTCATTATAAATGAGCCTATTTTGTTATCGCTATCCATATGGATCACCAAATGAAAGTAAAATATTAAGATCAGAGATTGTTGTCGTTTTTATATACACAACTGGCACCTTTTGCTATATTAAATATAGCCAACTATTCGTCAGAGTCAAAGCTAAAAGATAATTTTTGAATCAGTGAATGTGATACTCGTCATGAAGAGAAGAATCTCGCGTTGTATGTAATGCGTGTCTTTTGATAATCTCTTTAGGTCATATCTGACAATAAAAATCGTCTACTAAAAGCTTATTTTAACTGCAAGTAGATTTGAAACGTGGGCTTTCACAAGCCCGTAGTTTTGGAAGGCTACCATAAATTTGCATCACATTCACTATACTATACAAACACTACTAACAAAACATCTTAACCAAAAACGGGTATTCACGACATGGTGTAACAGAACTAGTAAGATTGTTAAATTTTTTGTTCGTATACTAGTCCATGAATGCACTCTTTATAATTATTGACAACACTGAAGCAAATGTCAAAATTTGAAGTTTGTTAAATACATTTCATAATCATTACAAAAGGTAGAAATTACATTACGAAATGACATTTGGTGTGTTATGTCTACCCTATAAAATTCTTATTAACTCCTTGAATCACGTCATAGTTGGACCCACCAAGAATTACTACAAGAAACCACTGCTTTGGTGGAAAAAGTGGGTTTAAAACTCCTTCCTAACAACCCCGGGAACACACAGGTATCTAAGTTGTTTACATACACTGTCAGTCAAATTCTTATTTGTGTATTTGCTGTGATGTATGTGGCACCTCACTTGGCGAGCAAGTTGCCTGGAAGTTTTGAAATTTTACATTCTATTTATATTTATTTACCCATTTCATTTGAACGCACACCCCAACGAATAAAAATATTTGTTTTTTTGGATGTGAACTTTATACGAACAACTAAATTTACAAGTTAAGTTGTCAAACTACTTGCTGCCCAACTCTCACGGCTTCAAAACTTCCAGTTCCAGTTGACGAGCAAATCGCTAAGGTTTGATTGTGTTAGTAAACAAATTTTAGCGTACTACAAATTGCTTTCCATTAGCCTCGGGTTAAGACAAAGTACCCACTCAGCTCCCAATCCTGATTCACGACACTGAGTTTTGGACAGTAATCTAAGGCTAGGCGCGCACATACAATTTTTAGTTTCGAAACTGTTTGGTTGCTAAAATGAAACATATGGGCTTATATGGGACACCGCGCACTTAGAGCAACTCGATTCTCGAAACTAAAAAGTTTGGGGCATATTCATAGATGTTTGCTAAACTCTTGCTAAGTTGTTACTAAGCAATTCCAGAGTTTAGGCTATTCATAAATAAATTTAGTCCTAAGTTTAGGGCTAGACCTGTGGTCTAACTTTAAACATAGGAAATGCTATGTTTAAGTAGTTATTATCAAAGTCAAATGTCAAATTTGATTGATAAAAAAAAGTTCCAGATACTCTTAGAGCCCTTTGCATTGCAGCATTACTTTTGTTGTTCATTTAAAAATTATTATAAAATATTTGTTTGAGCTTCTTCTTTGGTTTTCTTATATATCAAAAAATACCACACAAAATTTAACATGACGTGTAATAGAGATGCTAAACCTAGTGTTTTTCAACTCTCAACCATTAAATTTTGTTCAACCTACAATTTTCTGCCGATTCCAAATGGCTAATAAGCAGCACTTCTCATGACAAGAGATACTCTTGGAGGATTTGTCAATTCCTCGAAAGAGGTAGTACACCACTGAAAAAAACTTTGTTGCAGCGGCTGAGAATCGAACCCCTGCAAGACAGTCCAACGCACTAACCATTATGCCAAGGCGTACGACACAAAATTTACACTTTCTTTGACCCGTCATTATTGAAGGATAATTGTAGTAGAACACAGCCTTAACCTGATGTTCTACTAAAAACAGCAGGGAAACTGACTATGAATAGTAGCTGTGTTTATTTAACCAACAAGCCTTAAACTAAGGATCTAGCAATCACAACTTTAGTAATTCTCTATGAATACGCCCCTTTGTGTTTTGACACAAACTAAACGATTGCCTCGCATCAGTTGAGCTGTTTTTTATAGGTGCAAGAGAGAAAAGAGTGCGAGCGTGAGTAAAGAGTTGCCAGTGTGCGGTTCTCTTTCAACTGGTGATTAAACTGTTTGATTTCGATCACAGTTGCCAGTGCGCGACTAGCCTAAAGGTCATACTGAGAAAGAAAAATCCTTCGATGGAATAGGGGAAAGATACAACTACGAACTCTATGAAACACGGTTTAAAGACCAACCCATCAGTGATCCTAGAGGTATGGGTTTGGACGACTACTTGTTTTCTTTCAAAAAGTTGAACCATCTCTTAGTGAGAAAAAAAAACGAGTATAACCTTGCCCGCTAGCTTTAAAATGAAACTTAAAAAAAAATGCACTAAATTATGTACACAAACCCAAATGAGCTTCATGAACTTCAAAAAAAAAAGAAAACAGCCAATAATTACCACCGTTTAGTTGTTAATTAAAAATGTTCTTTTAATTAAACTCACATTAGTTTTAAGAGACACCTTGTAATTATTAAAATCGATATCATTTTACCAGAACCTCTCAAACTGCTGTATCTGTCACTTTAGCGCGCATCAAAAATCAGCTGATAAATTACAATAATTTTGTTTTTTTTGCATACTCAAGTGGTTGAAAATAGAATATTTTACCGAAAAATTCAATATTAAATTAATTAAATTTAATTAAAACCGAATCGTTTCCTTACTTCCAATCCATCAACTGAAAACAAAATGCAGAAATATGAGAAGTTAGAAAAAATCGGTGAAGGCACCTATGGAACAGTTTTCAAAGGACGAAATCGTGAGACTATGGAAATAGTCGCCCTCAAGCGAGTTCGATTAGACGAAGATGACGAAGGTGTTCCCAGCTCAGCTTTGCGTGAAATTTGCCTCCTTAAAGTAAATTCGACACAAATTATAATTTAATTAAGCAACGATGATTGTTTTGAATGTTAATTAATATCTTGTAGGAATTAAAACACAAAAACATTGTCCGTCTCTATGATGTCCTCCATTCTGACCGAAAATTAACTCTCGTCTTCGAACATTGTGATCAGGATCTCAAGAAATACTTTGATAGTTTGAATGGAGACATCGATATGTCAGTCTGCCGGAGCTTTATGCAACAACTATTGCGTGGATTGGCCTTCTGTCACAGCCACAATGTCCTGCATCGCGATCTCAAGCCACAGAATTTATTAATCAATAAAAACGGCGAACTCAAATTGGCTGATTTTGGTAAGAATTTTGTTTGTAAATTTTATCATACTCATAAACAACATGTTCGCATGAACTAATAACTAAGTATTTAATTTTTTGGAAAAAGTAATGTTCACATAAATATTCTCTTTACCCATACCAAAATAATTGTTTTAAGCAAAATGTGGCCAGTGTCCAATTTAAATGTTAGGATAAGAAAGAAAGCTATCTGTGACACGTTTATATAACAGGGAAGAACAAAGAAAGAAGCCTTTGGCTACTATAAGTCGCGTGACTTGTAGGAGATACCAAACATTTGTAACCTTCTGTCTGGTTCAGAGTCGATCATAGCCCATCGTCCCAGCATAATGGGTGGATTTGGCATTCCCTTGGATCACAAATGATGTCATTTACTGAAATGAATATTTATTTTTTTAATGTTAATGGGGCTTACAGTTTCTTTTTCAGTTGTTGAGTATTTATGTTTCTTCAAATTTTCGTCACTATTTGAACAATGCAAACCGAGTCTTCATAACAAACAATACAAAAGCGATTCGGTACTGCTTGTCGATAACATCCGATGTTGCGTACCCCATAATTTTCGAGTTTATGATAAATGCCATTCTTCGAGTATAAACAGGACCTAGTACAGTTTGAGGTTATTGCGTTCCGGATTCACATTTCTGCGAGGTCAGATGGTCATTACTTGAAATGGCTCTTTTCCTAGCTGGCTTTCTCCAGTTTCACTGGTTAAAAGGTCCACTTCCTCTTGTGTGCGCTAGCTGAGAATCATTTTTTCTCTACTGCACCATCTCTGGAGTTGATATCAAATAGTTTCAGGCAGGAGCATTGGTGTCACTTTAAAAGCCTCAGCAACTTAGTCTACTTTTTTGCTAAGTCGATGTCACTACACATGTTCGTATATTTCGAAATTTTATCTTCTCATCCACTTACCAGACGTTGGATAACTTTCCTGCTATGTAAGTCACAGAAAACGGGAATTCTCGTTTCAGGAAAGTATGATTTGATTTTTGGTTTAACATTAATACAAACATTTTTAATAGTTTTAGCTTAATTAATTTAAGCATAGCTTTACCGTCTGCCGATTGGCAATACAAATACATTATATAGGTACCTATACATTTGTTTTCTCTCTTTTTAAAAAGTTTTCGTTGATGATCCTTTCACCATCACCCACCATTAGGCTTGCGATATTTTACATTAATTATTATGTTTAATAACCTTCATTTCATTTAACATGTTTTTAACTTCTTTTTTTTCTACAAAGACCCTTCCTAGGTTGTATCTCCTGGTTTCGCTTAGAGTTGGACATTTGCCTAGAAAATGCATAACGTCTTTTCTTTCCTCAAGGTTACAGATGTTACACATAATTGGCATGTCATCTCGGGGCGGAATAAAATTTAGTTCAAGCATCATCGAAATTTTGTTGTCTACTGTTTTCATGCCGAAAATAGTTTGCTTCTTGTAGGTTATGCTCCAAAACGCTATACGTAATTCTGTGTACAGAGCTTGTTGTTTCATCCACAAACCTACAAACCTTTCCCTCCACTGCAAATCCACATTCTCGATCATATCATACATTAGTGGTTTCCAGAGGCGGTGTTCTACTTGAATGTTTAGTGATATTCCACATATACTAGTCCACTCCAAACATTCGCCATACCAACCATTCTTACTTCTTATTGTCTTGAGTGCAGATTACTTTGGTAGTCTTTCGTTTGGAATGTTCATCTTTTTCAGAATATAATCCACTTATAGCTTAAGAGTCGTTATAAAAAGTGGAGACAGTCCCGTTTCCAACACAACTGCAAGACCGGAGATGGAAAATCCGTTTTATGAAGTATACCCCAAACTTGTGCTGCGTACAATAAAATTGACTCCAATACCTCTTCGAACACTCGCAACTTACTACAGTGTACTATGTGTTTTATTTGCAAATCAACCTTTCCAAGAAGTTCTTACAGCTGTGTTGGCATTTGTTAATTGCTCATGCAAGTATCTCTCCATGCTTAGGTTTTGCGTAAAATAAATCCCGAGGTACTTGTATTCCTTTACCACTTCAATTCGTTGGCCACTGAATGTCTACTGCTCATTCTTACTGGTTCTTCCTGAGTTTTTTTTTTGAAAACCCTTGCTTTTAACTCATCAAGATTTACAGCCAAGTTTCATAAGGTGGAGTACTCTTAGAGCCGGTTTATCATCCGTTGTAGTGTTTCGGGTGAATTGGCTATCAGAAGAACGTCATCCGCAAACAGAAGGGCTTTGATGCTTTGGTTACAAAATTCGATCCCTCTAGGTAGGTAAATTGTAACATCGTCTATAAATAAGGCGAAAAATAGGGGGCTCAAAGAAAATCCTTATCTCACACCAAATTTTGTTTGAAATTCTTCAAAAGCCTTATTACCGCACCGGTCCAAGTATCTTCGTACATACTCTCTATTAATTTACAGAAATTTGTTTATAACCCTTCGGTATATAGTTTATACAGTAATGCTTTACAGTCCACAGTTTCTTATGCTACCTTAGATTCCACGAAGAACGTGTAAAGATGAATATTCAACTATACACCTTAAAACGAAGATGGGGTCTATTGAATATTCCAGACTGAAGCCATCTTGATACTCTTTAAGTTGATGTGTGCTATTTATCCACCTTGTAATCCATTTTTGCCATACCACGGTAAAAAAATTATAAGTAGCATTAAGGAAAGAGATGTCTCTATAGTTTGCTGCATTTGTTTTGCTAGCTTTTTTAAAAATAGGAAAGATGATTGCTTCTTTAAATTGCTGCGATACCTCTCCAAAGAAGTAAAAGTCTTCTTAGCATTGTCTTATAAAATCTCTTCTGTTGTATTTTCTCAAGGCCTGAAGCCGGAAGCCGATCCATAACTTTATTGAACAATATTGTTAAGAAAGTATTTATCATAGCGAGAGAAACGGGGGGGGGGGGGGGGGGTAGAGATTTCTAAATAAAATCGAATTGATATTGAACTATACGACTTTATTTTGTTTATTATGCTCTACTTGAAAATAAATAAAACCTACAACCCAATTTACTTGCGTGATAACTTATTGTTATTTTGAATTAAGAAAATAATATTTTTTAACTCGGTGAAATTATTAAATAACTTTTTTCTGTTAAATTTTAAAATTTCCTAATTCAAGGTCTTGCAAGAGCATTTGGCATCCCAGTGAAATGTTACTCAGCCGAGGTTGTGACTTTATGGTATCGTCCACCAGATGTTCTGTTCGGAGCAAAGCTCTATACAACTAGCATCGACATGTGGTCGGCGGGTTGTATATTTGCTGAGCTTGCTGACGCTGGACGGCCACTCTTTCCGGGATCAGATGTGCTTGATCAGTTGTTGCGAATATTCCGGGTATTGGGAACACCGACAGACGAATCCTGGCCAGGAGTTACGCATCTGTCAGATTATGTACATCTGCCAAGTGAGTTTTATTATTTTCGAACAAGAAACAAAAAAATAGTTTATTTTTCATTCCTCTCAGCTTTCCCTGCAATAACTTCATGGAGTCAAATTGTACCACGACTGAATTCAAAAGGACGTGACCTGCTCCAGAAATTGCTTATCTGCCGACCTAATCAGAGAATAAGTGCTGAACAGGCGATGCAACATCCCTACTTTACAGAAAGTTCAACTAGTCATTCTTAATTTATTGGTTCTAAACTAACTTTTTGTCCGTAATATTAATTCTGAAGACAAATTTCATTTAGGAAACAAACTTATACTAACATTTTAGAAAACCAGCAGTTTTGTCGAATACATATTGATGAGATCGATTATGCAGAATGCGCCATGATGCAGTAGTATTACTCTAGTTTATTGATATTATTTTAAGAGCTGATGATATTTCTAAAAAAGTCTATAACAAAATCCAGTTACTCGATCTGAGTAAGAGATTTTAAATCCATTCACTTTTAAAGATTTGTTTTTTTCTTTTGTTTAAGTTTTTACTTTGTGTTTTGTGTGTCGTAACCATTTTTTCCGGATGAGTGAAGTTTGCCAAATGCAATATTTTTATTATAAAAATATATATAAAAAAAAAACATAGTGCATGTGGAACACGTAATTTTAAAGTAATATTTACGAATTATGTATACATACTCTTAACTTATATATTTAATAAACTTAAATTGTAGTGTATTGGGAAATTTGTTTAATTTTCAAAATGGTGTGTTAGCTCTAATTGTGTAATCAGCTAGTAAAGAAATAATTTCACTACGCAGGTGTTTTTAAAGGACTAACTTTTCTGAACCTAACTCGTATTCTTCAAGTGGACAATTATATAGTTGTCAGACTCGCTCAAAGCCCAGAATTTCACAGAAGAACAAAACACATTTCAACAAAGCACGTCTCTATATCCGAGTGAAAGTCACTGAAGGAAAAGTTAAAATACAAGAAGTATCAACGGAGAAACAAGTAGTTAATCGGCCTTATCGAGGTAACCGTCGGAGCGGAATTCTCTCCGATTTCCTCCGAATCGGAGACATTTTGCTTCAAGGTATTTCTCCGATCAGCTGATCGGAGATTCTGTCCGACGAAATTCAACGCATGCCATTTGTTTGCGATGGAGCACTTCTAATGGTCTTATTTCTGACACATACAAACAAAATTTTCTCCGAAATCCTCCGACAAGTTCTTGTTGCGGAAAGTGTTTTCTTTTTAGAGAAATAGTTAATTAAAATGTATGTAAGTAATAAAGAAATTAACTTTATTTGCGTTAACTTGTGTTACATATGTAATTATAATAGACTTTTTGTTCTTAGGCAGAACGAAAAAACAAGTTCGCAACAATATGAACTATGAGCGGATAACACCAAAAGGACACCAGAAATTGTAGCTGTGTTTGGGAAGATCTGGCCCCAATCAGTTAAATTAATTGGGACCGATGTTTGGATGGAAAAAAACTATGTTCGTGATCTTTTGTTTTGTGTTTTGATCCATTTCCATTGTGATTAAAGTGCCTATTAGTCAAATAAATATAAATATTGTGTTTCCAAAGTTTTTTTTTCAATTTATTATTTGTTTGACACTTCAAATGGAAACAAAAAACATACGTCTCGAAATAGGGAAGGGACTTTATTCGATAGTTTTGATTTAAAAATCGGTGCATCTAATTACATTTTTTAAAAACGCTAGCGCATTATAATTGAAAAAAATATTTTTTATAAACAATAAACTACACTCTCTGACCGGTTTTTCATGGTTTAAAACGCTTATGGTGTTTATTTTATAAAAAACTATCGAAAATATATCGCATTTTCGATATATCGGTTAATTAGCACATCTCTGTCTGAAATTTATATCCATCGCAATGCGTTGTTGGATTTCTGTAAAATTTCTTCCGATGAAAGCTACTTTGAACCGAAATTGAACCTCCGAAGGAGAATGCGTTGCGGAGAAAGTTCCGCTCCGACGGTTACCTTGGTAGGGCCGAATATCATGACGAAACCACTTCCTTGTCCAAGACTAAACCTTTTGTGAAGCGAAATGGGTCTGGGTGTATTCATAAACGCAGAAAATCTGCGCTAGTACAATCGCAGTTCTTTTCTAATGCATTTGTGAACGCACTCACAATACAGAATGTCTGCAGTAAACAAAAAGACCTGACTTTATTGCCAAAAAATGCATTCTTAATGAAGGTGGTTTCAAAGTATCCTGGCGATATATTCGGTAGTTGTTTTAGGATGTCGAGGTCCACATTCAATGTAAGCTTCTTTCTGAATATTATACAGCGCCTCTTAGTCCTTCTTGGTGACTGTAAAATAAATTTTATAAATTTCCGCTCTTCTGCAGCCAAAAAAATATAGAACCAATGTGTGAGTTTATCACTTCCCTGCAAGAGGCAGTACAGCCCTGAAATAACATTTTTGCAACGGATGGTTCTTTTACACATTTGGACCCAGACCATACTATAATCAGCCTTGTCATCATAGAATCGATTGTGGCGGAAAATCTCATACAATTAGCCCCTACGAACGGATTTGGTGAATACTTTTTTCAGGAATCGCAGAAGGCTCCGATTACGATGGAATTGGTGGAACGACAGCAAAATATACGACACGACACAATCTCCATTTCATAAGTTGTTTCCAACTTGAATCAATCGTTTTGTTGTCGTGTTAACGTTAGATGTCGTTAAACGATTAAGTTTTGCATTCTGTAAGATGAAAGCAAACGACGACTATAATAAAACGACGGTCTCTTTGAAAAATGAACACACGACAGAGAAATGGAAGGTCACAAAACTGTAAGTATTCTTTTTAAATAATTTATTGTATAGAATTTATTTACTATAAATAAAACTAGAACATATTTGCCTACATTTGCAATTAAAATTATCAAATGAAAACCAGTTCCAAACACTCGTAGAGCTGATGCAGAGCAACGCGAAAAAACGAATTCAAAAATGGAATGGAATACCATTGCTGAGGAGCAAGGGTCCCCCAAAAAGTTTTGAATCATTTATTCAAATACACTGTAATGAAGCATTACAACTCTGCCTCCCACCCCCCTACCTACGGACCTGTCCTGTTGTTAATCCCAGTACCTCACCATAGCTAAACCCTATTCCAACCCCCGAAGCCCCTATCCAGCAAAATCCCATATTAACCTATCAAGGCACCCCCCATGCTACGGACCTGTGAAAAATAGCATAAAACGAATACTTACCAAAGCGACAACATGCTCCCATAGCATGTGTCGACAGCAAGCCAAGGCCAGCAACTGATTACAAAGGAGCTTATCAGTGAACTTAAATCAATGGCACAATTACACCACACTTCTACTCAAACACAACAACAACTACTAGGAGTGGTGAATTGATAGCAGGGTTATCCACGAAGAAGGAAGAACTCCACTGAACACTGAAGGCAGCAACTGGGCAACGATCAAGAACCTCGATGGTAGGTTTTCGAGCAATAAAAAGAGAGATTGTTCGTCCTCTTTCCCGTCGCCCCCTTGTATTATCAATCATAGCCTAGAAGCAAGATGGTGAGTTAAGAGTCATACAAGAACTGACTACCCTCCTACCGCACACCGGCAGCCATAAGTAAGTGCAGAAAGAAGCAACAACGTATAGGTAAACACGATGCCACCCGTCCCCCCGCACCATTTAACGTAGGTGGAGGAAAGCAATGTTATTGACAGAAAAAGCGATGACGTAACGAAAGAGATCATATTGCGTGGAAATGTGCACTTCCTAGCTTTACAGCTCACGCATGGTTTGGCTGAAAAGTGTAATAAAAGACCGCCATATATTCGACGAAAACACAGAGTGCGGTAGTCCACTACCGAGTTAACATCGGGGCACAGAGTGCGGAAGACCTTCACAGAGGTAACATCGTATAACAAGGTGCAGCGCAAAGTCTCAAAATTCAGTCGGCATAAGAACCAAGGAGGGTAAGAAAAGTATTAAGTTGTAGACTTCCCCCCACCAGTGGTAAGGGGTCACAACAAAGTAACACAAGATTGCCGGATTCGTCCGTTGATTTGCCGGATTCGTCCGTTGATTTGCCAGATTCGTCTGTTGATTTGCCGGATTCGTCCGTTGATTTGCCGGATTCGTCCGTTGATTTGCCAGATTCGTCTGTTGATTTGCCGGATTCGTCCGTTGATTTGCCGGATTCGTCCGTTGATTTGCCGGATTCGTCCGTTGATTTGCCAGATTCGTCTGTTGATTTGCCAGATTCGTCTGTTGATTTGCCGGATTCGTCCGTTGATTTGCCGGATTCGTCCGTTGATTTGCCGGATTCGTCCGTTGATTTGCCAGATTCGTCTGTTGATTGCCGGATTCGTCCGTTGATTTGCCGGATTCGTCCGTTGATTTGCCGGATTCGTCCGTTGATTTGCCGGATTCGTCCGTTGATTTGCCGGATTCGTCCGTTGATTTGCCGGATTCGTCCGTTGATTTGCCGGATTCGTCCGTTGATTTGCCAGATTCGTCTGTTGATTTGCCGGATTCGTCCGTTGATTTACCAGATTCGTCTGTTGATTTGCCAGATTCGTCTGTTGATTTGCCGGATTCGTCCGTTGATTTGCCAGATTCGTCTGTTGATTTGCCAGATTCGTCTGTTGATTTGCCGGATTCGTCCGTTGATTTGCCGAACCCGTCTAGATTCAGCTGTGAATGCCAGATCCAACTAAAGACTGTCGACATCAAGCGTGAAGTACTAGCTGGACCCGTTCAACTACTCTCAACCTGCGTACAGAAACCAGGCGAACGCACTGAAAGAATATCTACAGAGAATAAATCCACACAGAAGAACAGACCAAGGATACCAACAACGAAGACATTAATTATAAAAATTGTATATAAAATAACATATATAAATTAGTTTAAGTTCACTTTTCGATGATTTTATAAATAAAGGAATATTGACGTTAAAATCTGAAGTTAGTACTACTTTAGATAGAACCCCGGTAAGCCGGCGAGCAAAACCTCAGCCTTTGACAAAAGTACATCACAACACAAATTCTTTTTTTTAATGTTTGCTTTTCATAGGCTTGTGCCGACTTCAAATTTAAAGTGAAGAAGAAAATAATGCCCAATTCAAAGGAAATAAAAGCAACTGTTGCAAACTAGTTGCAAATTTTATCTCCACTGGAAGAGGAGCAAATTTGCTAAATTATAAAAAGGTGGTAGAACCCAAGTGGAAATCCAAATGGTGTTTCCTAGCCCAATTTGCTTCCAAACCCCTTGCCAATTGCATCTGAGCCTGCATCAACTCAAACCAGCAGATGCATGCACTTCACTTCAGCATTTTGAAGCAATAGCTTTAAATACGGAAGATAGTTTCACGGAAATTGAGGGTGACGTTCCGGAGCAACATGGTGATCTATTCTCCTATCTGTAGTATATGCATTTACGTAAATAAAAACTTACCACAATATGCAAGTTGAATTTTCATGATGGCATAAAGAGATCTAGAATGGTGAAAATAATATATTCGAGTTGCTTTGAATGTCAAAATTGAGCTAACTCCATTAAATAAAATTGAAAACGAATCTCTTGTATTCCATAATCAGGCCTGTGACTGAAATTTTAAGGATTGTCAAAAAAAGCTTTCCGTTTACAGTGATTAAGAATACCAAAAGCCAAATCATTTAGCAAATACAAGCAACTTCGATTTTCATAATCACTCACTCCATTGACCATTCGAATGCCGCCATCATACAAATATTTTAATGTATTTCAAATTGATCGGACAAGTTGAGAATAGCTTAGAATAAAAAAAGGTTAACTAACTTAAATTACGATACACGATAAACGCACATATATTTTGTTTGTTTAGAAAATATAAAAAAAAGACAAAGAAATTCTAGACGAATGGTAGACGAAAATAAAACATATTCTTCTTAAATCTAATTATGGCGCATTCCCATATTTTGTTGTTGTTGTTGTAGCTGCTGTTGCTGCAATTGCTGCTGTTGCATCTGCATTTGTTGTTGCTGTTGAATGTGTTGAATTTGTTGTTGTGTCAAATGTTGTTGCTGCTGTTGTTGTTGGAGTTGGAATTGCTGTTGTTGCTGCTGTTGCAATTGTTGTTGTTGCAATTGCATTTGTTGTTGCTGTTGCATTTGTTGTTGAACTTGTAGGTGTTGATGTTGTTGCATTTGCATTTGTTGCTGCATCTGTTGTTGAGTCATTCCAGCCATGGGGTTCATTTGTGATAATTGTTGTGGTTGCTGTTGAGGTTGTTGCTGTTGTTGCTGCAGAACTTGTTGCTGTTGTTGTTGTTGAACGACTTGTGGTTGAATTTGTTGCTGCTGTGTGGGAATTCCCTGACTCATTTGCGACGTTGCTGGTTGGTTTGTGGACATGCTGACATTTGGTTGTTGTGCTATATGTTCACTGCGGGCACAAAAGATATTTTATAAAATTTTAAGAGAAAACAATTTAAAATTAAGTTACGTTTTCTCCGAATGAATATCCTCCAAATTAAGATGAGAAATGAATCTCAATCGCATTTGCAGAGCCGGCCTCAAACGCTTGATAATGGTCTCTGATTCATTTTTGATAACATTCCCAACATGGATGTACTTTATGTGGTATCTGTGGAAAGTTGATAATAGAGAACAAAAAACCTTCAAAGAAAAGCACTATAATCTTACAAGAAATCACAAATTTGGTCCATGTATTCCAGATTTTCACTCCAATTATGCTTATCCACTACCTCGAGAAGCTCATACAGGAGTATAGCAATTCCCGCAACAGCGTTTGGCTTCTCTTGTTCGATTCGCTGCAGAAATGGCCCAAACACGTGACACAAGAATACCAACTGATGGGACGTTTTCACACAAGGCTTCAATTTTTCCTTCAAGTATCTAAATGATAATGGAGTCAACCCTGAAAACACCTTGAACTGATTTTCTTAATTAATTACCTAGTCATTGTGGCCAGTTTAAACCCGCCCATATGGTGAAGCACTGAATGTGCCACAGCAAGAACTACAGCATACACTTTTTCTATCATTGCTTCACGAACCGTTTTGAAATTAAACAATTCAAACGCTGAGAAACGATATGACCACTTAAGCATTTTCGGCGAGCTTATAACTTCTTGTAGACGATCATAGATAGTGCTCCAATAAGCTTCTGGCAAAGCTGCCAGAACAATACCGACAGCATTAATGTAAGCATGTATTTCTTTTTGTGGTATCAATGGATAGCCTTTCACAATAACATCGATGAGATTATTGCCGACAATCTGTGGAGTAACCGGAAGACTAAGTAGTTCAACACAAGTGACATACAGAGCGTGACTAGGAGCATTTGGGAATTCATTGAAACGCCAGTCAGTGATGTAGAAGTAGTTTTTGCCACTGATTGCTGAATAAGATACAATTAATAAAAACATTCTTTTAAATGTGACAATAAACTCACTATCTGCCAACCGACGCAAGAGACTCATATAATAATTGAGCTCGGGATTCCAGAGTGCCTCTTTGCTTTGCAAGTAGATTTGATATTGTTCGCTGAGAGCCCAGTTTGGTGGACGAACATCTACCAGAGCACCTGTCACAGCGCTTACCAATTTTTTCTTCAACGAAGGTGTGTCTCGCAATATCCACTCGTAGAAGTGCAGGGTATTGTAGAGATAGGTTATAGGACGATCTAGAAAATTAGTCTCCAAGTCAGACGAAATGATTTCTTCTTCAAGAACTTACCATGAAACTTGTACAGACACCCTAAGTGATCTAGAATCACTTCAAGTATTTGATGAACATGCTGAATAGGTAGCTCGATAAAACGATGAAAGACGATGTCAAGCACGGGTAAAAATCGCAAACAAACATTACCAAAGTAGACTGGTATGGGAGGATGTGATGCAGACTCATCAGGTGCAAACTTCTCGGGATATTTTTGATGGAAAGCAAGGTGTTTTTCGTGCCTGGAAAGAAAATATGAATTTCAGATTTCCTCCCCATGACTTTTTTTGATCTTACCAATTATTTTGCTTCCAATGATCTGGACTGTTGTCTTTGAAGAATTCCTGAACTCTGTTTCTCAACTCTGATACTTTCAGCAGAAGTAACTGGATTATAAGGAAACACACTTGAGCTTCATTACCTTCCTGAGTGCGAAGGGCCAAACATAAAACCACTCGATCAATGGTAACAACATTATATTTCCAAATCATGTTATTGATAGTGTCAACACACTTGTGGATGAAATCCTTGCCATTCGAATTGGCAACTTCATAGACAAGATAGTCACATAGTTTTCGTAAATGTGCCGAAAGAGCTCGAGCACTGATACCCTCTAAAATTCTAAATGACAGAACACACACTTAGTGACACCAATTTATTAAAATCTCACAAGTATACTCACTTATAAGCAACTGGACTTATGTTCTCAGTCTCCCAGATCATTTTAAAGAGAAGACACAAAAACAGCGGATTTGTGTTTGGTCGGATGAAATGAGCAATTATGTCATTTTCATTGGACATTGATGTCCAATTACAGTATTCTTCGTCTACAGATTTTTTGAGTTGCTGTTTATTCTCTAGGGGAGTACTATTCTGGGTGAAAAACTCATTCAGTGCTGGAGGGAAACACTCAAGCGAATGTTTGGCCCATGAATGGGGAGTGTTTTGCATAATGTTCGAAAGAAGATCCTTGCACCATGCTTGCAATTCGTCACCTTGAAAAATTTTTTTAAAAAACTAATGGGTACAGAGGAATCCCGTTATCTATAAGAAAAAGAAAGCTAACCTGATCCAGTTATATGCATCGATCTAGCTAAGGTTAAAATCAGAACTCGATTAAGCTCTTCACTTTCACCAGATGCAACTGAACCTGGAGTTTTGTCATTGAAATATCGAGAAAGTTGAGGCTGTACTTCAGCTGAGCCCAGGCCGGTGATCAGACGTAGAGCAGTAGATTCGAAACTAAAATTAAAGCAAATAAGCGAACGAAAATAAGAAAAAAAAAAACAAATCCCAATTTACCATAAATTCAGTTGCATTTTGTTCGTTTGCGGAACAGATGCTAAAGAATGCAAATGGGAGAGCAACTGTACACGATAATGTGTAGGAATATGATGGAGACGATATGAAAACATTTCTAAGAGAGTATGCAAAATACCCCAAGCGTGGTGTTTGAAAACTGCAGGCAATAATTGACCTAAAAAAAATGTTCGATAAATAAGTTTTTTTTTTAAAAAGAAATTAAATTTTTCGTCAAAATTCTTACTTAAAAATCCTTTTATTCCAAGTGATTCGATTTCAGTGTAAACTAAAAGCCTTGAATATGTTTCTACCAAAGCTGGAGCTGGTACAGAACTTTTTGTTTGTGATTGTTTGATCATTTGGGTCACAAAACTGAAATAGTCAATCATAAGTTTTAAAAGATCAAAACAACTTATGGTAATTGTTACCTGTGAATTAGTGACATTTTACTATGAACAGTCAAACTATCCAGTACCACCATTGACAATGGTACAGATGATATTTGCGACACATTTGATGATCCAGGTGCTCCGACAGCCTTGGCATTTCCATTTAATGCTTCAACTAGGATATTCATTGGACGTGAGAAGTACTCTTGATTGGTGGAGTATGCATTGCAAATAAGTATGATTCGGAAATCATTGCCTAAACTCATTGACATCATGGTATTTGGCATAACCAAGTGCTGAAGGAATCTAAAAATAAATGCAGTTTTTCAAAGGTTTAATATGGAATTTTTTTAATATGTATAATGAACTTACTCGTGGTGATTTTTGAGAGCGATTGGAATGGGTCGATTTATGTTCATATTTTCTAGTCTTGCCTTTTTCATCAGGTGAATCCAGATGCAAATTGGAGCCATCTAAAATATGTTCAATGTTTAGATTTTACAAATAAAAGCCGTCAAAAATGTTAATATACATACGGTTTATAACAAAACTAAGAATTGACTAAGTACAAATAATAATGTTTGCGGGACCAGTTCGGACCGGCAAACAAAAAAAATAATTCGAAACACAACTCGTAGAGAACCTGAACATAGTGACGTACAACTCTCAACCATATCTGTGTACCTGTTGTCGGCAGAAATAGAGAAACGAACTAATGCTAGCTACACACGAGGCAACAGTTGCACCAACGTCTTGCAGCAACGTGTTTCGTTTGTTCACTACACACGTGGCAACTATTGCCGCAACCACAGTACTGTTGGAGCAACCGACCGAAAATATAAAAACTTTTTGATATTTCTAGCAACGGTTGCAGCAACACAAAATCAATTGGCAACATAGCAACGGTTGCTTCAACATGACTGTGTTGCTGCAACGGTTGCCTCGTGTGTAGCTAGCATAACATTTTCTGCCGATTCTGTACGGCTTAGATGAGAAGCACTTTTCACGATAAGAGATACTCTTCGAGGGTTTGTCATTTCTTCTACCCCTGAAAACTGGATCTTTCCGCGTGGTAATCGTCCAACGCACTTACCATTACTCCACGATAATATCACATCAAAGTAACGATCAAAATATATGCGAATAAGTTATTCCTAATTCACACGGGAATAATAGATCGTTAAAGATCAATAGTAAGTTTCATATTTTTTTTTTAATAATAATTTGGCGCGTACCCAAGAGATTTTTGGCCAACCTTTTATTGTTTTACCTTAGTGCAAGCAGTTAAGATAGGTTTAAAGAGGATTTAAGAAAAGAAACCGATGAACATTGATTTTTAATGCATTAAGATTATAATGAGTGGGAAATATTGAGTTTGGTAAAGTATTCCACATACATACATGTGGTGTAAATTCTACAGTCTGTCCGATATTGTGCTCAATGGGAAAACTGATGGGCATTCTTGGTTTGATGTATGTTGCGTGAAAATTGTTCCAGGGGAGGAATGCAACTGGCTACTTAACAAGAACATTGCGATAAAAGAAGGATAAGCAGCAAACATTTAGACGATGTTCGGGACTGTCTATAGGTTTATGAATAGAGCTATATACCCACTAATATTAATTCTTTGTTTGGATGGGAATGAGATGTTCGGAAGTTTGTGAAGCTCCACCCCAGATGTAAGAGCTGAATTCGAGCTTAGGACGGATATTTGACTTGTATATTGTAGCCAGATCGGATTGGGTAAAAATTTTCTTGCAACGATCAAGGAAACCTAAACGACTTGCAAAATTTTTGGCGATTTCAAGTAGTTCAAATGGTCAGAGAAACACAAACCGAGAAATGGAAGTTTTTGGGCTCCTTCAACGCAAGTGCAATTCATAGATAGAAGCAACGGGGATAAGTTTCGCTTTAGTGACAGAACGCAGCATAATGATTCCCCATTGTACAATGCTGCGAAGATTATTTGAATTACTGAGATTTGGTTTTTGAGATTCCTAACTACTCTTTTTGCCATCTCTATTAATGTAATATCAGATTTTGTCAAAAATAATAATAATAATACCGATGTATCGCAAGTATGTCTATCCACACAAAACTCACCTGTCTCAATGAAGTAGACTTATTACAATCCGGCAATTTAAGAGGTTCCTGTTCTGGATATAACAAGTCGAAAAGTCTAAACATAGGCAGGAAGTTTGAAATCTGTAATTTGATTTTAAATAATTAGAAAAAAATGTATATACTTTTAATACAACAAAACTTACTGGATTCTTTTGAATACTCCCCGAAATGAATTGCAGTAAAATCCACATTAACTGATCTCTTCCCTTCCGTAATTCCCTCTTCGAGAGCTGTTTCGATAATAAACAAATATATCTGTAACCATGATTTTGGGCAAATAAACTGTTTGCACTTACCTTTTCATATAAAGACAAAATGATATGCTGAAAACTAACAAACTGAAACAAAACAAAATAAATCAATTGGGATGATAAATGCAACCAAACCCATTCATTGGGCGATGTAGTTTCGTCTGTCGTTGATACATTTATATCAGTTTCAGTCATTTCCATTGCTTTGATACTCAAATTGACCAATTGCTCTTCCAGAGCGTGGCATCGTAGCTTCTGTTGCTTCTGCAAATTCAGTATTATCGAAACCATTTCACGAGAATATGGTTGATCTAGGACATATCTCAGCAATTGTGGCTGTTCTTCGAGGAGTTCCGGTTCATAGGGTAGACTGCCCTTGAAATTGAACTTCAATGTGTTGTGGTCTAGTTTCCAGGAGTTCATCAAGTGATCGGCATATCCAAAGGGTTCCACTATTGGCAGCATGTGTGGATGACCAATTATCGAGACCATTTGAGCCGTGTGGCGGAATTCTTCAACGAAATCAGTTATCAGTTTGTTGATTTTCTTCAAAAAAAAAAAAAAAAAACAAACAAGTTTGAGGGATTGCATAAAATGGCGAGGCTTTAATAAATTTACCCAATGAAAAGAGAATGATTTCATTATTTCATTGGCTATGAAATACGCCGGCAGAAGGCAGTTGTTGCGGTTGAATATGAAGCGAATTGTATCTTCCAGAGCCAGTAATTGCGGCAAGAAACTTACATTGATGTTGACGGGGAAAGATTGGGATTTTTCGCGGCAAATCTGTTCAAATCAAAGACTGAAGGTATGTTTCGAGATTTAAAGAAAAATAATTTCAGATTACCTTCATTATTTCCCTAACTCCCTTGTAATCCACATGGGTAATAATTTTTTTAATGAGCTTGAAGCCTTCTACCCAAAAGTTTTTATTTTCATACATCAGTTTTTCACAAAGAAGAATCTTGTCGCAAACAAGTCTATCGAATGGAATGTTTATAAAAGTGCAAAACGATGAACTCTTCAAAGGCAACTTACTTGGCCGTGATTAAATTTGCAGCTACAAGTTTAGCGAGTGTGTCCATCAACACTTTCAATTGATTTAAATTTGCACTTGCAGCAGATCGTTGTACATATTGCCTAATGACGGTTTCCTTTGACTCCGGTGCCAGAGTATTAAAGATTGACACTGTGAAAATAAATTAGTCATACTGATATCTCGGAGCACCCGGTTGTAATACCGGTCATCGTTTCATACCAATGTTATTTGTAAATTTTTGGGCCTTTTCATTTTCTCCATCGGTTTTGTGGACAATAACACATAAAAACGCTTCTTCGATGTTTTCTACTTTCTGCAAAGAGTAATGTTCAATTTTCATAACTAATTTCTTTTCCAAATTTTGTGTAAACTACCAGGAACTCATTTACGGCTTCCAACACTTGGGTATCCATTTTGAATGCACATCAATGTATTTTATAGTTCAAGAACAACTTTATCTATACTGAGAGAAATAATTTTTGCATTTTTTAGTAACAAAATGTTGGGGGAGTTAAATTTAAAAAAAAAAAAAAAAAAAAACAATTTATATTACACAAAATTTTGTTTATACTTGGGTTGATGTTTGACATCTGTCTTTTCCGGCCGGTGGCTAATGACATGAGATGGCATTTGGGATGTCACCCCAATATGTGAAATTGCGAACTAAAATGTGGAATCGTTCGAAAGAGAATAAAACACCACGAGGCCACACGAGCAAGTTCTGGGAAGTAAATTGCATCATTCGCCAATTTTCTTACTAAAATTAAATATTAAGGTGTTTGATTTTTCGTGTGACGACCACATTCATAAATACAAATACTGTTTTTCGGAGATTTTTAATCCATTCGTATTATTCATTATGTAACGTAAATATAGACTAAAATTCATACAAACTCCCCTCCTTATCAATAACTTAGTCAAACTTTATCTTAATGGTTGATTTACATGTATCTGCATTTGATTTCTGCAAACAAAAAAAGGATGCCAAATACAGAATTCATATTTGTTAGATAGAGAGAAAAGAGCAAAATGCAGAAGAACTTCTTTTCTGCATTATAAGAAATTCGAGAAATGCAGAAGTCAAGATTATAGTAAAGATGTTCATCTCTATTATAGCATCTTCGTCTGCATTTTGTAAATTTGCGACATTTTCACAATTTTCTTTAGTTTCTTTTTTGGGCGCATGACATGAAAAAAAAAAAAAACATTAAATCGAAATGGAAGAGAACGGAGATAAGTTCAATTTTCATTGCATTGTTTCGTATTAACAAGTCAACAAGTTATAGTGTGTATTCTCTCCCACTTTCGGGTTTCGACATACATCTGCCTCTCTCTACTTTTCTGCATTTTGCGGATGCAGAAACATGTATCTATAAGATTTTCTTAAACTGCATCTTAGAGGTTATTTAGTTAAGCATACCTAAATATTTAATTTGCCTTTAAATGATGAAACTTCAATTTGTATCTGTAATCGATTTTTCATTGGCTCTTAACTAAAAGAAAGTTGTGTCACGCAACGTAAAAGAATGTGAAAATTACAAAAAAAACAAACGCTGCTCTATTTTATACAACACAGGTCTTTTGTGACACCTTGAATTAGTAAACATTTGAAAGACACATTTTTATATCTGTGAAATTAAGAAAAATGCCTTGGAACACACACCCACACCGTCGCCACAAACAAAAGAAAAAGATCTGAAAATTGGGATGCTTCCGACATGAAAACGTCTTTATTTTAAAATATGCCATAATAAATTAAAAAAAAAATGATTTCCATGCACAGATTCTCCTCCAACAACGAGGACAAAAGTGTTGATACAAACGCTTCAAAGGCTAAGCGGAAAGCGTGGACGAAAATTTTTTTCGCGTACACATATTTTAATCAATACAAATATTCTGTATATTAATTATTTGCATTTTATAATTCTAAAACATCACAACAGACAAGTGCTTCGTCTCGGTTTAACTATTATGAGGTTGAACCGAATATTAGTCAAAACTAATAAATAAATAAGGCTGATCTTGTTGACCACAACATATTTCGCTTTACATTTATCTATTATAACACAGTTGGGCAAAAGTTTTGTGGGAACTCTTTGTATTAGAAATTAATCTTAGTGCGAGTAACGACCCCGGTCAACCCTTAAGACACCTTCAAGGGCATTAGTCGCCAACACCCGCTACAGTAAAATAGTTATTAAGCTTACTTAGCATTATTGAATATTAATCCCAGAATTATATTTCTATTTAAATGTATTCAATAATAACTATTCGCAAAATTATATTGACATTAAATGTGTTAATCAGCTCAAGCTAAATTTCAAGCTAAAACATTGTTAGTAATTTTATATTATGCTATCAATTTTGTATTTCCATATTCAACATGTTTATCCATTGTCATCACTTGATCATA
This sequence comes from Philhelius festivus, assembly GCA_963931855.1. Lineage (NCBI taxonomy): Eukaryota > Metazoa > Arthropoda > Insecta > Diptera > Syrphidae > Philhelius > Philhelius festivus. The sequence goes on along the minus strand of OZ007554.1, from coordinate 224,310,127 downwards.
CTCTAAAGAATAAAGTTTTTTTTTTTTAAATACTACTTAATCGCGCGATGTCCTTTATTACTTCACTGAAATCGTATGTGGGAATAAAAATAAAAGAAAAATTACAAATATGAAGACTCTGGCTGTTTCGACATGGGCTCATCGGCTATTGTTCCGGTATGGTGAAAAGACCTGAAGCGGCTCATAAAATTGTCCACGGTTATAGTGATGACACGCGATTTTGAAATATATGACAGATGTTATTTTCGACTAATCTAATGTCGATTTCCTCTACATACTTGCGATTCCGATCCTAGATCGAAAACTTTTTGTTTGATGTGTCTACAAGTATACGTGTAAATTTTTCTTCAAATAAGGATTTTTAAAATTTTGATCCCTGTCAAAGAAAAATCGGTCCTTATTCGGAATTCCCCCCCACCAAAATGCACTTTTTTGTAATGAATCGATAAAAAAAGTGTGCCGTTGATAAAAAACATCAAATTATGGAGGAGAAACACTTTTTTATGGTAAAAAAGTGAAATATAAAAAAAATTAATATAGGCCATAGGGTAAATTCAAAGTTTCCGAATAAGGTCCGAAAAATCGATTTTTTTGTGTGAAGGAACGCAAAATTTGGAGAGGGATCAAAATCTTTACACATAAATTAATTTTGTGTGTGTAAAGAAAATCAACTTGTATTTTGGAAAATTAAATAAAACTAAGGAATTAGCTTCACATTGAAATTGAAAAGCAATGTAAGTAGAAGCTTTTTATTCATTTACTCTTTATTTCACAGTTTATTAAAAATGTTTTTTAGTTAAGAATGCATGAATAATGAGTACCTTCTCTCTTAATCAAAGTCCAAAAATCGCACTTGATGCCAGTCGTATGTAATCAACCAATGAAACAATTGTTGCAGCCATAATTTTTAGTTGCTCAATGTAATAATACACTGCTTGATCATATTCCCCGGATGGATCAGCATTTACTACTTTGTGCACATAGCCACGGAAGTCTAGAGTTTTTGGAAAAGTTATACCAAAATCTCTTTAAAAATATTAAATATAATAATAAATTTTTTTTAATTAAAATGAATTATGGGCTATCATACCTTTCACCAACAAACTGAAACACCCAGTAAGATGCCAATAATATTGCAGTAGGGTAAATAACCGGAAATAGTATAAAAACAAGCAGGCACGCTGAATACATGGCTTTTAAAAAAGTTGGCACTGGCAAGGGTTGTAACCAAACCATTATAAGATGGATTACAAAGGGTTTCATGTAGTACCAGATTTTAGCGGACAGAGAATACGATTTCCACTGAAAATACCATTTGATAAAATAGTACAAAAATAAAAAGATTCTTACAATTTTTCGACAATGAATTTGCTTGTGCCAAGTTTTCCGAATCATTTTAAATTTATTTAATTAAATATTTTGAAGTAACATTATATATTATTATGTTCGAAACACAAATTACAGTTTTTTATTGTCTAGCAAGTTTTAAACATATCTAAAGGGTGGGCCAAATACAAGTTTCTTTTAAAAAACGCTGACACAATATGTAAATGTTTGACAAACAATGTTTGATGGATGTAAATTAATGTGATTTTACGTATAGCCATCTGACAGATCAGTAACTGGCCATAACGACCATGCCTTGGTCGAATTTTTTAATAATGCTTACTGACTTTTTGTGACCAATTATGTAACCCTTTATATTGAATAGTGTTTTTTGTATATCCTTTAAATGAGGTGCGAGTGTTCTCTTTGACTTTTAAAAAAACCTTAGAAGCTATAAAAAAAATTATAAGAAACCTTTTGACTGGCGAATTAGTGAAAATTACTGACAGCTTACTAATTTAACTAATTTTTTGGATTTCTCACAAAATAGGTCTCTGACTCATTTAAAACTTGCTAAGTTATATTGTATTGATATTGGGTTTGTGAACATAATTATGTGGATTTCAAAATCAAACTGGAAATGTAAAATCTATGAACTGAATATATATGTATAAAAACCATTTAATGAATATATCTTGATTCAAATATTTCTTCTTTTATAATAAATGTACAATTGTCTCTATAAAAAACGTTAAATTCTTAAATTTATCAATTCCTCCTTATAACTCTAATTTTAACTTGTTGTTTTGTTCGAAGAACTAATCCGTTTTCAAAAACTATATCCTCTTCTCTGGTCACAGGCAGCAGTTTGAAATATTTGATGATGTTGGCCAGCAATACCTTTATTTCCAGCATTGCAAACTTTTGTCCTGTTTTAAAGAAAAAATCGAGAAATGAAATAAAATATTTAAAGGCAATTTATAAAAACTGGGACTCAAATAAAAAAATTGTCAAACGGCAGCATTTTGACAAGTATACCATCAAATTGGCCAATTCATTTTTGTTTAAATTGAACTTCATTTTATTATTGACAGTGGAACAGAAAATTTTTACTGTTTATTCCCCTGATTTTGCTAATATCTTTGAGATTACACTTCTCTGAACTGGCCTAGAAAGCTTTTGTCAAAACGATGTTCTTTGTTAGCTTACAACTTTTTATATTCGACATAAATGGTCTCTTACCAATGCAATTCCGAGGACCTGCGCTGAAAGGTACAAATGCATACGGATGCCTATTTGAGGTGTTTTCTGGCAAGAATCGGTTTGGATCGAATTTTAATGGATCGGGAAAATGTCTTGGATCACGATGTATGTGGAAGGGATATATGTTTATTTGTGCATTTTTTGGCAAGATTATTCCATTCAAAGTGGTTTCTTCTACACTTTCTCGGTTTATAAAAGGTACCGAGGGATACAGTCGTAGAGTTTCTTTGATGACACATTCCAAATATTCCATTTTGTTGAAATCAAAAACACTTAACGATTGAAGATCATCTGCGAGTCAAAAAGACTTATATATGCATCTTTAAATATATGAAAAACATGAGACCTTACCAAGCTGGCTTACTTCTGCATAGCATTTTTCTTGAATATCATCGTTAAGAGCAATGTTCATCAGAGAAAATATAAGACAGGTTGATGTTGTATCATAGCCCTCGAACATAAAGGTGTCTACTTCTTCACAAATTCCCTTATGGTCAATTAGATCCTTTAGCTCTGCATCAAGAAGTGTGTCCAACATGGCGTATCGCTTTTTCTTTCCCATTTCATCACTTAAAGAATGTTTGTAGTTGTATTATGAAATCAAACAAGTTATATACCTTTTACCTATCTAGATTATCGAGCGCAGTAGTTTTCCTAAACTCTTCCCGTTTCTTATTAACTACTGCAGTTGTAAAATTGTGAACCTTTTCTAAGTGCGTTGAATACTCTTCGTAATCTCCAAAGATCTTATAAATCCAGTTATAGTAAAATAATAGGTTAAAGGTTCGCTTCACTAATCGAGCTTCCAGTTCTGTAATATGAGTTCGATACTCATCGCCCTCACTCAAATTATCCAATTTAACTCCCATAGCAGTTTCTAAAATAAATGATACACACGTACATACAAACAATTAAAAAAAAGAAAGATTCTTAAATTTACCACAAACTGTATTGAGAGTGAATCTTGGAATTACGGTTACAAGAGGAAGTTCTTTATCAACATTATTCTCTAAGAGCTTAAGGAACTTTTGACTTTCTTCCCTAGAAAAAAATCTAGGTTAATAAAGTTGAAAAAACACATTGTTTTGATCTTACTTAAACACCTCAATAAAAGATTGAAGAACATTGAAATGGAAGGCTGGAGTCAATAGTTTTCTACGTGTATGCCATTTTTTATCTAAAAATAGTTTAAGATATTTTTTTTTAGATAGACAGTTAAAAGGATAACGATCTTACCAGTGCTGGTAAGAAGACCTTCCCCGAGAAATGTTTGCAGCAATTTATAGACTACACCTTTCGTTAGTAATGCTTGACTGTTAAGAACATTTTCAGCCTCTTCAGCTCGGCAAACATTGTACACTGAACTCCCAAGAAATAACCAAATAAAACTTTTCCCACCAGCATATTTTACACAGTCTGCAATGAATTTAAAAGCTTGTTCTGAAAAAAAAAGAAATAAATATAAAAATTTAAGTTTGAACAAAAGTATATAGTTATGTGGTTTATAAATTCCTTGAGAATGAAAACCACAATTTATTTTAATTTTAATTTTATGAACTTTATTTAAATGAACGCTACGAACTTTACAAAAAGAACACTTAAAGTCGACTGCTTTTAAAGACTTGGCCGATTTCATAAACAAACACTAAAAGCACTTTTATCAAAAATCCTCTTAAATTTTATCAGGCTCTTAAAAATTTTTAGTTTCACCAACCTATAAAAGGGACATTTTGGGGAAATTTTTGTTAAAATTGAGTTCTCTTTACATCCCTGGGAAAAATAAATTGCTTTTTTCTTTCTAACAAGCGAAATGTATGAGAAGAAATGAGAAAGCGTTATGTGTTCAAACAAATGCCAAGAAATGAACAAAAAAAAAAAAAAAATGCACACAATATTTTGAAAGATTCTGATTCTGACATTCTGTGGCATAAAATCGTTGAGTAATAACCACTTAATTTATTTTTTATTGCATTGTTGAGTTTGTTTTGGTTCCAAATGAAGACCAAACATATTCAACAAACTCATCCACAGATGCTTTGGAAAGTCGGAACCATATTTTGAAGTCATATAATGTATTTGTGTGAACCGGGAATATTCTTGCTCAGCGAATAACTTTGTGTTGCACTTTATTATTGGATGAAGACGATCAATATTTTTTTCAAAATAAAGAAACAAATAATTTAAATATTTAGTATTAACCTATTCATTTTGTATCTTCAAAAATTGAACACTAAATCCCTACAAAACAATAATTTCAGCTGGAGCTGCTATACCTATAACCAATTGTTGTTATCTACATCTGATGACATTCCAATGACACTTTTAAAATTTAATGAGCCAAAAATGGGCATTTAGTTTATAAGGGTGTTTAAAAGCTTGTTTAATTTAAAAGCGCTTGGTGAAACCAAAACATCTCATTTTAAGGTTTAGAAGCCTGTTAAATGTTAAAAAGTCCTTCGTGAAATCGGGCATAAGAAATAAACTTACATAGGTACTTAACGATACGAGCTACGACTTACGATATTAGAATAAGATCTCTCCACCATTGTCTTCTTTAGAAGATAATGTTGGAAAAATGAGATCAAGTAATAAGTTAACAATTTTGAATGCACGCTCCAAGAGAATATGAGGAACATTTCAATATGTGACAATATAACAACCGTCAAAGATTGCTGTGCCTGAAGTATTTCACCTCTCAATTACTAACTTAAGATTACCCAATTTATTGTACCTATTGCTTTTCATTTCAGTATCTTAAGTCTCAAGGTAACACAAGTGATAATACGCGATTTTCATAAGTCTCAAGGTTTATCAAACCTGATAAAATATTTAAAAACAGAGTTAGGTTACCAAAAACTACACACTCAAAACCAATTTCATTCAGTTATACACGAATGATTTGGGAAAGACAGAAGGGACTGGTGCTGGAGTTTTCGGGCTTAAAATTAAACTTTCCATAGCAATGGGTCAATCCACTAGCATTATCTATTCGGAATTCAATGCCATAGAGAATTGCACAGGTTGAAATCTCAAAAGAAAATAACAAAAGAGAATAACATTCATTTGCGAAAGATAGCATAAAATGAACTTCAAAAAAGATTCATTTTCATTGTCAGCTGTTTGACATTTACTATTACTACGTTTATATGCAGTATCGAAAGATCGAGTTGGATTAGGGTCGGATTTTCGACATTTTTCGTCATTTGAGTTGAGAGCTCGATTTGGAGTTGAGTTGAAATGGTGTTGAGCGATTTTGAATCATTTTGTTAAGCCAACTCCTCGACCCAGGTTTTTCGTTTCATATTTCGACTCGACACCGCTGATCGAGTGAGATCGAGTCGAACGAAGCTCATTTCAACTCAATACCCGTTTACGAAGGGTCGAAGCGAGCTTCAAGCTCGCTTCAATACCTCATATTTGAATTAGTATGACCGTTTTACATTTTTTTTGTTTCTAAATATTTTATAGATGTTGGATAAAGAATCAAGAAACAAAATAAATAATATACTTTTTTATTATAAAGTAAAGTTTAACCATAAAGAACTACATATTCATTACATTTTTTGTGTCAACTCAGGTGTTTTGAAACTATTCTTAGCAAAAAATAAGTAGTTCATGACGCGTTCTAAATTTTTATTTTTTTTTGTATAGACTTGATAACACTAAAATATCAATAACAAAAGAGAAGTGTTTGTGAAATGTCTAAACCAAACAAAAGAGAAGTGTTTGTGAAATGTCTAAACCAAAAAGTGAAATCTTTGTTTATTTGCAATTGTTTTGTTTATTGTTTAATAAATAAATTTTCTTTGATAAAAACAAAATAATAAAGAAAAATATGGCATTTGTGTTGTTTATAAATGAAGACGGTGTTGAAGAAGTGCAGAGGAGAAGGATAGTGGATTCGTTTTTGATTTGAAATCAGACCAAACCTGCAAGAAATTTGTTTGGTTATTTTGAACAGTTTTTCAACTTTTTTTTACCTTTTTCCTAGTAGCACCGTCCTTGGAAGATGGAAGGTGGTCCACAACTATTTAATCTCTCCGCAGTTTCCTTCCAAAATCTTTCCGTATCAACGCGGGTGGTAAAAAAAACTTTTTGCTACCTGCAGGTTGTCTTCCATTATTTTGATTAACTTTTCCTTTTGTTCGCGGTTTGTGCAGTTGGAATGCGACCTTTAAACATAAAACAACAAAAAAATTAATAAAAGTAATTTATTTTCCATGAAATAATTTAAAACTTACATGTTTTGTTGTTTACTCGACAGAGAAATTCAAACGACACAAAAATGACATTTAATTCTATTCTTTCGAATGTCAAAATTGAATTAGCTTTCGCAAATGAATGAACTTTCTATGGATTGGGTGAACTTTCGATTTGTTCGATTAACATTCTAATCGCCGAGTCTCAAAATAAAGTTTCAACGAATTCGACTCACTTTCGAACGAAAGAGAATGTCAAAATAAGCATGTCATTGGTGCCGCAGTTGACGCAAAAAAAATCTGCATTTTTCCACATGGAACGCTTTGCAAGAGAGCGAGAGAAAAAATAACCGTACTTTTTGAATAATTCTTTCTGATATGTTTTCTTAACATTACAAGCAAACAGTAAGCATCATCAAATGATACATTAAGGCCCAAAGTTTGAAAAAAAATGAACAATATACCTTAAAAAAAATGTGTGCGTATTCAGTTGAAGCGGAGTGTATGTACCAGTCTTAGAATGATAAAGATAATGGCACAAAATTTAAGTTGAATTAGTACGATGTTAAAGCTGTTTTTGTATGAAGCTAGGTTAAAACAACGGTTTTACAAATTTTAAACGAATATAGCGTATTATCATCGAATACCTAATAATAATAATAAAATATTATTTTAGTATCGTGCTAACTTCATATGACTTTTTAGCATTTACAAACATCAAAATAGGTCTGTTTACTTAGTTTTGTTTTTGCATGAACTGTCATTACTTTAGTTTTGTTCAGATGCAATTTATTTTTATAGCCTTATCACGAAACTAGTTGCAAAATTTTTAAAATTGAAAAAGATGTAGTAATCTACTAAAAAGTTAGCAAATTGTATATTTGTATCATATTTAAAAAGACATTTCATGAGAGTTAGATTAGACAATCGTGCATTGTAAACAAAGTTCACTATCATCTTAAATTGTTATTGCACAACAAATTGATAACGATTGAATTCAATAGGTAACAAAATGCATTCATAAACTTGATAAGTGTAAACAAACACATCAAGTTTCATTGAATTTATCGCTCGTTCTTGCAAATGCATTTTCTTCTAATAGAACATATTACAACCGATAAACTGAAACCATTCTCTCGCAATTCCGATATTCTCAATGTTAATGCGCAAGTCAGTATTTATTCAAAGATATACGAAAATAAAAACGCCATTCAAGTTTTATTGTTTTTGTTTATAGAAAGTTTAACCTTGGCCGTGTATTCTAGGCACTTTTCCTTATTAATTATTTTCTAAACAAACAGGTTGTCAAAAAACCACTGTTTGTATTATGGAACAACATTTTTAGGAATCACGTTTTGGTTTTATTTTGTTAAGGGCAAGAGTACGATAACTTAGGCGCCAAGAAATTATAACGGGTTTTTGTAGAACAGTTCAATGCAAACATTTTTTACTATGGGAGGGGGGGGGTCTATCTCCACCCGTTTGGGCGGGAGGGGCAATTTTATAAAAAAGGTACTAAAATGGAAACAAAAATGTTAAAAAATAACGGTAATACTTACAATTAAGTATTATACCTTTTTTAAAGCCAATACTCTGATCTATTAGATAAAATCAAGTAGAATCTATGCACAGTTTTTGAAAAAAACGAGTTTTAAACTCAAATTTGGGTGAAAAAAAAACATAAGAAAAAAGTTTAAAGTTTAAATTTTCAAAGCCGCAAAGTTATATATTATTATTTTTCCTAAAATTCGTTGCTCTAATATATTCTTATTCAAAAACTGAAAACAAGATGATTTTATGTCGTCTAGTTTTTGAGAAAATTGAAAATAACTAAACCTACTTTTTTATGGGATATTTGCTTTTTTTTGCTTGCTTACGCATTACGGCGTATAAACAGTGAGATATGTATGGGGGGGCATGCTGCCCCCCTGCAACCCCCCTGCCTGGGCACACTATAGGATTTGGGGTAGGTGCGAGGTTGGGTGTATGCAAGGTTTCTTTTGCATTTACAGAATCTGGATTTAAAGAAACTTTGAATTTACCCTATGGTCTATATCCAATGTCTACTAAATATATGTATGTATGTACGTAGCCCAAAGTTGCACATTTAAAATATTCAGACATGAAAATTTAATACATTATGAAAAATTCACATTACCTAGGTACTACTATACGAATACAGCAAATTTATATAATTCCTTAATTAATATGTATGTTTATTGTTTTTATTGCTAATATGGTATACAGGTTATTGTTTACCAAGGTCATTCGTTATTCAACCTTTGTAAGAGTGAAGTATTTTTTTCTTTGAATAAAGAATAGCGACTAAGCATCCACTACTTCATCCTAAATTAAATAACTTTTCAATATTTCAAAAAAAATATTTCAAAAGCATCGCGTTCTTAGAAGAAATTGGTCTAATTCCAACTAAAGCGTCAACTCCCCTCAACTCCAACTCAAAAAGGTGACAAAAATTGTAAGAATACAATATTATTATTATTATTTATTTATCAACCAGTGGTCTATTTCACCAAATTACAATTACAATCACAAATTTGTAATTGTTACCTACAATTACAAATTTGTAAACTGATTTTCTGTTTCACAAACTACAAACATAATTCCAACAAATTTGTTGGAAAGAGAAAAGATTAAGGGAAATTGTATTTGTTATTTACAAATAGAAGAAAAAGCAGTTTCACCGTTTAATTTGCAAAGTTGTAAATAACAACTGTTTCTGTACAAGTTTGTTAGCATTCGACACATCATAACAAAAATGAATAAACAACAAGATAAAATTTTTATCGCCGATTTAATTCGTGATAAGAAAGATATTTTATTCGAAAAATTTTCCGATATCATAACACATAATCTTAAAGTTAGCGAGTGGCAAAAAATGTTCAACAATATAAAATCTAATGGTATTTTAATAGATAAAGATTGGAAATACCTAAGAGATGTTGTGTGGCAAAATTTAAGACGAAATACTGTGGTAAGTAAAAATTATTTGTTAGGTAGATTATATTTACCGGCAATATCAAAGAACCGTTCACGAATGCTTTCGTGTTATTCTTTGCAATACGAGGTCCTATTTGACTTATTATTTCCTCTGCTTTAGAACGTTTTAACCGAAACTTTTCGTTGAAAACAAAAGCATTTGAAATTTCATAGTTAATTCGCGGTCAATATATTTTTCTTCGTCTATTAAACACAAAATCTACACTTATATCACTATCGGTGCTACTATGCCTTCGACGTAAGGTTTTTTGGGTTTAAAATGCGATTTTTTCCGAAAATTACAAATTGTTATCAAATCGGCAGACGATCTTTCTTCTGCAAAAAATTTTCAGTAACTGAACAAATTTGTAAAATTTCCTGATTCCGTGAAACAGAAACTTACAAAAAAATATAAATTTTAACAAATTTGTACTTGTAAGCAACAAAAAAATTAGTTTTGGTGAAACTGAAATAATGAAATTTCTACAAATTACCCTTTGTAAACAACAAACACATTTTTGTAATACAACCATTTTGTGAAACATAAAAAAACGATTTTTGCACAAATTTGTTAAAAAAGTGCTTGTAATCTACAATTTGTAAGTTGGTGAAATAGGCCCCAGAGCATATTATACTCTTACACCCATATTAATAAAAAACGCTTATTCCTTCTATAGTCCACTGTCTTACTAAACCATAGAATAGGAGCTTAGTCCTGGCTTAAATATTTATATTAATAAAAACAAAATGTTCCCGGAATAGTAAAATGACGTTTACCAAAAATCCTTTTAAGAAAATCTTCAACAAAAGTAAGCAATCTCTTTTTTTATATTCTTTGGCTACCTAAATTGATTGTCAATCGCTTGTGTCTGACTGTGGACATTTCTATTTCTTATTCCTTCGCTAAACCACCTACTTCGGTGGTTTAACTTAATCATAATTAATAAACGTCACTTAACAGAAAATTTGTTTTATTAATGAAATTTCGCACTTAGTCCAGGACTTAACGATAAACCTCCACTAAACCATCTTTATTAATATGGGTGTTACAGACTAAGATCCATAAGTAAATATATAGTTACAAATTTGTAGGTGGGTATATAAAATTCAAATTACATTTAAATGATTTACATAGTTAATCTTTTATTTTAATAAATAACGTTACCTACTTAAATTTTGCTTAAAACTAATGATTTAAAAGTTTCTCTGGTGCAATCCATATAAAAGTTAATCTCAGAGCAATAAACCCATCTATCGGCACATTTTTCCATGGGCCTCAATATTGGCTAGAGATTCGGGAGGTGCTTGCTATAATTTTTTTTTTGTGATCAAAATGCCTGTAAACACGGTTTTAATACATTGAACATTAAAAAATTGACTTGACTACTTTTAAGTAACACCTGACTTACTCACAAACTGACTGACTAAGACGCGGAATGCCATGCAATTCTACCTCCTCGTGATGCATTCTTGGTAACGCTAAATGATTTGCTGTACTCTACTTACAAATGAACCACATTAACATTAATCCTCAAAATGAAATCACCGTAGTTAAATACCAAAAATTAAAAATTTCATAAAAAGTAGTTTTAGTAATTTTCGATTTTCTCAAAAACTAGAAGCGACAAAACCATTCGGTTTTTTGTGTTCGATTCAGAATTAATAGTAGCATTGACCACAAAAAGCCAATTAAGCACTTCATTTTAGAATTTTGAAAAAAATTGGTCTAAACTTTTTTTTTCATTTTTTTTAACAAAATTTTGAGTTTGCATGCACATTTTTCAAAAACTATGGACATAAATAATTTAATTTAAATTTACGATTATAGAACAGACTTCTGGCTTTCAAAACCGGTATAGTATTTTATTGTAAGTGTTGCCGTTGTTTTTTTAATATTTTTTTGTTCAATTTAAGTCATTTTTTCTAAAATCGCCACTACCTCCTAAACGGTTCGAGATAGACCCCCCCCCTCCCATAGTAAAAAACGCTTGTATTTGACCCTTCTACAAAAATCCGTTATCAATTTTTGGTGCCTAAGTTATCGTACTCTCCCCTTGTTAAGGAACTTACCTTTAGTGAGTTGAAAAATGTCAAAATTGTTGCCAAAAATAGTCTTCCCTGGTATTATAGGATACAGCTCGTTTAAATCACCTCCATCGACCCGCTTGATTCTTTTACACAAAGCCAAAATGCAATAATCTTTGTTTAGACGATAAATAAAGATTCCAAAAAGGACAATTAGACCAATTAAAGCCAACATTTTGATATACACTTATGAATTAAAAAAAAAACAGTCAATTTTGGTTCGAAAAACCACAAAATCCGACTGAACAATTTAGGTATGTCCCCAGCATGTGTGCTAAGGGTGAGATCCAACAAAAGACTAAAAACTTAAATGACTGCGAGGCTATTCGCTTGTAGATACAGACGATTTATAAGTCTATTAAAAATAAATTGCCATCGTTGGGTCAGGGTTTGGACTTCACAAATCGCAGATCGCAGTAAATTGACCAAGAAATCGCAGTAAAACCAAATTTTTCGCAGTAGAAATACAAATATTTTTTTTGATTACCAAAAAGTAACAAAAACAATTAATAAATATTATAAATAAAATTGCACATTATGTGTTCGATTTATAACCAAAAGAACTAAAGTTAAATCACATTTGAATCGTTGATTGTTAAAACCACATGATATTTTGATTTTTTACCAAAAGAAAAAAAAAACATATTAAGAAACCCTTTGTAAACATTCCCTAATGGTTTAAATGTCGAAACACTCTAATAAGATTTTTGGATTTAAAAAATGACTACACGGCCAAAAATGTAGAATTTTTTGTGTCTTCTGTAAAAAAAAAGATTGTGTGTACTGACGTACGCGCGGTTGAAGTAAAACTTCTTTTTCCTCAAGCAAAGCTTCTGTAAGATTATAACCTACGAACAAACATTTTGTATTCTAAAAACATGTCGCTGTCTTTGACGGATAACGTGACGTTTTGACATGTCACTGACAGCTGCATAGAAATTTTTTTACCCCCAACGCCGGGAAAGAAGTTTTACTTCAAAAAAACATCAAAAAGATATGTTTGTTTGTTTTTTTTTTTAAAGGATAGTGGTTTCTGCTTGTTAAATTGGTCGACCACATAATTCACAAACATTTTGTATTTTTAAAACATGTCGTTGTCTTCGACTGATAACGTGACGGTTTGACATGTCACTGACAGCTGTATAGAGAATTTTTTACCCCCAACGCCGGAAAAGAAGTTTTACTTCAAAAAATTGAATGTGCGCGCCTAGCCTTAAATGAAATCGAGAAGAAAAGTTCAAAACTCCCATGCCACTTGACAAGCAAGTTGCCTCGCTTTGTTTGTATTACCCTAGGGCTGCACGTGCAAGTATTGGCAAGCATGTTGTAATCTTGTAATGTACACAAGCATTTCTTATTAACTGGCTGAACACAATAGAATGCTGCAACTGGAGCTGCAGCTGCAACTGGAAGAGCTGTCAAAAAGTGTCGTACGTACTTTTTTTTATGCGCCCACAATGAGGCTGTACAGCTTTCATGTGTTGTTGTCATTTGTTGGGTCAGGTGTTGAATCTTTGGCAAATTGTAAATATTTTAAGTAATTGAAACTATAAAATGGACACTGAAATTGAAGATTTTCGTCCATTATTTTAATTAAAATTTAACCACGAAATCACAATACAACAAAACAACACTTAAAATCACAGACAGATATATAAAATTTGAAATGTCAAAAATGCTGCACGAAAAAGTTAAAAGTTCACCAACTCTTGCAGCACCGACTGCAGCACCGACTGCAGTTGCGTTGTGTTGTGTTCGTAACATTGAATATACGTGTATTGAATATTTTGACAGCTATTCCAGTTGCAGCTCCAGTTGCAGCTCCGTCTCCATTGTGTTCAGCCAGTTACTGCATTTACAGCATTTTTGACATTTCAAATTTTATATATCTGTCTGTGATTTTAAGTGTTGTTTTGTTGTATTGTGATTTCGGGGTTAAATTTTAATTAAAATAATGGACGAAAATCTTCAATTTCAGTGTGCATTTTATAGTTTCAATTACTTAAAATATTTACAATTTGCCAAAGATTCAACACCTGACCCAACAAATGACAACAAAACAATGAAAGCTGTACAGCCTCATTGTGGGCACATAAAAAAAAGTACGTACGACACTTTTTGACAGCTCTTCCAGTTGCAGCTGCAGCTCCAGTTGCAGCATTCTATTGTGTTCAGCCAGTAACCCGTACAAACCCGAGCAACTTAGTAGTCACCTGGCATTAATTCAGTATCCAGGCAACTTGGAAAGCAAGTACACTGACAGCGGCAGTCTTGTAAAATTAATTATTAAAGTATTTGATTGATTAGTCGGGTGACGTTCAAATTTATAAATACCAAAACAAATGTCGGTGGCGTGTGCGATTAAGCGAATAAATATTATTAAAAAGTATAATTTCAAAACTTTCAGGCAACCTGATGGTCATATGGCATGCCGTCTATGACAGCAAGAATACAAATGGTAGTGGATATACCCAACTTTTTGGCCAGTACTTTGTATGCGAGGGTTAGGTGTTGGTAAAATTTATTTGGATTGCAATATGCTTGTCAATAATTATTCGTGTTGCATAGCCATTGCGCGTCTGAACCTATAGTTTTATGTTTATCTTTGAATGCAGCCATTTGAAATATGTAAATTCTAAATCGTATCCAACTTCATGTTATAATTACTTTGTATTCTAAAAACATGTCGCTGTCTTTGACGGATGGCGTGGCGGTTTGACATGTCACTGACAGCTGCATAGAAATTTTTTTACCCCCAACGCCGGAAAAGAAGTTTTACTTCAAAAACAAACTCAACTCGTGTTCAAAGAGAATAGAAAAATACTACTGTTAAATAAGATATGTGTCCACTCAAAAAGAGCATAATAACTTTGTATTCTAAAAACATGTCGCTGTCTTTGACGGATGGCGTGACGGTTTGACATGTCACTGACAGCTGCATAGAAAATTTTTTACCCCCAACGCCGGAAAAGAAGTTTTACTTCAAAAATTAAAATTTCACTTATGTTGTTTTAATAATCATCGATTCATTTACATAGTATGTTATGTGTGTACAAAAATATACTCTTACTCGATAATGAAAATGTTTAGTTTTAGCAAAAATATATGAAGCTAGGTAATCAAAATTAATGTACCATCTACAAATATGTACTTGTTCAGAAACTCAATCAAATTAAGTGGTGGTAAAAAAATATCTTCACCATTTTTGATTAAAGCGTGCGCAAACATTAAGTTTTCTACGGTTTGTACGTTAAGTCTATTTCTAAATTTACTTTTGATTAAGTTCATTAAAGATAATTGCTTTTCGGCCGCTGTACTGCTATGAGGCAAAATCGTTAGAGATAGCAAGCATGTATTCCGAAAGATTGTGAAAGAGAAATTCTTCTACCACATTTATCTGGTCTTTTAAAGAATACCAAAACTTTGCAATGTTCTCTTGATTCATTGCATTTATATCATATAATAAAAATGTTCTCCATTCATCATTAATTATTTCCACGGATACTTTATTGAATGAAAATGCTTCAGTTATTTTTAAAATTGAAGGTAGATTACCTTCTTCAATTTTTTTCGGAGTAAGGTATTCAAGCAAGATAAAGATAACTTTACTATCTTCAAATAGAAATCTAGGCTAAATTTGTTTGCAAAGCATAACGTAATAATTTAAAATATTTTGTTTTACTTCAAAAAGCGTCACTTCTGATAAAGTTCGCTCATGTATTTCAAACTTAAGACCACAAATTTTTTTTAAAATAAAACATGAAAGTCTTGGTTTTCAAGATCGATTTTTGTACTAATGAACTCTTTTTTTATAAAATTGTTAAGCAATTTTAAGAAATGTTCCTTAACAATTAAATAAAGAAGATGTATGTACATATCATAGGTTTTTCCGATTGTAATATTTTATTTATGTAATTTATTGAACTGAGAATGTAGGACAAAAATAATAAGTATCTAAGCTTTATTTGTATAATTTAATTTTTCAGATATGCTTCCATATTATTTTCTTTTTTTTTCCTCAAAAGACACAAGAAAGAAATAATGCTTGAGTGATACCCACTGCTCCAAAACTCTATCAACAGCAGCCTAAACGGACAACCATCGGGTTGAACTTGTGTTCATAATTTTATGCTCTTCTGTACTGAAATAATCGTTAAAGGTTTTGAAATCTGCAAGTCGCTTAGAGCTTCTCCAAAAGAAATTAAAAATTGATTTTATTAACAACTATCCGCTTTCGCGCATAGGTTTAGAAAGTGATAAGCGCATCCTAAATAGAAAAGGTTTGGTTTCAAAGCTTTGAGCTGTTGCATTACTCTGTTCAAAATGCCATTCATGACCGAGGCATTATCAGTTCCTAAGCCAATTAAACATTTGCAATCTGATTTTTGCTGTAATGTGAAATGATTCAAACTAAATCAGTTGCCTTTTTCGCACTGCATCTAATTTTATTTGTATTTGGTCTTGAACCCGATAAAACATTAAATAGATTTGGTAACGAATCCATGGTGGTGAATGGAAGGTAATTTGAAACATGAATGTCCGATTTTTGAACTCGGCTTCTTTTTTCTTGTGGTACAGTGAATGTGCGTGGCGCTCTAAATGCGTAAGATTATTTTCAAGGCTTTTTTTACATATGTAACTTGCAATATCCTTTTTGAGTTTCCAGCCGATTTTTGCTTGCTTCACATTCTATTTTATATTTCTGCTCATATTTTTTTGGGATTGGGCGTAAATTCCCAAATTCTATTAAATTCATAGTTTCCATAGTTATTTTTTTTTGTGTGTGTAAAAACGAAAAGAAGGGCCGCGTTGATTAAATATCTACGGATTTGAACAAATATATCTATATATATGTATATATGTATAAAGTATAAAGTATATCTTCCAGGCAATTTTCAAAAGAATTTCGTGTAATAATTTTGGTAAGGCGGCGATTTTTGTGTATAATAGGCCTATTAGATGAAAAGTCGTAGGATTTGCGCCAAAAATAACTCGAGATACCTATTTAGTCATTACTTGTATGCTTTGGAGACGATACATACATATACGCCGTATTTTTAACTTCCGAAAGGTTTAGAATTCTTTCATATCTTTTTAAAAACTATTTTTTTTTTGCATTTTTCTCGTTTTTGTTTCTTAAAATTTTGTTTGTTCCTATAATGATAAAACTCTTTTAATTTCCAACAAAATTCAAAAATGAAATCTAACTTAAATTTTGAAATTATAAATTAAATTAAAAATATGGAATAAAATTTTGTAAAGTAGGGTATACACCGTAAAAAAGTTTCAAGTTTATTTATTTGGGCCATTCAATGAATTTTTCGAATGTGCATGGTTGGGAGGGAAATGTGAGGCCTAAACAACACCTCGGTCTCAGACTCATTCAAATAGATCCACATATCATCCTTTTGTACCCCTTTTCCTATGTTTTTTTTTAGCGAGCACATATTTTTTTGTATAGCTTGGCGAAACAGAGTAAAGACCCACCCGGACTGAAGCAGCCGTAAATTTAAAGTGCTCGTGAGACTCTGATTTTGGGAAAATTCTATCCATCCCAGACCCAAACATAACAACATTGAAATTGAAAGGAATGTAAGTATAAAAGCTTATTCATTCATTCACTCTTTATTTCACAGTTTATTGAAAATGCTTTTTAGTTAAGAATGCATGAATAATGAGTACCTCTTAATCAAAGTCCAAAAATCGCACTTGATGCTAGACGTATGTAATCAACCAATGAAACAGTTGTTGCAGCCATAATTTTTAGTTGTTCAATGTAATAATATACTGCTTGATCATATTCCTCAGATGGATCAGAATTTACTACTTTCTGCACATAGCCACGGAAGTCCAGAATTTTTGGAAAAGTTATACCAAAATCTCTTTAAAAAGATTAAATATAATAATAAATTTTTTTTAATTAAAATGAATTATGGGTTACCATACCTTTCACCAACAAACTGAAACACCCAGTAAGATGCCAATAATATTGCAGTAGGGTAAATAACCGGAAATAGTATAAAAACAAGCAGGCACGCTGAATACATGGCTTTTAAAAAAGTTGGCACTGGCAAGGGTTGTAACCAAACCATTATAAGATGGATTACAAAGGGTTTCATGTAGTACCAGATTTTAGCGGGCAGAGAATATGATTTCCACTAAAAATACAATTTGACAAAAGAGTACAAACATAAAAAGATTCTTACAATTTTTCGACGATGAATTTGCTTGTTCCAAGTTTTCCGAATCATTTTGAATTTATTTAATTAAATATTTTGAAGTAACATTATGTTATTTATGTTTAAAACACAAGTTACTATTATTATTTAGCCAGACTTCTTTAATTATGTATTGTCACAAGAAATTAAAAAAACTAAAGAGATTTCCTTTGAATTTTTTAGTGATTGCAATTTACAAGATGGTTCATCCCAGAGAGGGCATATTTTACAAAAATGTAACATTTTTAATGATATTGTAATTCTCAAATGAAGCAACAATACTTAGATTGAATACAAAAGAGAAGGGGACACTTTTTAAGAATCTATCCTTCTGGCACTATATAGGTAAATCTCCTCAGTTAAAAAATGCATTTCGCTGAGCTCCAGTATATCATCCCGGGTCACAAATATGTAAATGTTTGACAAACAAGACTTCATTAATGTTTGATGGATGTAAATTACGTATAGCCATTTGACAGATCAGTAACTGGCCATAAAACGTAGATGCCTTGTTGGAATTTTTAAAAAATGCTTACTGATTTTTTGTGACCAATTATTATGTAACCCTTTTCATTGAATAGTGTTTTTTGAATATCCTTTAAATGAGGTGCGAGCATTCTCTTTGACTTTTAAGAAAACCTTAGAAGCTATAAACAAATTATAAGAAACCTTTTGACTGGCGAATTAGTGAAAATAACTGACGGCTTACTAATTTTTTGGATTTCTCACAAAAAAAGTCCCTGGCCCGTTTAAAAATTGATGAGTTATATTGATATTGGATTTGTGAACATTATGTGGATTTCAAAATCAAACTGGAAATTTAAAATCTATGAATTGATATATAAAAACCATTTAATGAATATATCTTGATTCAAATATTTCTTCTTTATAATAAATGTATAATTGTCTCTATAAAAAACTTTAAATTCTTAAATTTATCAATTCCTCCTTATAACTCTAATTTTAACTTGTTGTTTTGTTCGAAGAACTAATCCGTTTTCAAAAACTATATCCTCTTCTCTGGTCACAGGCAGCAGTTTGAAATACTTGATGATGTTGGCCAGCAATACCTTTATTTCCAGCATTGCAAACTTTTGTCCTGTTTTAAAGAAAAAATCGAGAAATGAAATAAAATATTTAAAGGCAAGTTTATAAAAACTGTGTCTCAAATTAAAAAATTATCAAAAGACAGCATTTTGACAAGTATACCATCAAAATGGCCAATTAATTTTTATTTAAATTGAACTTCATTTTATTATTGACAGCGGAACAGAAAATTTTTACTGTTTATTCCCCTGATTTTGCTAATATCTTTGAGATTACACTTCTCTGAACTGGCCTAGAAAGCTTTTGTCAAAACGATGTTCTTTGTTAGCTTACAACTTTTTATATTCGACATAAATGGTCTCTTACCAATGCAATTCCGAGGACCTGCGCTGAAAGGTACAAATGCATACGGATGCCTATTTGAGGTGTTTTCTGGCAAGAATCGGTTTGGATCGAATTTCAATGGATCGGGAAAATGTCTTGGATCACGATGTATGTGGAAGGGATATATGTTTATTTGTGCATTTTTTGGCAAGATTATTCCATTCAAAGTGGTTTCTTCTACACTTTCTCGTGTCATAAAAGGTACCGAGGGATACAGCCGTAGAGTTTCTTTGATCACACATTCCAAATATTCCATTTTGTTGAAATCAAATACACTTAACGATTGAAGATCATCTGCGAGTCAAAAAAACTTATATGCATCTTTAAATATATGAAAAACATGAGACCTTACCTAGCTGGCTTACTTCTGCATAGCATTTTTCTTGAATATCATCTTTAAGAGCAATGTTCATCAGAGAAAATATAAGACAGGTTGATGTTGTATCATAGCCCTCGAACATAAAGGTGTCTACTTCTTCACAAATTCCCTTATGGTCAATTAGATCCTTTAGCTCTGCATCAAGAAGTGTGTCCAACATGGCGTATCGCTTTTTCTTTCCCATTTCATCACTTAAAGAATGTTTGTAGTTGTATTATGAAGTCAAACAAGTTATATACCGTTTACCTTCCTACATTATCGAGCGCAGTAGTTTTTCTAAACTCTTCCCTTTTCTTATTAACCACTGAAGTTGTAAAATTGTGAACCTTTTCTAAGTGCGTTGAATACTCTTCGTAATCTCCAAAGGTCTTATAAATCCAGTTATAGTAAAATAATGGGTTAAAGGTTCGCTTCACCAATCGAGCTTCTAGTTCGGTAATATGAGTTCGATACTCATCGCCCTCACTCAAATTATCCAATTTGACTCCCATAGCGGTTTCTAAAATAAATGATACAGACATACAAACAATTAAAAAAAAAGAAAGATTCTTAAGTTTACCACAAACTGTATTGAGAGTGAATCTTGGAATTACGGTTACAAGAGGAAGTTCTTTATCAACATTATTCTCTAAGACCTTAAGGAACTTTTGACTTTCTTCCCTAGAAATAAAAAGGTTAATAGGTATAGTTGAAAAACACATTGTTTTGATCTTACTTAAACACCTCAATAAAAGATTGAAGGACATTGAAATGGAAGGCTGGAGTCAATAGTTTTCTACGTGTATGCCATTTTTTATCTAAAAATAGTTAAAGATAATTTTTTTTCTAGATAAGACAGTTAAAAGGATAACGATCTTACCAGTGCTGGTAAGAAGACCTTCCCCGAGAAATGTTTGCAGCAATGTATAGACTACACCTTTCGTTAGTAATGCTTGACTGTTGAGAACATTTTCAGCTTCTTCAGCTCGGCAAACATTGTACACTGAACTCTCAAGAAATAACCAAATAAAACTTTTTCCACCAGCATATTTTACACAGTTTGAAATGAATTTAAAAGCTTGTTCTGAAAAAAAAAAAAAAAGAAATAAATATACAAATTTAAGTTTAAACAAAAGTATAGTAACAACCGTCAAAGATTACTGTGCCTGAAGTATTTCACCTCTCAATTTAATTACTTTTATAAAGATTACCCAATTTATTGTACCTATTGCTTTTTCTTTTTATTTCAGTATCTTGAGTCTCAAGATTACACAAGTGATAATAAGCGATTTTCATAAGTCTCATCATAGGTTTCATAAAATATTTAAAAACAGAGTTAGGTTACCAAAAATAATGGGAACTACACACTCAAAACCAATTTCTATAAGTTATACACGAATGATTTGGGAACGACAGAAGGACCTGGTGCTGGAATTTTCGGGCTTAAAATTAAACTTTCCATAGCAATGGGTCAATCCACTAGCATTATCCATTCGGAATTCAATGCCATAGAGAATTGCACAGGTTGAAATCTCAAAAGAAAATACTGAAACTAAAACATTGTCATTAAGTCAGATAGCCAAGCCGCACACAAAGCACTATAAGCTCATACGCCATTAAGTCTAAGTTAGTTTGGGAATGTCTAAGAACAATAATGTCTCAATTCATTAGATACCTGAGGAGAAGGCTAAAAGATCGAAAAACTGGAAATAACTCCCCGAGCTGAGGCAGGCTAAGCTATTGCTTGGGAACTATGCCAAAATCGTTTCATGAGCTGTATCATATTAAGTAAGAACAACCGAAGAATAGCATAACGGGTCTCCTCAGGGCTAAACCAAAAAAAAAAAGACTCAAGTATTATTGGCCTAGAAAACAGAGTCTTTTATGAAGATTCTGCATTACCCATGAGGGAACGCCGGACCATATACTAGACAGATGAAAGTGACCTCTCTCTGAAGGTACTAAAAATAATGAATTTTCTTAAAGGGTTAAATTTGGAGGAGAGCTGTAGTGTTAGCAACGTATCTAGCTCTGGATGGGGACAGAATAGATCTTTAGGTAGAAGTGCAATAATCTCCCCCATATTTTTTGTCGACAATGCACCATGCTTGTGACACGACAGCGTCCTCTGTGTGGCTTGAAGTAATTCCCATCTTTATGACTTAGTCACATTAGTAGTTAGATTTTTACATTACATTTTGGTGTTTTATGTCCTCCTCCATCCACCGCTTATGATGGGTAAAAAAAAATCCACAGAATTTTCAACTCAAAACAGTTTAAAATAATCCCAACCTCATTCATGATTTGGATGATAAGGATTGATTTAATTGTTCGAGGGACGCGGTTTTGCTACTTAATAACTTTCTTTAATCCAAAGAAGGTGCATTTGGCAAGTTATTCTTCGTTGATATATCGTTGCCTCGCCTAACCCTCTTTCTGACACATGTTTTGAGTCCTTCGTTTGTATACAAAAAATGCATTCAAGCTCATTTTTATGTCAAAGGGGGATAAAACATATTTTGCTATTCTTATCCATTATGTAAAACTTCCTTTGCGCAGATATAAAAAATACCTACAAAAATAAATTTGAAAAAAAATATATTTTTGTATGGTACGAGTAAGTGCGTTGGAATTTCATGGAGAAGGTCTGGATTCTATTCCCAGGCACTGCAAAAATATGTTTCCAGGGTGTACTGCTTCTACCGAGGAAGTGACAAATCATCCATCATCCATCATCTTGTCATGAAAAGTGCTTCTCGTTTTTGCCGTTCGGACTCGGCAGAAAGTTAATTAATATTTTATTTTTTTTTTCAACCCTAGCAAACGTCTGAGCCTGGTGTCCCTAGTTCCTCCGACACTAAGCCACTGCTATTATCGAAATGTCAAGATTAACCAAAATCGATTTTTTTACGAATGTATAACTTTCTATAGTACTTGTACTTAAATTTCGGAAGTAAAAATTTGCTTATGATGAATAATATATATTGCTAAAGGTCTTATGAAAAATAAAAGTACATAATTGGAATCCGAGACTTAGGTGTGTTATGTGATAAAGGCAATCAAGTTCGTCGAAGTGACTTATTTGCTGATTGAGGTCATCAACAACAAATTACCAAACATAGAACCTAAGCACTA
The DNA here is from genome assembly GCA_963931855.1 of Philhelius festivus. NCBI lineage: Eukaryota > Metazoa > Arthropoda > Insecta > Diptera > Syrphidae > Philhelius > Philhelius festivus. The sequence goes on along the minus strand of OZ007554.1, from coordinate 224,287,115 downwards.
GAAAGACCTCAATTCTTGTGTGCATAACCATTACATTTAAACTATTCTTAATGCCTATTTTAAGTGTTTAAGATAGGTAGTTCTATTAAACTGGGTATGCGCGATGAAAAATTTAACTTATTCGTCTTTTGTCCCTAACTGCTTTTCTTTTTAGTAAAATATAGTAAATATTTGTCTCAAATTTATCTTAAATCAATAGTAAGCATTTATTAATATTGTAAATACTTTTGATAGTGAAATAAAGAAGAAACGAGGAGTCATTATAGAGACCTCAAACCTAAGTGTTGTCTTTTGGTTTTGCCCAGGGTGATAAACTAAATACTAAAAAAAAATATAACTGGAGCAGTCGAACCAAACGAACCAATAAAAAAGAAAATATATAGAATATCTTCAAAAAGTTGATACGAAACGGTTTAAACAAAATTTATAAATCGTGCAGAAACGAATCTGAAGAAATATTTTTCTTGTGAACTGAAACTCCATTAGAAAAAAATGAAATAATTCATCTTGATATATTTCACTTTAAAAAACATGCTTTTGTTAATACAATAGATAAATAAATTAACTAAATTCGCTGCTGCATATCAGATTACCGATCGCAATTGGAGAGCGAAAAAGACCATAGTTATATACAGTGCCGTCGCTGGTTGTTCGTGCGCCCTTGTGCAAGAACCTTAAATTGTAGCCCCATGTCTCGGGTGCCGGGGGTATTTACGTTGAATAAGTGGAAGTTTTATTTTTTCTCCATTTCGCAGTTGAAAAATTTAAGCAAACGTGCATTGTTGTTATCGCGTTCCAAGCTACACCGAATTCTTGTACAATGAACGTTGTCAGATTAGGATTTGGGGGAGTCTCTCCTGTAAATGAGTTTGAGAGTTTCTGTTATAGCATATATGTATATGTACAGTTTTTGCATCCTTTTAAGATTATTTACTCTTTTTACTTGAGACTTATAGGTACTATAAGGCAAGTTATGCATTCGTAAAAAAATCGAACTCGAGATTTTGATTAAAGTTGACATTACGATGATAGCGAAGACGAAAAAAGTGGGTCTCGAAATTTTGTTTTTTTTTTTTTTTCTTTTTTTTAAAACCAAAAATAACTGTACTTGCCATACGACTTTTTTCGAAATTTTATAAATTTTGTTTTTAAAACAATGTCCAACAGATTTAAACAAAAATCAAAAAATTTAAAGAATAAAGATTTTGATAATTTGTTTTAGGCTAAAGCGCCCCAAATTTAAAATATTCCTGTGCATTAAAATTTTCAAATTTTTTTTATTTCGAAACTCAATATTTCGAAAACCCTTGATTTTTTTTTAAACTTGACAAATAAAAGTTTCTTAATATAAAAAGAACAACAAATATTACCTAAAAATAACGGTACCTACCCTACAGATGTTAAAAAATGGCTTTCGAAAATCGTATTTTTCTCGAAAACGTCTCCGAGAATTTTGATAAATTTTTACGTTCTATAAATTAAACAAAAAAATTGAAATCAATATATTAATGACTGTACCGACCATAGAACCATTTTGGCGATTTTTGAATTTCTCATTACCGGCTGAACGGATTTAAATGAAATTTTTTTTATTTAGAGCTGAACAACTTAAAGAATATCTCAATGCCGAAGGTGTTGAAGTCCATTTGAGAAAACTAAATAATCACACAGGGAATGCAGACGTAAAGCGTCTTCATTCAACTTTATTAAAAGTAATAACAGCAATAGAGGGAAGTGAGCTCTCAGTAGAAATGAAGATACAGATGGCTATAGGAAACTATAATGATCGATATCACTCAACTACAACAAGCAAAAAGCGTAGAAGATAGTCGATAGTATGTAGTTAGAAAAAATAAAACGACATATAATTTCCAAAAGAAATTTATGCAGAGAAATTAAGAGATATAGGACATATTAGGAATTATAAGAGACTTAGACACAAAGATGAAACTTATTATACATAGATTAAACCAAATATTAAAAGACCTTTTATACTTACAGATGATAGTAACCTACGTGATAATATTCCTAGTTGCAGTCCCAGCAGTACAAGGGCTGCTGCAGGTGAATCAAATTCATGAAGAAATACGAGTAGATCAAAGAAGTTGAAATAGTGAACCAGACAAACACCATTCTTCACTTAATTAATATATGTAAATGATATAGATAGTCTGCTAACGCAAATTGAAACAAGTTTTGAAAAATTAGATATGAGTAATTAATAAGCATTTATTAGAAGCAGTAGTACATGAGCAAAAATTAGGTCAATAATGCCAAAAGACAGAAAAGAGGTTTAATAAATTTAGTAGGCACTGCACAAAAGTGGTTATTTGGAACCATGGATGACAGTGATAGACAGTTGATCTTAGAACACTTAAAAATTAATGAAGAAAACAGTCATAATCCTATCCTACTTAATAATAGGCGTATTTTATTGGTAATGTATACATAGTGCAGCAATGGAAGTCCGAATAAAATGCTTTTTTGCCTGCATATACACTTTTACTTTAAATTTTAAAGTTGGTATGCTTTGCATTTATACCCGTGTCAAAATCAGCTGATTTGGAAAAGAAGTAAAATAAATATGTAATTTCTTACAAAACTTATACAAATTGAAATGAATAAAGATCCAAAACAGAAAAGGGTTATACATAATTTCTGAGTTTTTTTTAACAAATCATCTTAATTCAGTAGATATTTCAGACCAATTAAGTGACCAAAGTAAAAGGAAACGAAAACTTAAAATGAAATATATACCTACGAATAAACAATCCACTTTTGAATAAGCTAAGGGATGCGTTGGAAAAGTATACGTTTTTGTATGAACAAAACGTAAAGATGTGGTTTATGCTGAATTAACATCACTGACAAATTTGTTCTCAAACAAGTGGCAAAATTATTAATAAAATCAAATCTTAATGGCATGTACATATGTACACAAAGTCAAATAAAGGCTCGGTGTCAAAAAAAATCATTTTCATGTCCTTTTTAATCGTTTGGCATCGCAGCCATCCTTCGACGAATTTCATACTCTCTCGTGACAGATAGGGAACATGCACACGCATTAAGAGGTAACATTTTGACCATTGACTATTAACGTTTACCGTCTAATCGTAAATTAATATTTCAAACCACATAATTTTGGCTCTTGTGAAAATTTACCATAAAATGAACAAATATCACCGAACACATTCTCAAATAATCAAAACCTGCCAACCTCACAAAAAATAAAACTTTTGCAACCAATTTGAGTGTCACTGTAATCCAGATGCTCCAAAACTTTATCAGCACTATTATGTGCACTCTTATTACTGCCTAGTTTATACGCACTATTCCTTTGTTGTTGTTTACTGTGTAAAATTTTACTGCGCTGCCTATACATTTCCCAATAAAAAACGGCTAATATAAGCCGTTTTTTATTGGGAAATGTATAGGCAGCGCAGTAAAATTTTACACAGTAAACAACAACAAAGGAATAGTGCGTATAAACTAGGCAGTAACAAGAGTGCACATAATAGTGCTGATAAAGTTTTGGAGCATCTGGATTACAGTGACACTCAAATTGGTTGCAAAAGTTTTATTTTTTGTGAGGTTGGCAGGTTTTGATTATTTGAGAATGTGTTCGGTGATATTTGTTCATTTTATGGTAAATTTTCACAAGAGCCAAAATTATGTGGTTTGAAATATTAATTTACGATTAGACGGTAAACGTTAATAGTCAATGGTCAAAATGTTGCCTCTTAATACGTGTGCATGTATGAAATTCGTTGAAGGATGGCTGCGATGCCAAACGATTAAAAAGGACATGAAAATGATTTTTTTCTGACACCGAGCCTTTATTTGACTTTGTGTACATATGTACATGCCATTAAGATTTGATTTTATTAATAATTTTGCCACTTGTTTGAGAACAAATTTGTCAGTGATGTTAATACAGCATAAATACATCTTTACGTTTTGTTCATACAAAAACGTATACTTTTCCAACGCATCCCTTAGCTTATTCAAAAGTGGATTGTTTATGCGTATGTATATATTTCATTTTAAGTTTTCGTTTCCTTTTACTTTGTTCACTTAATTGGTCTGAAGTATCTACTAAATTAAGATGATTTGTTAAAAAAAAACTCAGAAATTATGTATAACCCTTTTCTGTTTTTGATCTTTATTCATTTCAATTTGTATAAGTTTTGTAAGAAATTACATATTTATTTCACTTCTTTTCCAAATCAGCTGATTTTGACACGGGTATAAATGCAAAGCATACCAACTTAAAAATTTAAAGTATATGTGTATATGCAGTCAAAAAAGCATTTTATTCGGACTTCCATTGCTGCACTATGTATACATTACCAATAAAATACGCCTATAAATGTGAATGTTACGATGTATGGATGTTTGTTACTCAATAACGCTTGAACAACTGAATGGATCTTGATAAAATTTAACACACACAAAAGTTATAGTCTGGATTACCGTATAGACTACTTTTTTTTTATTATCAGGGGTGGGGCATTGGGTGGTCGAAACACCCCAAAATTATTTATCTCTACTTCTATCTTCGTATTGCACTGAAAAGTAGTACATAATACATAAGTAGTTGCATTGAAATGTCATACTTTGGTGGTGCGGGCCCAGAGGAGAGGCATTGTTTGATTAATTTACCTAAGCAGTAACGATAAAAACACTCAAAAAAGTTTTTTAAAAAAAATAAAACAAAAATAAAATTCTCCGAATTAAAAACAAAAAAAATTTGACAAACTTTGTGTGTCTTTGAATTTAAACTATTTTAAGGTAAGTTAAACTTTATGTGCCTACAGGTTTAACTACATACATTGTTATAGGATAGTTACATACGTATGTGATTTGCTCATTGTTTGTTAGTTTTTTCAAAATATCCTTCGCTTGGCTCCATTACCTTTAAGAAAAGGACTTGATTGGATTTATTGGTTTGCTGTTTTTTTTTAAATTAAGGTACATGCATACGTTAAATAAAAATAATTCGTACGCTTTCAACTTCTCATGTTGAACAGATCAGTTGTGACAGTTCTTGGCTAAGCTAAACGTGTTTATTATTTCAGTGGTAAGTCGTCTTTTTCAAATAGAGCTGTTCAACGATGACACACAGAAGTAAAATAAACACCCAAAAACAACATTTCGTACTTCACATAAGATTTCCATTTACACAAGATTTCCAATGCAAGAAAAACTGAGCGAATCTACAGAAACTTTTAGACACATGATTTATTTTGAAAAACTTCAGTTGAAAACAAAAATTTGCTTGCGGGAGTTCCCGCACGGGTACGCTTGTGCTATTATAAATTCAAACAAACAGATTTCAATTAACAGACATTTTGATGATACTCAAAAAAGCAATAGAGCAGGATAGGAATATAATCCTAGGATTGCTCAATTCAATTTCAAACCAGAATGATAAAATACGAGAACAGTCAGTATACTTAGATCAGATGCTCAAACTAAGATATTTATAAAATAAAATAGATCAAATACAAGATAGTATTGCATCTGCTAAGAATGATGTCTTTCATCCGAGTATACTTACAACAGAAAAAATAAGAATGTACGGTATTGATTTTTATAAATTAAAATTATTTAAAGTTGGTGTACTGAAGTATTTTAATCAGTATTTAGTCATAGAAATTGAGATTCCAAAAGATTATATTAAGGTAGATCTTAAGCTTATTTTTCCTCTACCGAACTCAGAAAATTTTGAGATTGACGAGACAGATACATATTTTTGTGGCAACAAGGAAAAACAGCATAAGTCGACTTATGTCGAAAATGAGTTTTTGATACCATTCGATGCGCAATTAGCCCCAGATGTCATATTTTTTTCGTATTTTTATCTCAAACGGTTAACGAATTACAGACAAAAGAAAAACAAGTCTGGTACCTGATTTGTATTGCAAACTAAACATTCAAATCGCTCTCCTGAAAAGTAGCAAAAACTGACCTATGTATGTCGTTTTTCCTTGTTGCCAGGGGCGTATTTAACCTAGGGCTAAAAGGGCTACAGCCCGGGGCGGCAGGGCTGCTAGGGGCGGCTTGTGCTTGGCCATTGCCATTGCCCCTAGCAATTGGCCAATTTATAATATTTTTTGAAGCGGTTGAACTTTCAAAACATACAAGCAAAAGGGCGCATGTCGCCCATAACAATTGTCAAATTTACAATATTTTAAAAGGATAAACAAAAAATACAAAGATTTTAAAAAAATGCGATTTTTTGAGTTTTTCAAGCATGACAATTTTTTCAGTGCCGTGAGTGTCCGGCTGTGAGAGAGTTCACTGTAACATGTCACTCACTTTTTTCACCATTTTCTTATTTCTTATTCTTTATAAACGATTTTTTATAATGAAAATTCATAGTAAAAATATTTACAGACATGTACCTACTCTTTGGAACAAATTCCAATGAAACGAAAACATTATCTAAAAAAAAAACACTTGTTGCTATGTAGCTCTACAAAAATGGGCTAGAACGGATCTTAATTTTTTTTTTCCAAGCCATCTACAAAAAGTCCCTTTTTATTAAAAAAAATTGTATAAAACTCCATCAAGCCGGATTCTAGACATAAGGTCACACACAAATTTTTAATCTTTATATACCTAGCAAATCATGCCTCAATTTTATTTAGTTTTGGCTGACTCGTGTCCCTATATACAAATACCCTTCCCTTCGTCAATAGTTTCGAAGGACTTAAGAAACAACATAATGATTGTTTTATGTACAATAGTTTATAATAAAGGATAAATAAAAGGATAGGTATTATTTTAAAAACTATTGGAGCAAAATTTTAATCAAATTTAGCATCATGCTATCTATAACATTTTACTAAAGTTAAAATTGTCGAATACCTATTTTATCTTTTTAGTATCCTGCTCACTTGTCCCAATTGAAGTCCCTTGAGACAGAAATATTGTCTTAATTTTGGGGTTCTATACTCAAGCAATTCAATATTGTATCAAAAAAAAATCAAGGTGTTGATACAGACGTTGAAACTGTGTCCAGGCTCTACGAGGCACTCATATCGTTTGTGAGAGAAAAACGAGAATGCTTTAATGTTTTTGAAGAGATGGGAAAAAGCAAAAAATCTGAAAATTATAAAATGGACCAAAAAAGAATCGTCAAGAGGAAAAAACGAAATGATGAGTGAACTGAGGTTCTTTTTTGTGATCGTGAAAATTTCAAAATAAATACATTCATTCCTATTTGCGACCAATTATTGAGTGCGCTGAAGAGAAGAAATTCATTCTATGAAGCAAAAACAAATGGTTTTATTTTTGTATCTAAGCTTGATCACATGAGTGAAGAAGCAATTCGAAAAATGCAACCACTCTTCAGAAATTATAACCGGTTGATCTTGGGGAAGATTTTCAAGAAGAGTGTGTCTTACTTAAACATTTTCTGGAGCAAAACAACTCTGAAAATATGAGTTTAAGGCAGCTTAACCTTCATATAAGAGAAAAAAATTGAAGGAAGCATTTTTATATGCTGAGATTGCTTTAAGAATATACTTGTGCACTGCAGTGTAGAGCTGTGTAAATCGTTCATTTCAAATGATCGAATCGTTCAACAATCGATAACGAAAATGATTTGAATCGATCGATCATTCGATCATTTTCATTTCACTCAAATCGTTCAATACTGTTCCGATTCGATTTCGTTGTAAGATTGAGTTGAGGTTTCCACAAAATACTCTATATTGTAAGCCATAAATTGCCAAATGACATCGAATGATGGCTACTATAACCATTGATTAAAAAGATAAAGAGATTTCATTTGTTGCTCCTTAAAAGATCAATTTTAGGACTAATAGTTACTGAATGACTTGATACAATCGAATAAATTAACTTTTGGATACTATGGCATATGTAAGTCGAAAGTTGTTACAGTAAAACCCGCTTAAGAGAAAAACACGCTTACCTGAAACACTTTTTTCATTCCCAAGTATTTTCCGACCAATTCCCCTTAAAACACTCCGCTTAAGTGAAACTCGCTTAAGCGAAAAACCCGGATAACTGAAACATATTTTCAGTTAATTTTTAATATTTTTCATTGGAAAAAACTCTCTTAAGTGAACAAAAAAATTGAATCGAACAGAACAAAAATTTGCTAGTTTTCGTTTTTCAATAAATTTTTGTGTTATTTAATCGTTGTTTTATTCTTCTTTCAAGGCAAGTCCAAAAGATAAAAACGATATTGTGTCTAGCATTAAATCTCCGCTTAATGGAATTTTTAAATCCGAACTCCGCTTAAGTGAAAGTATTTTTCACTTAAGCGGGGTTCGTTTAAGTGAAAAACCCGCTTAAGTGAAAGAAAGACTGTGACATTTTGCCGTTTTTCTTAAGCGGGTTTTACGTATTCGATAAGTCTCATTACTAGTTCAATTCCCACAGTAAACAAACCAGATCCTGGGCCCGTATCGCGTAAGAGTAAAGTGATCACTAAATTAATTGATTGTCGTTTTGACATTCGCTCTCTCTATATTTCTTTATTGATATGATAAAGACAGCTATTTACTATATTCAAAATGACATTCAAAAAATTGACAATCAACTAACTTACTCGATTCCACCCCTAATACCTCAAATAACACCAAATCGAATCGAGTAAATCATGGTTAATTGAGTTAACTGATACATATTAAAGATCGAGACTCATTGAAATGATTGAGATTGAAATAGAAAATCGAGAAACGAGAAACGAGAATCATCTAAATGATTGAGATTGGGATCGATTAAAATGAAAATTTGTGAATTGGATCATCGGATCGAAAAAATCTAATCGATCCTGATTGACACAGCTCTACTGCAGTGACGAATTGTAGTGCAGAAAGATCGTTTTCCGTAGATATTGAAACGAATAAAAACCTATTTAAGGTCTCGCATTAGCGCCTTAATAGTTTAAATTCATTAAATATAGAAGCTGAACTGACAAAAAATTTAGAAAAAAAATCTATTGTTAATGAATTTTGTAATGAATATACACAAAAAAAAAATGAAAACATCAAATATTACGCATTTCGTTGTTTCTTATTATTATTTTCATTGTTCTAAAGGGCGGCAAAATATATCAGCCCGGGGCGCCAAATCCTTAAATACGCCTCTGCTTGTTGCCACAGATTTTGTAACGATTGGAAATAAAAACTTTGTGTACGAAGAGAACAAACTTTTGAATGAAATAAAAATAAGTACAAATTGTATTTGGAAAAATTAATGTAAACTAAAATTTAATAACAAAACATTTATCAAAACGAAGAAACATTAATTATTAAGAATGTTGTACAAGAATAATTAATTCTAAATTGTGACGATCGAACAATAGTACTGAATAAAAATTATCTGATCAATTTTTATAATTGTAGCATCGAGATTTTGCAAGAAATGTTTAACAATAAGATAACAAGAATTCAAGCTAAGTACATTTATACTAGCAGTTATGTAAATAAAACTTTATCAAAAGTGATAAACTTTAAAAATATTTTGGTTAAACATTTCGAAAATCTAAAAGAAATTAATGAATTAAAGTATCACAGAAATGTATCGTATGATTTAAATTTAACAATATTTACCATCGCTGGAATATTTATAGTAATAATTATTATAAGGTTTAGAAGTAATAATGTAAATATAAAATTTGTAAATAGACGAATTCAGGAGAATTCAAAATTTGGCGGTGAAGGTGAACGATAACATCGTCAAATCAGACACAATAAATAAACCAAAACCATTGTCGTGGTGATGAAAATGAACACCACATTTCCGTTATTTGCTTAAATAATATAATTCAATAGTAAGCATTTATTAATATTGTGAATACTTTTGATACTGAAATAAAGAAGAAACGAGGAGTCGTGATTGAGACCTGAAACCTAAGTGTTGTCTTTTGGTTTTGCCCAAGGTGATAAACTAAATACCAAAAAATATGACTCTAACACAAAACTGACCAAAAATAACAAAAATTTATACTTTACCTATAGAATCACACTCTAAAATCATTTCGTATTTTAATGGTTCTTGCTAAGCTCAAAGGTTTCACTTAATTGAGCCATTATAATTTATTTGTAAACACAAATTCTACACCAACTCACGAGTATTCTACCGATATAAGATAGACCTTTTGACATAAAACAAAGCTGGTTGGCTTTGACCCTTTGTTTTGATTTTGACTAAGCCATAACGATGGTTTTGTGGATGAAGTCGGGGAGGGGAAAAGAGCTCTTCAATTGTCTCAAAACCATCGACATTGCGTAGTAAAAAGTCACAATCTAAACAGAGTAAGACTTAATAATTATTTTTGTTTTGGAGGTAAATAATTTGTAACACACATAATATTCTACGTTGCTTTCAACGAGACTCATGGGGGTTAATAACGCTTAATCCACAAGTGCTCATCGAAATAATGATCAGGCAATCGCAATCATGACAAAGAGCTTACATTTACATAAATTCCCTACGCTCTTGGAATGCATTTATTTTTTTTTTTCAAAACGGTTGATTCAAATTTTCAATTTAGAAGCAGACAGACCAAAACAATGTAAGGGATACATTCGGAGGTTCAGTTATATAATATAATAACATAAAATGTTCCTAATACATTTCGGTTTAAATAAATAAAATTTGCCTTACTCTATTCGTAAAGACCCGAAACAATGTCAAAAGTTATGCATGCGTAAAAGAGATTTTGATTTATCAACAATGGTAGGGAAGACGAAAAAAGTTCGTAGGTATCTACATAATATAATGTTCCGTCTGACTGTTTTTTCGGCTAGAACCTAAACGACTTACATAATAGATTTTCTATAAATTTAATACTCGTACGTAGCATTTTGGATTATTCCCCCGAAAAGCCTTTTGTGTTTAAGGACTAAAAATAAGGGTATGTAGCTGTCTTACATTTTTTTCTTAAAAACTGTTCCCCAGATTTGTGTACAAAAAGATCAACAAAATCCTTAAGCAAAGGGCTACCTACCTTCATATCAAAAATTTTCTTCAGAAAAAATAGTTATTACATCCCGTAGAACCATTTTTGTTTTTAGTTTTTTTTTTTTTAAATCGGGACAACTAATTTTGACCAACGCAGAAGCTCCCAAAAGGTTAAAATAGTTGTGTGTACCAAAATTCTTCAAGAAGTATTTTTTGAATTTAAAAAAAAAAGGTTTTTGTTCTGAAAACAATACATTTTGAAAACCACAATTTCTATTTCTTCGAAACTAACTAGCGGTTCTTAAAACTACCTTAGATACTTTAAGAATCAAAGGGCACGGTAGTGCCCAGCCAAGTTCTGGCACTACACCCTTTTTACAGGAACAAACTCAGGCGATTTTTGACCCCTCCCTTTCTTTAGTACCAATGAAGTCAGAAACTTAAAACTCCGAATATATGCTAAGCTAGTCAGGCACAGGCGCCAGGGTTGCAAAAGCTTAAGTCACTTTTTAGCTTAAGGTTGGCCCTAATTCACAAGCTAGTGGGTGACTTATAAATTCAGAAAAATGCAATTCAGCAGCTAGTTACTGACTTATGAATTAAAAAAAATTAATTCATAAGTCAGTTGGTGACTTGTGAATTAAAAAAATTTAAATCATAAGCTTCTTAGTGACTTATGAATTAAAAAAAATTAATTCAGAACCTACTAAGTGACTTATGAATTAAAAAAAAATTAAGTCATGAGCCAGTAAGTGACTTATGAATTAAAAAAAAAATAATTCACAACCTACCAAGTGACTTATGAATTTAAAAAATTTAAGTCATGAGCAAGTAAGTGACTTAAGAATTAAAAAAAATTTAATTCAGAAGTTACTAGTGACTTATGAATTAAAAAAAAATTTAATTTATAAGCTAATGGATTAAAAAATTATTATTTGGAAAATTTATAAGCTTGGATGATAATTTTATGACACACGAAAGCTTGAAATCTACCTTCGTTAATAATTAAATAATTATGTAGTCAAAACAAGCTTAAACATTTACAATTTACCAACTAGCTTATGAATTAAATTTTTTTTAATTCATAAGTCACTTAGTAGCTTGTGAATTAATTTTTTTTTAATTCATAAGTCACTAACTTGCTCATGACTTAAATTTTTTTAAATTCATAAGTCACTTATAGGTAGTTAATTAATTTTTTTTTAATTCATAAGTCACTTATAGGTAGTGAATTATTTTGTTTTAATTCATAAGTCAGTTATAGGTAGTGAATTAATGTTTTTTTAATTCATAAGTCACTTATAGGTAGTGAATTAATTTTTTTTTTAATTCATAAGTCACTTAGTAGCTTCTGAATTAAATTTTTTTTAAATCATAAGTCACTAACTAACTTATGAATTAAATTTTTTTAATTCACAAATCATCTACAGACTTATGACTTAAGCCCATCAAATTTTAGTCAGTAGTCATTAAATAATAAAATTTCTCTATTACATTGTAGCTGTTTCAGTATTATTCTACTTTAAATATTCGGTATTAAACCTTCATGAAGTAAGAACTTGGCGTACTTTTAGATCTCAGTACTTTTCACTTCTGACTTGTTACACAAAGGTTTTTGTATACATAGAAGAACTTGGCTCTTTTTTTAACATTTATGTTTTTTGGTCCGATATTTTTTTTCCTAAAATTTTGGTACCTTATGTTTATCAACTATTATGGAAAATTATGTTTTCTTCGGAAACGACTGAAAGGGTTTTGATAAAAATTATCTGTGTGCTTTTATTAAACGGTTTTTCAATAAGGGCGGGTAATGTTGAAATAGAATGAAACAAGCTGTGTCTGCGATATTAGCAAAGATATTATACATATGTATTTGAAAGGCACATGTATGCCATTATATATGAAATATGATATCGTTGAAATGCCCGTCTCGGCTTCTTACAATGACATGGATCTGAGAGGTCCAATTTTGCAATGGTTCTTCCGCATAGATACGACTGGATTTTGGCGATGGCCTGCGTAATGTTCACCTTAAGGGCATTGGTCGATTGTGGTTTATTCGCATTGACCTGCGACATCAGGAAACCATACAAGAAAAAGTCTATAGGGGTCAAATCGCATCATTTTTGTGGCCAATTCACGACCACGTCACCTCTACATATGAGAGTTAACCTTACCCTCAAATCGTTCATGCAGGGTGACAATCGTGGCGTTCAGTGTGTGGCACTTAGCCCCACCTGCTAAAACCACATACCGTCTATAGGTCAATATGCTTCAATTCTTTAGCGCACGACATTGACAGTGACCGCCTAATCAACATTGTTTTCGAAAAAGTAAGGACTTATGAGGCCGGAAACTCAAAATTCACACCAAACGGTATTTTTTTGGGAATGCATTGTCACTTGGTGAACCTCGTGTGGGTTGGTTACGCCCTAAAAAATGCAATTTCGTTTGTTAACACAGCCATTCATCCAAAAATACACTTAGTCGCTAAAGACGATTTTTTGGCCAAAATAAGGGTCCTCTTGCAAACGCTTCTTAGCCCAGACAGCCAACAAATGACGTCGTCTATGGTCATGAACTTTGAGCTCTTGTACGGGTGTAAGCCCAAGTTCGAACGTAAAATTCGACAATTTGAAGTCAGAGTTATTGTGCACGGCGGGGAATCGACTGCTTTGGGTTCTCCTGTACACTTTCACGGACCGCTGTAATTTTCTCGGTCGACTTTGCTTTCTTTTGAAGTACGAATATTTGCTGATTGACTACCGAACTGACCGTCTTAAATTTGGTCAACAAACGTTTAAGAATCAACTGTGCCACCACGAGTATCGTAAAATGGGCGCAATGCGCGCAATGTTTGCACTAAAGAATACTGATTTTTTTTTAATCGCCATGGTGGTTTGGAATCAGTAATTGAATAATAAGCAACATATTTGACAGAAATGTCACCAAAACAACATGGCCGCCGAGATCTGCCATCCGCGCCAATTGAAAAACCATTTAGTATTAACTGGAATTTGAGATAATTTCTAATTAAGATAATGTTCATAATAAAATGGCTTTGAAATATCTAATTTACATTTGCTTGTTGTCTACAGAAAGAGTTTGCGAAACTTTCTTGTTTTAAGACAAAAAAGATTTGGTAGCACAATAATCGTTATGATACCTTTATTACGAAGATTTTTCTAACCGGTTCCTCTAGGAAAGTAATAATTGGGTAAATGAACAGTTCGAGTTCAATATTTTTAAAAAATGCAAAACATTCCCTATAATACAGTATAAAATCCATGTATACAGTATGTATACAATTTTCAAAATTCTAAAACATAAAAATTCTTGAATGTAGGACCATGTACGTACATGCAATCATGATATGCAATTTATTTTTTTTTTTTGTTTCATTCAAAGTCCTAAATTGGGTTTTGAATCGAAAATCCCATTTTATTCGAAAGAAATCAGACCCCAAAATCTGTAGCAAACCTTAACTTTGATCACTATTATTAACTTGGGGGTTTTGTTTCAAAACCGATTTTAATCGTTATTATTTTACATATCCAAAAATAAATACCATATAAGATAGTAAACTGGTCCTGGAATACCTAATACAATTTTAAATGAAATCAACTAAAAAATTTAGCAGCTATTTCTTTAATTTAATTTAAGTCTCACTTGCGTATCTGCCAATAATTTTATCCGGTTTTAATATTAATATAAAAATTTAAATAGTATAGATTTAGTTCTAAAGAATTTAGTTTCTTTCAAATTTTGTAAAATGCATTTTAAGACAAAAGTTGAGAATCCGGTAACTTATTTAACAACTAAAAATTCCCCTCAAGTAATAGGTGATGGTCAAACGCAATAAACTTGTGCCAATTAACCCGCATTTCCTATTAATGAGAAGAAATAAAATTCGTCAAACTAGTTTTGCCTATTCCAAATGTACAAAACTACTTGCGTAACTGAATGCCGTAATGCTTTTTGGTCACATACTTGGATTATTTTGAACATTTTATTTTAATAGAACACACAACATGTCAGAGTTCTAAAATAGCTTAGTTTGTTTACTTTTTTGAAATTAGTAAGTTAGAAATATAATACATGAACATTTTGTTAAAACAAGTTCAATGATTTCCTAGAACTGTGTCGAAATCAGCTTGAAATTTCCAAAAAGGACATGTATACATAATGTACCAGTCTTAGAATGATAAAGATAATGGCAAAAAATTTAAGTTGAATTAGTACGATGTTAAAGCTGTTTTTGTATGAAGCTAGGTTAAAACGACGGTTTTGCAAATTTTAATCGAATATAGCGTATTATCATCGAATACCTAATAATAAAATATTATTTTAGTATCGTGCTAACTTCATATATGACTCTTTAACATTTACAAACATCAAAACAGGTCTGTTTGCTTAGTTTTTTTTGCATGAACTGTCATTACTTTAGTTGTGTTCAAATGCAATTTATTAAAAATAGCCTTATCACTAAACTAGTTGGAAAATGTTTAAAGATGAAAAATATGTAGTAATCTACTAAAAAGTTAGCAAATTGTTAATTTGTTAGATTAGACAATCGTGCATTGTAAACAAAGTTCACTATCATCTCAAATTGTTATTGCACAGCAAATTGATAACGGTTGAATTCAATAGGTAACAAAATGCATTCATAAACTTGATAAGTGTAAACAAACACATCAAGTTTCATTGAATTTATCGCTCGTTCTTGCAAATGCATTTTCTTCTAATAGAACATATTACAACCGATAAACTGAAACCATTCTCTCGCAATTCCGATATTTTCAATCTTAATGCGCAAGTCAGTATTTATTCAAAGATACGAATATAAAAACGCCATTCAAGTTTTATTGTTTTTGTTTATAGAAAGTTTAACCTTGGCCGTGTAAAGGCACTTTTCCTTATTAATTATTTTCTAAACAAACAGGTTGTCAAAAAACCACTGTTTATATTATCAAACACCATTTTTAGAAATCATGTTTTGATTTTTTTTTTTGTAATGAAACTTACCTGGTGTGAGTTGAAAAATGTCAAAATTGTTGCCAAAAATAGTCTTCCCTGGTATTATAGGATACAGCTCGTTTAAATCACCTCCATCGACCCGCTTGATTCTTTTACACAAAGCCAAAATGCAATAATCTTTGTTTAGACGATAAATAAATATTCCAAAAAGGACAATTAGACCAATTAAAGCTAACATTTTGATATACACTTATGAATTAAAAAAACGGTCAATTTTGGTTCGAAAAACCACAAAATCCGACTGAACAATTTAGGTATGTCCCCAGCATGTGTGCTAAGGGTGAGATCCGACAAAAGACTAAAAATTTAAATGACTGCGAGGCTATTCGCTTGTAGATACAGACGATTTATAAGTCTATTAAAAATAAATTGCCATCGTTGGGTATATTAAATGTGTTTACTGTGGATCAGTTCTTTTTATATAAATAATCCGGTATCAATAAAAGAATATAATCCTATTAATCTGTCACTTGAATTTTGGATGCAATATTTTTGATAAACATTACTACAATGTTTATGGTGTTTTGTTTTTTTATTGTAAGTAGCCGTCTATTATTTTGCGTCAATTCAATTTTTGAAAATTATTAAAACGTGAAAAACTGCATTTAAGGTTTGGAATTTAAGGCTTTGTTTAAATTCAATCATATCGAGTTCTTTCATCTCATTTTGTATGCCGATATGACGTATAGAATAATTTGTATTTAAGTTCATATAATGCTTGGGTTGGATGAATCCCTAATTGGTATGCGTAGTAAGTTACAATTATGGTGATCAGGGTGATTTTTTATTGTTTTTGGAAAATTTGGAAATGGCACAGACGTCTGTTTGGAATGGCGTACATATTTTTAGTGTGTGTTTTTTTGTTTGAAGAAGAAGAACATTTTTGGAAGGTTTAGTCATTTAAAAAGATAATAGTACTCAATTGTTAAAGATTTGTATTCAAATAAACATTGGTTGGCTTTAAAAGAGAA
This sequence comes from Philhelius festivus, assembly GCA_963931855.1. Classification (NCBI taxonomy): domain Eukaryota; kingdom Metazoa; phylum Arthropoda; class Insecta; order Diptera; family Syrphidae; genus Philhelius; species Philhelius festivus. Next base: position 224,270,163 of record OZ007554.1, on the reverse strand, counting down.
CTGACAAAAGACACAATTGTGGAGTGAATTCGAGCGTCCAATTTACGGTAGACCTGGTAGCCCTTCACAGACGATTCTTCAATGTTTGGTGGCCAAATTTGTGACGATGTTCGGTAATAAATTAGCCAATAAAAACCAAGAAAAAAATTAGCCAAGGAAAACCCAAGATTGGCAGAGAACATCGCGGCGGTTCTTGAAAAATGTATAGCAGAATCTAAGGCAGTCGATTCCTCGCTGTGAACAAGAGCTCTCTGTCTTTCACAGATTTCAACTTGGCGAGTTTTGTGTCGTGACTTGGACCTACAGATCCTTTTGACCCAGATAGTACCTATATCGCAAGTAAAAAAGTTAATACGTCACACACAACTTGTTTTTTTTACATTTCAAACATAGGGAAGATTAAAAACGTGGGTCTGTTCGACTACAGCCTATAAACGGCTAGGCCGATTTTCCTTAAACTTGGTAGATATCATTTTTCAGTTTCCCCTCCCCCACACAATGCCTTTTTGTTTTTGTTTTTTAAATGTATTTAATAAAATCTAAACAACGGTTGAAAAAAGTTTTCAATTTTTGAAATTAAATATTTAAACGAAAAAAATTATGTTTGTCTTAAAGATGGCTCAAGGTCAAATATTGATTCTTTTTATTTTTTGAGTTGTAACCTTTCGGTTTTTTATCTCAAAAAAAAAACGGTCAATAATTTATTTTTGAGATTTAATTTATACTTGGAATTTTTAAGTTTGTATGCAATCTTAAAGTATTTTTAACTAAAAAATTACAAACAAAATTCCTTTTCCTTTTCCTCCTTTCATTTTTAGCTCTTCAGAAATGTAGCACAAACTTATAATTAATATTTGCTCCTACTACAAATAACTTAGAAAGTTAAAGTTGTGTAAGTTTTCTATAATATTGTTGTGAACAGAGCTTTATACTACTACAGCGCCATCTGTTGGGAAATTGCATATCTAATTTATGGAAGAAACAAAAAGCTCTCTTCCAATGTCAAATGTATTTCCCCTTATTCCAACCATCTAGAACATTCCAAGACAAGAACTTTCGAGAACAACTAATTTGAGTATATAAGGGAGTGTTCATGGTGAGCGAGGCACAGTTGATTTTTGATTACGGAAATGTGCAAAACTCTGCTTATTGGATTGTGTAAAACAAGTGTGATTTTAACTTGAATAAAGTATTTGAGTTGATTATAAATTGAGATTTATTGTTGTGATTTGGAAAGTAAAAATAAATAAGAAATATTAGAAAGAGTAATAAGTTTTATTTAACGAATCTAGCAAAAATATTACAATATCGTATTTATTTGATTCTAGGTACGACCTTGGATTCGTCAAGTCTGGGGATAGTGTCAACTTATTGCAGAACTCATTGATTGTGTTGGTGGTACCGCAGTCGAGTTCCACACGGAATCTATTGCATCAGGATAGAGACAGATAAAAGGATGAAGGTTTAAAAAGTTGAGATTTGAAGAAAAAAAAATAAAAAAAGATAAAAAGGTGGTTAGAAAGTATTCGAAAGAGGAAGCTAGTTTTTATAACAGAAGTAATAGGTCGTCAGAATTCAATTCAAATATGTTGTTATTAAAACTTAATAATATAGATTTATAAATAAATACAAAATTGATTGTTGAGATACCGATTAATAAAAAGAAATAAAAAGACAACCACCAACAGTCTCAGAACATCGTGCCACACATCTTTTCTATCCTTCTTTCTCTTCATTAACTTCACGCCCGCGCTGTGTTGAAACATTTAAAGGGTAATCATAATCCCTTGAGTGCGGGTAGATTATAAAAAAATTCACGAAAATATAAATTTTATTTAACTAAGTCCATATTGTGAATTTTGAATTAAAAATTCCATAATAGATGTTTGTCATTATTTTTGAAGAGCAGTATTTTGAAAGTCGGTAAAATCAACGCAGAGGAAACAGGGGCTAACTTTTTGAAGGATAAAATATGGTCATTCCAAATTCAGATGTCGATCATGACCCCTATAGATATATAGAGGATTTTAAGTTTTTTTTTCAATTTCAAAAGCAATTTTGTGTTGAATCCGGATTATCAATGCTTATGTTTATGTTTAGCAAACAATAGAATAAGCAAATGAACATCATAACTAATTTCAGCAACTAGATTTAAAGAATTTAAATTGCTAAGATTATCCGTTAATATCTTGATCTTGCCAATAAAAGGAATTTCAAAAACTGAGCTGACATACACACATCAAAAACCGAATAGGTCCAGGCACAAACACCGAGATGTGTTATCTTGAAATAACTTATACTATTTTTAATTTTCAATTTTTGTGTTATATTGTTAATAAACATTCGTATCAAAAGCTTTTTTAATGTCCATAAAAATGGGGCAAACTATTTTGAGGAGAGAAGGGAAGTAGTTGTCAATATTGAGAAGAGAAGCAGAACGACTATAATTCTTTGTGTTCATCAAATACACCAAAGTTTAACGACAAGAACATGATAAATATATTCATATAAAATCTCTTTCCACAAACTAAATGAAACGCCCATTGATTTTAAAAGACTTACCTATAGTGCATATTATTATTTTGATAGCAACCCCTTACCTTCTCATTATCCAGCGTTAAATTTTATTGAGTAAAAGTGATGTTCGTACCATGTACGTGACTTTATGTTTTTATGTATGTTAACCTATGGTAACATTCAATATACTTAATATATATTATTTAAAATTGGTAACATATGTTTGTATGAATATCGATTGACCAGAATATGAAAACCTTAATTTTTGTTGGGATTAGTTTATAAAAGTTGAAGTTTTTAATTAGTAGTTTCAGTTCTGATTTATAGGTATTTACATAGATATTCTTTTTCTAATTGTTATAAATTATTTGATGAAAAAAAAAATGGATTCAGTGATTTTTCCAAGACAAATATGGTAAGTGTTTTGGAATTTCATTCAGAGATTACTGAGTTTGATGCTCATCTACTGCAAATATTTTTTTTTTTAAGAGTTGTAATCCCTCTTGCGAGGATGTGAAAAATCCCTCGACAGTATCTCTTGTCATGATAAGTGCTGCTCATGTTAGCGGTTCAGTCTCTACAGAAAATTGTAGATCCCGTCCATTCCTGGTATTACACACACGCAGGAAGCATTAAGAGTTGTAAGTCACTAAGTCCATCAGAAAATTTTTATATTTTCGAAATAGGAAGCTGTTTTTTTAAACTTTACCATGCATGTAATTCTCATCGGCACAAATTTCCCCTTTTGGAAATAAAGTTCACTTTCCCGATGTCCGTTTTTTTAACTATGTTTGAGATAATGTAATATAAGCAAATAATTTGTCTTCAAAAACTCGTGAAGTTATTTAAACGTCCTTATTTTTCTATTTTCTATATTTCCATTTGTTGTTCTTTCCTTAGAAAATGTCACTTCCAATGTTTGAGGTTATCTTACACCAATAAATTTGAATTACTCACAAAACAAGTAATAATTTTCTTCTTGAATTTTTTTAAATATTATATTCAATAATAAAACGATCATTACTTGTTCAATCTTCATTTCGAAGGAATTCTCACTTAAAACATAATGAGTCTTGCAAAAAAAATATTTTTTATATCTACCTAACAAATTACTAACAACTTGATAACGACAACTGGGTAAGGATATAAAAGATGGAAAATGTTAAATATATAAGGATAAAGATTGGTTCTTTTAAATTTTCTAAGTAATTTTTAGGTAACTTAAATGATAAACTGAAAAAAAAAAAACTTTTTTTTTTTACTTTTAAATTCGAATATCTTGACTTCGGGTCTTTAAAAACATAAAAAAAGTTTGTTCGAAGTATAGACACAAATATATTGCAAAATTTTAAACAGTCTATTGTTAAGCTATTAGTATAATCCAACTTAACAATATGCTATGAACACATCTAAAACAATGACAGTTAGTGCAAAAAACTATTGCGGTTTTTCACTGGCACATTTAGATTTAAACAGAAATTTATTTATTTTCGCGGTGAATGGAATGCGATTTCAAATTGAATTATTTTTGTCACTGTATTAGTGTTATATTGTATCTATCTCATTATTTAAAAAAATGTGTATCCTTAATTTATTTTCAATATCATTTTAAACGGGTTTCATTTTTTAAAAGAGATAATTTCATTCGTGTTTTAAATATACCCAATTTCCACAATTAAAATAAATTAAACAAATTTTAAACCACACTTGCAAGCTGACAGCTAAAAATCGCTTTGGTATTAGTAAGTAATTTGTAGTTAGTAAGGGAGGGATAAATCTCCTGAAAAATAAATCAATTTACTTGGCCAATGGAAAACAAAAATTGCCAAAATCGGTATTTTGACAGATCTAAGTCGAAAATACATTGATTTATTTTGCCAATGGCAAACACACCATAAGTAAAGATTCTTTCTTTGATGTTTGTAAATGTCAGATGATTTGTCAAATTCGTGTGTTATTATTGTTTTTAACTATGTATATATACATATATATATATATATACCTAGTTTATTTACAAAACTCCACCGCCTCTTGTTGCTAGTAGGAGGGAATGAAGAGATTGTTCAATTTTCTGCCGATAAAAAGCGCTTTAGGTATACGGATAAAACACACGCCTAGAGGATTTGTCACTTCGTCGCAATAAGCACTAACCCTAAAACACCATATTTTTGTCTTTGGCTTAGGTTAAGAATGGATCTCCAGACCAACGGCGTAAAAGTGCATCAAACAAACTACTAATCTATTACTTTAATCAAATAATTATTATAAATATATGTAGTAAGTACATACGTATAATTTTATTCTCAAAAAAGAACAAAAAATACATAAATGTGTACATACACATATAAACTATGACGTATGACAAGTACATTAAGTGAATTCAAAAATGACCATGACTTTATCACCTTTCCACGATCAACAAAATACAAACTGTATTATTAGATCAAATTTGAGGTGAGGGAAAAACACGCAAGTTATCAAAAATTTAATTGCAAATGAAAACAAAAATAATTTCGTAGTGCTTATATGCCGGTAATATGTTTATTAACAATACAAGTATTCATCAAAGTCGTAAATAGCTTGACGATTCCTATATTCCTATATCAATTTTATGTCTACTGAAGAATTAAAAGAGTTCCTAAATATAAAACTAAAATAAAATACTTGACATGGTCAAAAAAACTGGCATAATTGCGGATGAAATAATTACTGTAATACGTAACACGTAATCGGAGAGGAACCAATATCGTTTAATGTTTAACTTTTTTTGATAGGTACACAAAATTTTATATTTGTCACCCAGTAATAGTACATTATATTTTATCACTATTAAGAACAATTGAAGCATGAAACATCAAATGCAAAATCGCAAACAGAATCAAAGGGCACGGTAGTGCCCAGCCAAGTTCTGGCAGTAAACCAATTTTACAGGAACAAACTCAGGCGATTTTTGACCCCTTCCTTTCTTTAGTACCAATGAAGTCAGAAACTTAAAATTCCGAATATTTGCTAAGCCAGCCAGGCAGAAGCGCCTCACCAAATTTCAGTTTTCCAGCATAAGCGGTTCCTGGTACCTTAAGAAACAATTGAAGCGCAAATCAAAACCACCAACAACAAAAGAAATAGGAAGCTATAAACTAAGCTGATTTTAGTAGGTAGAGTCCCCACTTCTATCTTTCCGTATCTATCGAGATTTTGACATAGCAAAATATTAAAAATCTTTGCAAAAAGATTTATTATTTAATGATTACTGACTAAAATTTGATGGCCTTACTTGGCAAGTTTTTTTTATGCCCAATTCGAAAGGTTTTAAAAACTTGACCAGTGAACCCATCAAATTTTAGTCAGTAATCATTAAATAATAAAATTTCTCTATTACATCATAGCTGTTTCAATATTATTCTACTTTAAATATTCGGTATTAAACCTTCATGAAGTAAGAACTTAGCGTACTTTTAGATTTCAGTACTTTTCACGGTTGCCTTGTTTCACGAAAGTTTTTGTATAGAAGAACTTGGCTCGTTTTTGAACATTTATGTTTTTGTTTTTGGTCTGATATTTCTTACAAAATATGTTTTTGTATGAAGAACAAAAATCCTCATCCTTTGATTAATGTGTGCAAAAAGTATCGTTTGTAGTTTCTATAATAAAACATTCTTAGATCCTAACTAGTACCAGTACCCTATAATGAACGACTCGTTTTTGTTTGAATACAACTAGATACTAGACCATACTTTACAAAAGAAAGACGTGTGTTTGTGTTTTAATGCACATAAAGCGGAAGTTGTTGTTAAATTTACGTGATAATCACTAAATTTCGATGTCATTTTTTAAAAAGTCAAAAGACAACAGTTTCGAAATGTTGGTATATTTGTAGATCTTTAATTTTTCGTCTGCCTGCTGTAATGCTGTCATGTTATGGCTTATATTACTTTTCTTTTTCAACAAGACTACACAAAAGTGTGCACAATCAGCGACGCGGCTTTATAGGAAATTTCAATAAAACATCCCTAATATTTCTGTGGAAGTAACGAAAATCTCTCAAATGTTTTCGTTTTTCGACTCAGGTGAAGAATTTTGAGTTTTTTTTTTTATTTATTTCTTTAAAGTTATGTCACTGAGAAGTAAATTCATCCGGCATCCGTACACATTACTGGCTGAACACAATAGAATGCTGCAACTGGAGCTGCAGCTGCAACTGGAAGAGCTGTCAAAAAGTGTCGTACGTACTTTTTTTTATGCGCCCACAATGAGGCTGTACAGCTTTCATGTTTTGTTGTCATTTGTTGGGTCAGGTGTTGAATCTTTGGCAAATTTTAGATATTTTAAGTAATTGAAACTATAAAATGGACACTGAAATTGAAGATTTTCGTCCATTATTTTAATTAAAATTTAACCACGAAATCACAATACAACAAAACAACACTTAAAATCACAGACAGATATATAAAATTTGAAATGTCAAAAATGCTGCACGAAAAAGTTAAAAGTTCGCCAACTCTTGCAGCACCGACTGCAGCACCGACTGCAGTTGCGTTGTGTTGTGTTCGTAACATTGAATTTACGTGTATTGAATATTTTGACAGCTATTCCAGTTGCAGCTCCAGTTGCAGCTCCGTCTCCATTGTGTTCAGCCAGTTAGCCGTGTTTTTTTGGAAAAGTTATCCGCAGTACAGTAGTATATTATATGAATAACAAATACAACATCAACAGCAGGATCACTGCCGATACTCGAATAAACGTCAAATCTCTATCCGCAGCAGGACTTCACTTCTCCTTTTATCGGCAGTGATCCTACTGCGGATGTTGTATTTGTTATTCATATAAAATCCTACTGTACTACAGATAACTTTTCCAAAAAACACGGCTATTATTAGAGTCGTTGCCTGTCGTCAAAATTTGTTTTTGTTTTTCTTGTAGGACCGTAACGGACAACGAAATCTACGGGCATTCAAAACAAATATTATTTAATAGGCAGACGGCAAAGCCATGCAAAACTGATTTTGTAAATAACAATGTAAAATATACAAAACAAAAGAATGAATAAATCTAATCTAATCTAATCTAATCTATTATTTAATACATGCCAAGTGAAAAGAAATCTCCTAAAGAAAATTACTATGCTTATAATAGCTGAAATAAGATAATCAGTGAACTCGACCAATATGTAGATAACGAAGTCTTTGATTCTACAACTCTTGTCATGTTACATAATTCCGTAAAACCGTTTTTAAAGTGATGCCCCAAAAATTCAACGAAATTTAGTAAATAAGACAAAGTATACAAACCTTAAGAATAGACAAAATGATAAATTTGTATGTTTTTTGTTTCATATCCTCATGGCTTATTAATATTTTAAATAATTAAAAAAACAGAAAATTTAATATTGCTAATCGAAAAATATCAAATATTGCCCAAATTTGCTTATATTTTAAAAGCCTGTAACATGGCAGTGCCTCTTATTCAAACTAAATCGAGTCTCGTTCTTACAAACTGCCAAAAATGACATCTCAAATCTGACATCTAGATTTCTCGATTCTTTTCTCCTAAAATCGCGCTGATAAGCATGGCGGCTGCTGCACGGGGTTTTGTGAGTTTTTCTAAAAATTCTAGATTTTTTCAATGCGGAAAGCTACAATCTTTACCCTGTCGAAAATTAACAACATCGTCAACATATTCCAATCTTTTTGACAACCCAAATCAGCATGTCTATACCGGAAAACATCCTACAAAGTCGTGTAAGTTGAATGCTGTTTTTTCGTTGTATATTAAAAAGTTACATCATTCCAAACCGAATACCCTCACTGCGTTTGCTATTATTTTTATATAGAAAATAAAACATAATGTTGACAGTACCATATAATATATTAATTATATCAAAGCATGCATTAGATACTTACATATTTGCAGGACAAAGTTCCTTAGGTTTATAGAAATAACTTGCTTTTCTTGGTTGCAGTGCTATCATCGGCTGGCAGTCAATCAATAACAACAGTGATTAGGTCGTTTCATAGCTCCGGTAGGTTAAACAAAACCGACTACTACCAGACACTGGGTGTGCCAAAGAACGCCTCCGCAAAAGACATCAAAAAGGCTTACTATCAACTTGCCAAGAAGTATCATCCGGACACAAATAAGGACGACCCAGACTCTGGTAAGAAGTTCCAAGAAGTGTCTGAGGCTTACGAAGTCCTCAGTGATGAACAGAAGCGCAGGGAGTACGACACCTATGGTCAAACTTCTGAGGACATGAATCGTGCTGGTTACGGTGGGGATCCTCGAGGACCACAGGGTTTCTCACAGAGCTGGCAGTTCCGGTCGACAATTGATCCGGAAGAGCTATTCCGCAAGATATTCGGAGAGGCAAATTTCCGTTCGAACAATTTCGAGGACTTCGCAGAATCACAGTATGGATTTGGTTCGGCCCAAGAAGTCGTCATGGATCTGACCTTCGCACAAGCTGCACGAGGTGTAAACAAGGACGTGAATGTAAACATTGTCGACACATGTCCCAAGTGTAATGGTACCAAATGTGAACCGGGCACAAAACCAGGAAGGTGTCAGTACTGTAATGGTACCGGCATGGAAACGATATCCACCGGACCGTTTGTGATGAGGTCAACATGCCGCTATTGTCAGGGAACAAGACAATTTATAAAGTATCCTTGTGTGGAATGTGAAGGAAAGGGGCAATCCGTAAGAAAAAAAAAATTGAATCAACTCTGGGGAGAAGCACTAATTTTATTTGTAATTTTAGGTTCAAAGGAAAAAAGTAACTGTTCCTGTACCTGCTGGCGTTGAACACGGACAAACTGTTCGATTGGCAGTTGGACGCAAAGAAATTTTCATTACTTTCAGGTGAGTTTTTATTCAAGGTTATCTGTGGAATGGTTATTTTGTATTTTTTAAAAGTTTGAACTATAGGCTTCTATGCATTTTAGAATAATTCAATTCAATGCATAAGTTACCCTTTTTATATAGTTTTTTGTTTATACATTTATATGTACGAGTACATATTTCACATAAGCCCATAGGTCGTGAAGCAAAATGAAGATATTCGAATACAAGTAACATTAAATTAATGCTTTGGAATTCACTCTACTTCGTATGTCCACTTTGGGTATTGTTCCAAAGTGTGGCATGACCAACAATTAAGGCAAAAAATTCTACAATTTCCCAAAAGTAGTAAAAATGTCTGGTCATTTTAAGAAATTTACAAAAACCTACATCTTTTTCGGTTTCTACGCTCGTTTTCAATGACACTCCTTTTGTCAGCTCACAAGAAAAAGCCAAATTGCTTGCAGCACAGTTTTTTTTTTTAAGTCGACTTAAAAAAAATGCCATCATACATCCTGTACTTGAGAGCGTAAAAGATTTTATGAGACAAATCTTCTATCGCACTCGTAAATTTGCGAGAGTACTGAAGGATCTCGATGTAAACAAATCCACTTTTTGTTCTGAAATAGTATTCTTCAATGCTTTCTATGTTGCAGTCAGTAATGAGTTATTCAATATAAATTCAAATATACATTTTTTTTTTATAATTTTTCATTTTTACTACTTCTTGTTCAAAAATGTTTTCTTAAGATTTCAATTTTTAACTTACAATAGTTTCTTCTTATAACTAAAATAATTTGAAGTATTTTATAAAGCTAGGAATCAATTAGAAAATAGAGCAAAGGAAAAAAGGCGGAAATGAAAGAACATGTGGGCTATAAATGTATAATATTTGAGAAAGAATATATAAATAAGTTAAGTTAGGTTAAGTTTAAATTGAAATAAGCTGCCCTATCAGGAGTTTCGCCCGAATGTCATTGCACCCGAAAAATGTCCCTTTTTTCTTTTCCCTTATTTTGAGTTTCGGGCGAAAAAATTTCATGTTCGAAAAATTCCCCTTATTAGGAGCATTCAGTTCGGGTGAAATGCACCACGATTTACATTTAAAATGTTCACTTCTTTTTTGGAGGCGAATAGGAGGAATAACAAGAGTAATCATCTAAAACACATCTTTATTTTAATACAAATGAAAGTAAAGAAGTATAAATTAAATATTTCTTTATCATCGGGTAGAAATAGGTACTCTATAGAGCTGTTGAAATCTGAAAATTATTTATAGTTAGATATTAAAGAAGTTGAATGTATAATTTCATTCTTACAATGGTTCAGGTAACTGCAACGGATTTGAGTGGTCTCTTAACTACCTTCGAATATTTCAACGCAGTATTACATCTTTCTCTTCTTCAAGCAACAGGAAATGCATGGGTATGCTTTGCATTTTAATTCTAATTCAGAAATTTTTTTTCTTAAATAAATCGATTGGAGAAGGATTAAAAATCGTATCATTGCACTCAATGGACACTTTTTTAACAGGAGAATGCAAAACCGAATTTATTTTGAGCTTTTTTTTAAACAAGAAAAAAGTAAGCTCAGATTTCATTCTCTGTTTCCATCACAGAGATGGGGAAATTTATTGATAGCTCAGTTTTCTGAACATACCTTTATTTCGAACCGTCGTCAGTTCTAAATTCGAAGTGAAATCTTGTTCGGGCGAAATTCCTGATTGCTTTTTAAATCCGGGGGAACAAAAATATTTCTGGTGAAAGGTTATTCGAGCGAAACTCCTGATAGGGCTGAAGAAGCTCGGTAAGGAATTTTTAAAGATAAGCTTGGGGTGAAATTGCATTATATGTAAAGTGCTTCACTTTGAATTGCTCGATGAGTTGTAATGCGTAATGCTGATCATATTAAACATCATTCCGATTTCCCACGAGCAGATAATTTGTTCGTCATACGAAGCCACACTGACGCTTTCTCACGAACGAATTATTTGCTCGTCATCAGAAAATTACAAATGTACAATAATAAAGTTCCCACGAGCAGATAATTCGTTCGTCATACGAAACCACACTGACGCTTTCTCACGAACGAATTATTTGCTCGTCATCAGAAAATTACAAATGTACGATAATAAAGTTAGCGGCAGAGCCGCATAAGAATATTCTTCTTTTGATAATTAATAAAAGTACCTTTAAACGAGATAGACGTCTTTTCATTTCATGGCGATCTTGCCAGTATTTTAAAGAATATAAAAAAAAAAAAAAAAAAAAAAATTAAGTTGTGCTTTTCATTTTTTTAATTAACACGGGTGATATTGTGCGATAATGTGCTGGAGCAAATTGCTATACTGTTGCTGCCGCTTGTTGTTGCTACCGCCACTCATCGTTGTGGCTGTTTACTAATTATCGCCATCGTAGTTACCACCGCCATCGATCGTTGTTGCCACCAGAAGCATATGCAACCACCAACGATCATTGCTACTACCAAACCAAATCAAAAAAAAAAAAAGGAATAAGCAATTCGACACAGTCGACAACGGCTTACGTGCCCACACAAATAAAGGGTGCTCGTGTGTTCATGTGCTCTGCTTACATTCATAGTCGCTAAGCATTTCGACGTGAAACGTGTCTCATCCGACAAAAACAGTAATCAGCAATTATTCCGACACATCGGTCCAACAAAATTTCATCTCAACAACTACAAGCTACATCAAAGCCATCAGCGCAAACACCAGCAAAATCATCAGCGCCCAACCAGAAGACCAGCTCTACAAAAGCAGCCTCATCTTGAATACCTGCCAAAAATTTATCAACTTAAAGAAAGGATCCTGGTTCCTGGTCTCAGTTATTAATAATTTCTTCAAAATAGAATGTACAGGTGAGAGTTTTTTAGTTCCTTCAGAACATTTTAAAACAAATAAAATTTGATTTTCATTTTTCGTGATTTTAATCCTCGTGTTTATTTTCATCGAAATCGAAAAAGCAACATAATAAAATTAAGTTAAAAATATTCATGTTTTGTCAAAAAAAAAATAAAATAAAATAGTGAGTGTTTGAAAGGAATATATATGTACACATATGTAAGATTAATTTAGTGAATTTGCGAACTGTAATTTAGAGAAAAAAAAAAAAAGAACAATGGGCAAGCAACAATCGAAGATACAAAAGCCAATGGCTAATGTTATAAATGAGGTAGATGTAACTGAACAGAGAGATAATAATGAAATTTACCTCATTATAATCATTCTACTGTTGGCTGCCCATTTGGCAATAAAGATATATAGATGGCACAAAAAGACACTAAAAAAGACATATATGACAAGAGCCGCATCTCTTGCGCAGATCTAACTAAATCACAAACTGACATCGTACATTTACTGACATACACGACTTAAAGATCCAACTAGATTTTCAAAATTAAAAAAAAAAAAAAAAAAAAAAAGTACGTATAACTAAAGAAAAGTTAATTGTTAATCATCAAATTAAATGGAATGGTTAAAAATTGTAGACAAAATACGTGAATATAAAGATATACTCTACAAATCCTATAAATGCCTCAATACAGATAGACCTATAGGTCAAGAAACTTTAAATAAACATATCCATGTATTGGAAAAGAACCTAGAAAACATTAGAATAATATTGAACGCAAATTATTCGAGGCTGACTAACCAACATAAGGATCAGGCCAACGAAATATTCACTGATTGTAGGGACAAAGTATTAAGAGCAGCATCCCGACAGTCTATTAATCTTAGAATACCTGTTACACTCCACGAGAGCTTAACAATTAATGTTAAAACTACAGAAAGTATAAAAGACCCGAACAAAGAATCAAACATAATGCCACAAACACCTGTAGAATTTTTAAATATTGCATCGAAAATCCTACCGGATTTCGAAGGCTCAGCAGAACATCTTCAGAGTTTCTTAGCTGCGTTGGAGTTAGTAAATAGCATAAACGATAATAACGATGTCGTTGCTATTAACCTTATAAAAACAAAGCTAAAAGGTAATGCTATAAATCTCATCTCTGGGTCAGAAACAACAATAGCACAAGTAGTGCAAAAATTAAAAACAACAGTAAAAGGCGAATCGGTAGATCTCATTACCGCAAAACTGATGAACATACGTCAAACCTCAAAACCAGCGAATTCATACGCACAAGAGGTTGAAGAACTTACCAAAAAATTGCAAAGCGCATACATTTCAGACGGGCTTACATCTCAATTGGCTGAAACCTACTCCACTAAGACGGCTATAAAGGCCATGATCAAGAACTCAAACAATGATAAAGTAAAACTTATTATGGAGTCCGGTCAATTCAGCAATATGAATGAGGCAGTGGCCAAATTTGTAAATTGCTGCACTGAAACTTATGGCCAGCCAAATTCAATACTGCATTTTAGAGACAACAGCCGAAAACATAACAATTTTCGTGGACGTGGACATGGCCGGGGTCGTGGACGCAGACGCGGAAATTATAATAACCGCTACAATAGAAATTATTATAATCAATACAGAAATAATAACAATAATACGAGTAATGGCGGTTATGGAAACATAAGGATGACTCAACAAGGTACGGAAAACGAACCAACCCCAAGTACTCAGTAGGAAATGCAAAAACAAACAGTAAAATCTTTAATATAAATTTAAATTTAACATCATTCATAGCATTAAAAACATCGTTAAATAACAACACAACATCATTTATAGTTGACACGGGGGCAGATATTTCTATAGTAAAAGTAGGACAAATTGAACACTTAAATACACTGAACACATGTGAAACAACAAGCCTAAACGGCATAGGTCAGGGAATAATCAAAACTTTAGGAAAAGTCTATACTGACTTAAAATTTAAAAATCTATTAATAGCACATACATTTCATGTCGTTTGTGATGATTTTCCAATTCCAAGCGACGGAATAATCGGTCTGGATTTCGTCAAGAAATACCATTGTCTACTTAACTACGATACGAACCAAGACTGGCTGATACTTAGGCCAGACGATTTTTACGACATTACAATACCTATGTCATGTTCACCAAAAATTAACACAATAGCGATACCTGCAAGATCTGAAGTTATTAGACAAATCAACATCCAAAGTCAGGCGAATGAACTGCTTATTCCACAACAACAACTTCAAGACGGAATATATGTTGCAAATACTATAGTAACAAGCAAAAGAGCATTTGTGCGCATAATTAATACAACACATGAAAATGTATTGTTACAAAATGTTAAATTGGAAACAGAAAGTCTAAACGACTATGAGAATATATCAATACAAAACCACCAAGCCAGTAGCGTTAAATTACAAAAACTGTCCAACAAATTTCCAGATTTCATAAAGTCTGAATTACACAAACTCTGCTCGGAGTTCATTGATATATTTGCGCTCGAAACAGATAAAATAACTGTTAATAACTTTTACAAACAAAAACTTCGTTTAAAAAGTGACGAGCCAACATATATTAAAAACTATAGAATTCCGCACACCCATAAAAGAGAGATCACTCAACAAGTTGACAAACTGATACAAGATGATATAGTGGAACCATCTGCATCTGAATATAATAGTCCAATACTTTTGGTACCGAAAAAACCTTTACCTGGCAGTAGCCAAAGTCGGTGGAGATTAGTAGTGGATTATAGAAGTATAAACAAAAAACTAATTGCAGATAAATTTCCGTTGCCAAGAATAGACGATATTCTTGACCAACTAGGAAAAACTAAATATTTCTCTTGCCTAGACTTAACGTCAGGATTTCATCAAATTGAATTAGATGAAAATTCAAGAGACATTACTTCATTCTCAACTGACAAAGGTTCATACCGATTCAAGCGCCTTCCCTACGGCCTAAAGATCGCACCAAACTCATTTCAAAGAATGATGACTATTGCGTTCTCTGGTTTATCCCCGACGCAAGCATTCTTATATATGGATGATTTAGTGGTATTGGGCCGTTCAGAATCGCATATGTTGAAAAATTTAAACGATGTATTCAAAACGTGCCGAAAATACAATCTAAAATTACATCCTGATAAGTGCACATTTTTCAGTCATGAAGTGACATATTTAGGACATAAATGCACAGACCAAGGCATTCTTCCAGATGATAGCAAATTTCAGATTATATTAGACTATCCAATTCCCAAAAATGCCGATGAGGTAAAGCGATTCGTTGCATTCTGCAACTATTACAGACGATTTGTTCCAAATTTTGCTGAACATTCAAGGCTCTTAACCAGACTCTGTAAGAAGAATATCCCTTTTGAATGGACCATAGAATGTGACAATGCATTCCAATACTTAAAACAGTCACTATTAAGCCCTAACATTCTGCAGTATCCAGACTTTCAGAAGCAATTCTGCATTACAACCGATGCAAGCAAATATGCATGCGGTGCTGTACTAAGTCAAGAGTACAATGGATACCAACTCCCAGTTGCATATGCCTCACGATCTTTCACCAAAGGTGAACGCAATAAATCCACTATTGAACAAGAATTAACCGCTATTCATTGGGCAATTAAGCATTTCAGACCCTACATATACGGCACTAAATTTTTGGTTAAAAGTGACCACAGACCACTATCGTATCTATTTACAATGAAAAATGCGTCTTCTAAATTGACGCGCATGAGACTTGATCTCGAAGAGTATGATTTTACTGTAGAGTACTTGAGGGGAAAAGAAAACTACGTAGCAGACGCATTGTCGCGCATAGATTTTGAAGATATTAAAACTATAAAAAGTTCAATCAGCAAAATACTAAAAGTTACAACTAGACTACAAGGTAAGAAAAATAAAGTCAAATTGACAACCAACACCACAGAAAAGTCATCAAACAAAATAAAAATCTACGAAGCGTTCAGTAGCAGAAATAAGAAAAACAGCGCCAGGCTAGCTATAAATGACGACTGTTTGAAAATTATGAAAAATAAAAAGGTGATCACTAAAAGAATAAATAACCTTATTACTAATGGAAAAATTGACTTGTATCAATTATTTCCAATGCTTGAAAAAATAGCAAGTGATAATGGAATAATAAAGCTGCAGCAGTCACTGAGTGACAATATATTTAAAAAGATCCGGATCAATGAGTATAAAGAAATAGGAAATAGAGCTCTAACGAACATACGTATTTCACTGACGCCAGTAGTAACAAAAATTACGAATGATGACGAAAAAACAAAGATTATACAAAAATTCCACACGGATCCAACCTGCGGAGGTCACTCAGGGATCACACGTACATTAAAAAAGATACGACAGAAATATTATTGGAAGTATATGACGAAAGACGTTATGAAATACATTAAAAGCTGTGACAAATGCCAAAGAAATAAATCACAAAAAAACATAAAAGAACCGATGATGATAACCGACACACCAGCAACTGCGTTTGATGTGGTACTTATAGATACTATTGGACCTTTACCAAGGTCAGAAAACGGCAATATGTATGCAGTTACAATAATATGTGATTTAACCAAATATCTGGTATCAGTCCCAATCGCTAATAAAAGCGCAAAAACAGTTGCGAAAGCGATCTTTGACCATTTTATACTAGTTTATGGTCCAATGAAAAAATAATTACTGACATGGGTACCGAATACAAAAACCAAATATTTAACGAAATCTGTAAACTACTGAAAGTAGAAAATGTTACCTCAACGGCATACCATCACCAAACGTTAGGAACTGTGGAAAGAAACCACAGAACGTTTAATGAATATGTTAGATCATATATTTCAGTAGAAAAAACAGACTGGGATGAGTGGCTTAAATACTTTACGTATTGCTACAACACTACGCCATCAGTGGTACATGACTATTGCCCATTTGAGTTAGTGTTTGGAAAATCCCCAAGTAGTTACGAAATTCTCTTAAGAGAACAAATAGATCCAATTTATAATGTAGATGCTTATGAAAAAGAAGTAAAATATCGACTGCACTCGGCTCATAAAAGAGCTGCAGACATAATCGAAAGGAAAAAATATAAACAAAAAGTTTTATACGATCGACATAGTAACAGATTAGATATAGCAATAGGAGATTTAGTATTAGTAAAACAAATAGGACATAAATTAGATAATATTTATAAGGGCCCATTTAAATTAGTAAGCATAGATAATAAGAACAACGTACTTTTAAAAGACGACAATAATAAGACCTCTACAGTGCACAAAGACCGACTAAGACGATACAGAACAAAATAAAGTATAAATATAAACATATAATTACAAAAACAAAAAAAACAAAAAAAAATTTAAAAACACTCAATTTTTTTTAGAAATAAATGTATAAGGTATATCGAATACTGAACAATATTATATTAGAAATTAAAATGATTAATTAATATTAAAAATGAACTTTATTAGTAATAAATATCGAATACTGAACAATATTATATTAGAAATTAAAATGATTAATTAATATTAAAAATGAACTTTATTAGTAATAAATATCGAATACTGAACAATATTATATTAGAAATTAAAATGATTAATTAATATTAAAAATGAACTTTATTAGTAATAAATATCGAATACTGAACAATATTATATTAGAAATTAAAATGATTAATTAATATTAAAAATGAACTTTATTAGTAATAAATTCATTTTTCCCAAAAAGGGAGGTGTAATGCGTAATGCTGATCATATTAAACATCATTCCGATTTCCCACGAGCAGATAATTTGTTCGTCATACGAAGCCACACTGACGCTTTCTCACGAACGAATTATTTGCTCGTCATCAGAAAATTACAAATGTACAATAATAAAGTTCCCACGAGCAGATAATTCGTTCGTCATACGAAACCACACTGACGCTTTCTCACGAACGAATTATTTGCTCGTCATCAGAAAATTACAAATGTACGATAATAAAGTTAGCGGCAGAGCCGCATAAGAATATTCTTCTTTTGATAATTAATAAAAGTACCTTTAAACGAGATAGACGTCTTTTCATTTCAGAGTAATTAACTTTTTCCGAGTTGATGGAAAACAGCATTTGTCCAGCCTATCTCTAAAAAGGCGAATCTTCTTTCCCTTTCTCATTATAGCCCAACGCCCAACCAAAAACCGCGTAGAATTTAATGCTTTAAAGACTCAAACCTGTCGGTAAGCTGAATCCACCACTATACCGCTATCCATCTTGTGTGGAATTACCAAATATTCGACGTCGCCAAAAACGGTGCTAACTGTTTTGGTTTCCTTTTTTGAGGCAATACATTTTTCAACCCTTCTGATCTGGCTGTAATCTATAAAGTCAATATTCGTCCAAAGCTTGAATATAATTCCCATATTTGGGCAGGTTTTCCAGTAACCCACTAGAGTAAAAATTCAGAGATTATTTCTTTAGTTGCTCTACAGAATGTGAAATGTTTTACCAGGCCCAATATTTCCCTCACATTTAAAATCAATGTGCATCGGTTTCTCCTTTTAAATCCTTTCGAAGTTTCCTAGCCATATTCCCTTTAGCGAAAAATATAAAAAATACAATTTTCGTGCTCTTTTCCAGATGCAAGAATTTCAGCAAATCGAGTCGATAATCATCGACCAATATATTGGACTAAATGATAGGTCCAATTTTCGTGCCTTTTCGAAACACAATTTGACTATGGGTCACAAAAAACTTTCAATTGAAAACAAAGTTGAATTGTTCAAAATCTGTATAAATAATATTTTTCCTGGAAACATCACTGATTAGGAAATCTTTAGCTGCAAGAAGAACTGTTACCAGACACATACATACATAGCCCAAAGCCTAGTATTTACCTCTCGTTAAGTGAGAAATTAATGCATTCCACAATATTCTGATGACCATTATAATACACATAGTTTTGAGCATGAAAGTGGAACAACAAAGAAAAAATGTAATTTTGGCAATCAATATATTTTGGTTTCTTATGGAATCTGTGGAATATAAAATATAAATTTTGAATAAACATTTCATTTTCACTTGAATAGTTTACTTAACTTGAATGTTTGTTAGGAGGATTTCTATGGGTAAATTGAGATTTCCATATAATCAATGTTTTTCTTCGAGGCGATTAGAAATTGATTTTTTTTTATCAAAGTATGCGTGTAATTTTGCGTCGGGTTCATTGTTTTAAAAAATCATCATCCTTTCTCTATTTTCTATAGATATATGTGATAAGGAATTTATGAATTTAACTATTCGATTTAAAACATTTCGGATTTTTTACTATAGACAATTTTCACCAAGTTTTTTTTCCCTAAATGAAATAAATTGATAGACAGAAGGGGTTACTTATAGCTACCATTGAAATGTATATGAAGGTTTTAATAGTACAAACTCTGTATATTCAATTCAATTCAATTCAATTTATTATTACTATAAATAACATGGTACATTAAGATTAATATCTTTTATAGTACTTAGAATTAAAAAATTAAGCAACGAATTTTTATAATATACTAGCCGACCCGTACTCGCGTTGCTTCGCAAATTGTAACTACGAATATTTTCTTAGTATTAATATTAGCATATGAAAACATTTCTCAATGAGACTGAGCATATTTGCTACAATAATATTAATTTTAGTTTATATGTATAACATACCGTATCGAATTAGATTCTCTTTCAAACTTGAAAAAAAGAGCTTTTTCATGTTTGTGCATGTTATAAATATAACAATATAGAAAATAATAAAATTTATTTCAAATAAACGGGTTGACTACTTTCTGAGATCATTCAACCCAAACTTTAAAATCTTTCGCTTTTATAGAATAGTTCATGTGCACGGCACTGTAGTCAATTGGATGTCCTTTTTCGTCACCCAAAATGCTATTGAGTGTATTCAAGTAACTTAAAAAATAAAATGCACGACTGGCTCTTATGTAAAAGTACTTTGGAATTTAAAATACCCCCATTTTATAAATATAAAACATGGATTTAATGAGATAAAAATGTCCAAATATATGGAATTGCCGTCTGATTAATCTTTTTAATATTTAAGTAATTTTTTATATGACAAATTCCCTTAAAATTTTTCGAGAACAAAATTTGGGATGCCAAATTTTAAGTATTAGGTAGTATAGATTTTAGAAATAGTTTTTTCTTTCCAATATCTTTATATACAATATTATTTTAAACTTAAGGGGGCTCCTGTTGAAAATTTTCGGTTAAAATCGTTAGAGCTGTTGATGAGAAAGTCAAGAAATCAAAAAACGGTTCTATGACAGAGGTACCGTTAATAGCATTTTGCCAGAAAAATTTTTTTGACCAAAATGTAGTCTATGTCCAATGTCCATAATATCACACCTAATTTTTTTTATCAAAATCGTTAGAACCGTTTCGAGATAAATAAGATTATGCATTATGGGTGTATGGGGGGAACCGTTAGTTTTGGAGCTAAAAAAAAATTTCAAGTTCTCCTCTAGGGATTCACCGAAGACCCTTCACTACCGAGATTGAAGAACATAGGTCTAGTGGGTAAGGCTGTAGAGAGAGGTACAGACATACAGACGCACTGAAACATGTTTTTTGTGTACTAAATCGTCCTTAAAATTTTTATAAACAAAAATGATATGCAAGTTATTAGTATTCAATAAAATACATTTTATAACGCAATTTAAAAATTTATTTGTGTATCCGTTTTCTAGATATTGAATTTTCAAAAAAAATATATTATTTTTTTAAAAATCAAAAAACTATTTTTTCGAAAAAAATTTTAGATTATATTTTTTCGAGTGTATAGAAGCTCACGCATAAAAATTTTGGTTAAAATCGTTAGAGCTGTTGATGAGAAATTCGTAAATCAAAAAAACCGTTCTATGACAGGTACCGTTAATAACATTTCCCCCCAAACATTTTTTTTTACCAAAATGTAGTCCGTGTCCATAATACTCGTATCATAATAAGTGAGATTATGCATTACTGGTGTATGGGGGTACTGTTAGTTTTAGAGCTAAAAAAAAATTTCAATTTCTCCTCTACGGAATCACCGAAGACCCTTAAGTACCGAGTTTGAAGAAAATAGCTCCAGTGGCTTAAGCTCTAGATCGAGGTGCAGACATACGGACATACAGGCATACAGACAAACAGACGGAATCGTCGGACCCACTTTATTCGTCTTCGCTATCATCGTAATGTCAACTTTGATCAAAATCTCGAGTTCCAGATGCAGAACTTGCCCTATAGTTAGTCTTAGTACCTATTACTAATAGGTACTCTATAACCTATATCGCAAGTAAAAAGAGCCAACCCCACATTGCTCAGCGATGTGACGATAGAATTAGAGAAACAAAAAAATGTGTGTGTGTCGGTTAGTTAGATAAACTATACAAATACAATACAGAAAAATTGAATACGTAGGTAGGTAGGTAGGTAAGAGAAAAAACGTAACTATTGAATGGAACAGATATTAAGAGAGAAAGAGCATGGGAAGAAAAGAAAATTAAAAATTTTGGAATGATAATGAAATGAAACAAAGCAGCGACCTTTCGATTGTGATGAAATCTAATTCCTGGATAAAATAAATTCAAAAAGTTTATAATTTTATAATTTGTTTTTATTTATTTCTCAGGTTGTATGTGTAACTAAGAAATGATTTTGGGCTTAAAATTTGCGCAACAATATTGACTTAATGAAGCAATGCTAATCTTTGTCGATTATTGTATAGGTTTTAAGATATGAGTGGTTGTATAAGTCAACTAATGAAAAGAAATGGACAAAAAATGTAAAATTCATAATATTTAAGTTTGACAAATTATTAATGAAAAAAAATAATAGCCATAAACACTCTTATAACAATATAAAAAATAATAAAATTTATTTCAAATGAATCGGTTGACTACTTTCTGAGATCGTGCGTATCAAACTTTAAAATGGTTTCGCTTTTATATAATAGTATAGATACATTGAGATATAGAAGAACTTAGAAATAAATCAGCCAAGTAGAAGACTTAGCACTATTATTAGACTTGTTGAATTATTGATTCAAAATAGCTTTTTTTGGCCTTACAAAAATTAGCTTTTCCTCCTGGTGATCTCACATGGACTCATCAGTTGACTGTAAGGGCCTTGTCAATACGCAATTGTTGTTAAATTCAGTTCCGCTTACATTGGTTTTTTGACAAAAATCCAATGTGAACTATATCCAACCAAGATTAAAATTCTTAATCATTAACGCTGAATGATTCTTATGAGTCAGTTTTGCTTTCAAATTCTTTTTGTATATTTCAAATTTCACCATGAATAGTCTTGGAAATTGTAATTGCCTAAATACGGCCCCAGCTACGCTACATTCGAATCGTTCACATAACTTTTGTGTCATACCTGTTGAATAATTCCCCGTTTAAATGCACTACGAGCTTTAGATCTTTTGTGTACCCTAAAGAGCTCTACATACCCTCAATATTAGCTGACAATATAACTTGAACCAGTCTCGATTCAAGTAAAATTGACCGTTAGTAGGCACTTCAATGTTCGCCACAGTTAATATTGATACATTGGCGAAACTCAAAATTATTTTGGTTTCCTTTAATTTATCAATTTAACCTGATGTGATGGCATAGCAAAACGATATATTTTCTGGCAAGATATCTGATGTAAGACAATGCAATCAGGATTTTTTAAATTAATTGCTGTATTTAAAATACCAGAAAACTACAAGAATTTGATTCTGTAGCAAAAAATTGTCTTCCGATACTTCCATACTTGAATTCTGAATTAGGGCGGGTGCTGAGAAGTACATACAATATATTGATTTTTTATACTTAAAGCAAAAAAAGTAATATTCAATATATTTTGTATTGATAAATAGTTTTAAGAAGCAATTTTACTAAAAATACTTTTTAGCATATAATGTTTTCTTTTTATAAAATTTAAACGCACTTGTCCGTTTTAATTGCGCACTTTGAGCAAAAGCTCATAAGTTTTCAACAAGGCTCTTGGTTTTTTTAGAAATGCTCGGGGCAATTATCACATGATTAGATTGTGGGCTTCTTCCTCTAACTGCAATTTGTATTGTTGAATGAATACTTTTTGGGGTATAAGTGCACTGCGATTTTTAGTGCGTCCCAGGTTTTAAGGTTAAATATAGAAGTGTTATATGTACATTTTAATCGAATAAATATATTTTTTAATTCATAG
Organism: Philhelius festivus; assembly: GCA_963931855.1. NCBI lineage: Eukaryota > Metazoa > Arthropoda > Insecta > Diptera > Syrphidae > Philhelius > Philhelius festivus. The sequence goes on along the minus strand of OZ007554.1, from coordinate 224,246,668 downwards.
GGTTGAGAAAAGCAAGTATTTCCGACGTGATGGTGCCGATGTACATACTGATGCTACAGTATCCGTATCGCAAGCAATTTTAGGTGGAACTATTCGTATACAAGGAATCTACGAAGATCATGTTATCAATGTAATTTTTATTTTCAATTAGCAACTACCATTTTAGTTTTCTGAAATCAATGCTGGCTTGTTTTGTGTCTTAGATTGAACCCGGTACTTCATCACATCTTACGATCTCTCTGCGTGGTAAAGGTTTGAAACGTGTCAATGCTCACGGACATGGTGATCACTTTGTCAATATCAAAATAGATATTCCAAAAAAACTGACAGCAGAACAACGAGCTCTCATACAAGTAAGTTACAATAAATTAATTGATTAATTTAGTAAAAACATGATCTCGACTAATATACATATGTATGTTTATTTCTTGTATAATTTTCAGGCTTTTGCTGAATTAGAAAAAGACACACCCGGACAAATAAACGGCATTGCTCAGAAAAAAGATGGTAAGTCCTACAACCAATCATCATCGCAAACTGAAAAAGAAAATCTGTCGAGTAAATATACGCAAGGTGCAGACGAATCCCAAGAAACATACACCGAACACGATGATAGTGCATTTAAAGAAAAACCATTCGGTTCGCGAGTGTATTTTGGAATAGGCATGCTTATTGTTATCGTAATTGCATTTTACTGTATAAACAACGACTCTATGATGGATAGTTATTTGGAAAATGGACGTTTAGAGAGTTTACAGAGGAGGCAACGTGACGAAGAGTTGGAACGTGAAAGAGAAATGATTTTGCGTGAACATCAACGCAATCAATCACGTCAAAACTATGAAAGTCCATTCAAATCCGCATAAAAAAATTACCTACCTATCCAAATTACAAAATTAATATAAATTAGGAGTATGATTGTGAGATGCATAAGAGTTTTCGTGTTCTTAGTAAAAATATTTATAAGACTTTTTAAAAGGGAAATATTTTGAATTTATAAAGACTTCAATAAAAAAAAACAAGTCTTCGATTCTCTTTATTTGTTCTTGGTCGCGCATATTGTAGACGGGTTTATAGAATGGAATTGGAATATATGATTGAAATTTGAGTGTTTTTCAAAGAGAATTTCAATAACTAATTTTGGTATAAATTTTTTTCTGATAAATTTCAATTGATGCGGTTTGTCTGCATCTTGATCGGGAAAATAAAATAAAAATTGGGTTTATGACTATATAATTCCAATTACGAAATTTTCGTTTTTAATCCCTTTGTATACGAAACCATAAATTTAAAGCGCTCAGTGCAACAGTAATAAACTATATTTCAATTTTATATTTACTCTTTGAAGTGATTCCTAGCGATCCCAATCGAGTTAGTTCAGGCATTAGGATTTTTAAACGAAGTTGTGTATCTTTGTTGTCCCTTTAACAACGAGCGGATTAATTCAAAATGCCATTTTATCACCTACGCACGTTCTTAGTCCAGAAAAACTTAATTAAAAACAGGCCAATCTTGCGTGAAAGTTTCTCATCGATCGGAGTGTTGCAATATTGATTACATAGTGTCAAATGAGGTGGACAAATCACTTTTTTATCAGGGTGAGAATCGGGATGCTTCTCTTACAAATTTCAGATTCTGTCGATCAAAGACTTCTGTCGTTCTTAATTTATTTTTGTATCTAGAAAAACTGTTAACCAATTTCCAAACATTTCTGAATTTCTGGAATAAATAATCGATTACATTTTGAAAACTTAAATTAAGGTCATAATCCAAGTACAACACTAATTGTGTTTATATCGAGCCCTTACCGCCAAATTATAGTTATAGCAAGCGACAAAACAAAAGTTTTTTTTACAGAGAAATAAATCCAACTAGCCCTTGCATTGAATTTATTAATAATACTTTAACTAAAAACTTACCAAATGCCTAATTTGTTTTAATTATTAGATTAGACTAGAAAAAAATATAATTTTCTTTGAAATTTGTCGCTTTCGATAAGGTGACGGTAACCGCTCGACATGTTCTAGTCTGCACTTTGCGCTAATTTTTGTTACTAAATGTACATATATAATATAAAATATTTAATCATTAAAAAGTCTTATAATTGTTTTTATTAATATTATTCGTTTCATTGAAGGCAAATCAAGTTGAAGTATTTCTTCCCAGATAAAGCCCAATAAAATAAACCAAACAGAAGTCAAGAACTGTTTTATTATTTGTTTTAATTATTTTCTTATGTTTATACAAACAAAAAACAAAAATGTTAAATGTTAATGTAAATAAAAGCATCAATTAGCGAAATAAAAATGATAAATACAATTATAAGGCTTTGATGAGTTGTTGTTTTTTTTAAAGGAATCAACATGTTTTTTTGATTTAATTTCAGGAACAAAAGAGAACATATTCGATCCAAATAATCTAGCAGAGGCTATAAAAGCGGCATTGAAAGCTCAAAAATTAGCTGCTGAAAGTGATAAAAAAGAACCTGCGCCTAGTCAAGCTGATAAAAGTGATAAACAGAACCAAGAAAAATCAAAGAACATTCAAGATGAAGAAAAACCCGAAGAAAGTCAACAACAAGATGATACGAATAAAAAAGAACGTAGTAAAATGTAAAAAAGAATATTTTTTTGGGGAACGTCCTTAAAAATTTTGTCTTCTAAAAAGTTGTTTCCTGATGTTTTTTTTTTAATTCAGCTAAAATAGTTATAACTAGTTATTGTATGCAATTTTTCAAGTACCTTTATGATGATACTAAGAAACTTTCCACAGATATCTCGTTATTGTTACTGTTTATTGGAAGTTCTGTGAACTTATTAAAAACACACAGTAAAAAGAATCATATATTTAAAAAAGAAACACAGCTTCAACAAAAACACAAGAAATATTTTGTTCTTAATTGTAAAAGGCGGGTTTATTTGTCATACTGATTTTCATCGTAGCTTTATGTTTGATTTAAGTGATTATCATTTATACCTATCATGCTAAGTTGTTATCAATAAACCAGATTTGCAGAAGTTAGAAAGTTGTTTAATTTTAACCATATTTAAAGTGATATATGTAGGTATATTATTTTAACCCTTGGTGATATAATGCAGAACATTCTTTATGCTGGAATCAAGAACATAACATGAAAAATTATATACATGCATGATATTTAAAAAAAAAACAGTTATTTCCGAGTGTTACATATTTTAGAAATATGAAGCATGTAACGCCTTTGTAGTTTAATAAATTAAAATTAAAGTTTCATGTTCCACAATTAGTGCTAAAATTGAATTCGTTAAAATTATTCGCTTAAATTAAAAAAAGTTTTGTTCAAATTCCATCGTAATCGGTAACTTGTAACGAATCCCGAAAAAAAACTATCTACATCGTAGTGAAAAATCACATACAAACTGGCCCTACGAACGGATTTGGTGATAAGCTTTTTTGGGGATTCGTAGAGTTCTCGGATATCGATGGAATTTGTGATAGGGCCTTTTATTTATTGGCATTTAAATTATGACTAATTTAAATACATACATAATATAAATGATTTTCATTTGTTTCGTTATAAAGTGTAATTGACTCAAAGGATACTGTCGACAGACCGTTTACATATTCAAAAAGAACGGATTAATACTGATGCTTTAATTTTAAAATAAAAAACAACTAATTTTAGCTACTTTTTTTTATAATTTTTTTTTGTATGAATATTTATTTGTACGGTAACAGTTTCACCAAAGCCGTCTTCGAAAAAGTACGGATCAATGACGCCGCCTCAAAATTAACACCAAACGGTAACTTGGTGTCGTGCCATATACGGCAATTTTGCTTGTTAACACAGCCATACATCCTAAATTACGCAAGACGCGCAACGTTTGCACTAACGTTCAATCGCGTTACTTGTGATTTGGCCTCAGCAACTGTGTATAGTAAGCAATATATTCGACAGAAGTTGTAAAGGAAACGATGGTTGCAAAAACCTCCCGCTCCCCTTACTACCATTACAACCCCACGTTACAGTTACATGCGGCTGATTCTGGCGGCAGGAAGGAGATGTGGTCCAGGCTACTGCAGCGGGGCATGCTAGTCATTGATCATCGTAGCTCGACTAGCTGCTACAGCAGCCTAAACGGGGTTATGAATTTACATGACAAAAAAAAAAAAAACTGGTTCAAAAATAAATATGAAACGCGAAATCATCCTTGAGGGCGAGGATTTCTAAAGGGGGGAAAAGCCCAAGGTGCAAAATAACATGGCCGCCAAAATCTACCCACTTCAATTGAGAAACCCTTTAGAAGAAACGAGTACCTATAGAGAAAATCAATTTTTGTGAATGAGAATATAATATTATCGCATATTTCAAATTTATTAAAAACTAGTTAGGGATTTATCTAAAGAACTTCCTCGGAGGTCTTTGAAATATAATTTTGATAAACATAGGACTCATATCAGTTAAACGATTTAACACATTTTGAACAAGGGAGTGATACCTATGTACATATGTATATGGCAATATTGCATAACAAAACGTATAAAAACGTTCTAGAACTTTTTCAAAGCACCTATGTACTTATGTATGTATTCGTACATTAATTCTAAGCGGATTCTATTTTGTTGATGTTGTATAACCTTTATCTATGTTGATGATTATATATTTTCTCGTATGATGACAATTTCGTTGCATTTCGATACATTTCTCTTATGCTACTTTTCTCACGTAACAGTTTTCTCGGATGATACATTTCTGGGATGATAGTTTTAACGGACGATATATTCTTTACGTGATAGTTTTCTCAAATGATATTTTTTTAGTTAAAAATTTCTCTTATGCTACTTTTCTCACGTAACAGTTTTCTCGGATGATACATTTCTGGGATGATAGTTTTAACGGACGATATATTCTTTACGTGATAGTTTTCTCAAATGATATTTTTTTAGTTAAAAATAAGACATCATTTGAACATAAAACATGGGCAACGCTGGCTACCTTTCCGCTAGTAATATATAGTTACAAACATGAAGCTCATAATAAATTAAAAGTTTGCCCAACTTTTCAGTTTAATTCTGGATCACATCATCACGTAAAATTTTGGACAAATAGCGCTATCAAAATAAGATCTGTCGTCTTCCAAATATTGCGATGATTACTAAGAACCTAATTAATAACAACCCATCTATCCTAATTAGGTTAATGAATTTAACAAGGCTTTGAAGTTGGAACTATTTTAAAGTTGCTTATAGAAGTTATCGTTCCGCATTAACAGTATCCATTTAACTTCCTAATCACGTACCAAATACACAAAAGAGGCTTACATTGTTGAATATGAGACTAAAGATCTTGACACTGCTCATTGCAATTATGTAAAATTGTCGCCGTCACAGTTGGATGAGATAAATAAAGTTTTGCAGGTACCTAAGTATAAATTGACCCATTCAAGGATCAACAATGTCAATGAGAAATTGAAAAGAAGATGACATCAAAGGTACTCGTACTGTATTTAAATTTTGGAAAACCCCACAGGTTATTATTATACCTGTATGTTCATTGTTTCAGAAACCTCGTTTACACACGTAAGTAAGATCTCCAATGATGAACACTTACAATTTTAAAAGTAGGTACAACAATAGTTAATTAATGCATTCGTACTTTATACTCATTAATTTAAGCATTGATATTGTAATTCATCAAAACGTTTTTACTTTTGGGTGATTCATTCAATTACACAACACAAGCTTCAAACAAATGTTTAAGTACACTAAGTCTTTCTTGTTCATTAATTCTGATATCATGAAATGCTTATTAGCTAAGAATGTTGAAATACTAATTTCTATGATTGCAAGTAAATATTTTTAAGGCATCTTTCAGCGATGATTTATATTTGAATCATTTTTGTTTATTTGGGAAAACAAGTTGAAAACTTAACTGCAATTTATATTTTTAAAACGTTTTTGCTTGGTCGTCCGGAAGTATCAGGAAACAGAATCTAAAAAACTGTTGCAACTTGTTTGATTGGCATTTCGGATCGGAGAGTTCCGGAAAATTCTCCCGGATTACCAAATAAAAACGCTATAAAGTGCAGTGGCTCGGAATCGAAATACATTCGGCGTGACAGTCTAGCGTAATAACCATTACGTCACGGAGCCCTACAAGCTTAAAAAAATATATCAACCCTATGAAGAATTCCAATTTAACCAGAAACTTTTTTATAGAATTCCGAAAAAGATCTTGTTTTGTTTTTTAAATCCCAAATCATGCCTTAAAGCAAATTTTGAGCAATTTACATGGAAAATATCATGGCTTTGATTTGATCTAAGTTTCCTATGAACCAATAGTTTGCTGAGACCATAAGTACGATTAAGCTCTAGAAAAAGTAAAATGTCGGCGTATCGGGAATTGTGACTTCTAAATTTAAATGCGTTTGGTCTAAAAAAAACAGTGAATCAATCAGGAGTTCATGTAAAAATATAACATCAGCAACTGTTCTACGTTTTTTTCACAAAGGAATGAAGAAGGCTATTATTTTGTGGAGGAAGTTCATTTTGCTAATTGCGTTTGAAAGTTTGAAAAGGCTTTATGTGAAGCCTAGCGTAGGTATGTATGTACACGTATTCAGTATTGCACAGATTTGTTGCTTTCCTAATCTAATTGAGAATGAACAAAAGTGTATTAAAACGAATTTGTTGCAAGAAAATTCCTTAATCCAAAGCTTAATAGAACCAACCATTTAGGCTGAACTTATAAAGACTTTTATCAATATAGAGTGTATTTTCTTTTAAAAATAGTTGAATATAAGGGGACGTGGTGGACTTTCACAGTCGACTTTTCAACGTTTCGTGGCCAAATTTGAGACCACGGGTAGGGTTATCAGTGAGTCAACATTCGTATGTGAAATGAATGCAAGATCGACCGGGAAGATCACCGCTGTCCGTGAAAGTATACAGCAGAACCCGACGCAGTCGTTTCCTCGCCGTGCACAAGAACTCGCCTTTTCGCAGACTTCAACTTAACGAATGTTTCAGTATTCTTCTAAACTGACCATAGGGTCGGTCTACTTCCGTGACTAAAAGCTAACCTTACCCTATCCCTTGTAAAACAATGCACTGTTACTGAACAAGCCAGACTTATCAACTCAAGGATACAAAAGTCAAACCGACTTTTCACATATACAGTTTTCACAATATGTATTTTAAGTTATATCAATGCACTTGTAGACCCTTTATGTGCTCATAATTTGTTACAGGTCTATTGTTTTAAATATAAAATTAACCATTTGTTTCACTGACTTGAAAATTACTTGGTATGCTTGTTTGAAGCTGAGCTCGTCGGAATGGGGGGGATTCTTTTTTCAAAGCCAGGGGGGGTTTTTGACCAACAAATAAAAAAAAAAATTTCATACCAAGATTTGGAAAAAGAAAAAGAAATTAAATCAGACGGACAGAAAGCTTATGAGGTTCATATATATATAGAAACATATATTTTTCTTTGTGACAGGTGTTAGGTCATGGGATTTATTTGAATTTTCTAATGAATTGTTTTCAGTTACTACCAATTCCGAAACGATTTGTGGAGCAACTTTAAACTCTTTCCAAAAGTTGATTCCCAGATATACCTTTTGTTGAAGGTTAGGAACTATATAAAACTCGATATCTTTTGTCATCTTATTGAAAGAAACAGGAATTTTGCAGAAACCTAAAATGTTTTGTTTTGAGCCATCAGCAGTTTTTAGCTGCGATTTTATATCTTTAATTTCGAAAGAATTTCTTTTTAAGAACTCAAGAGAATCTTTTCCCAAAACACTAACGGATGCTCCTGAATCTAACAATGCAAAAACTGTTTCAGATCCTAGTTTTATATTTACGAATGGTCTTTCGTCAGTGTCTTCATTTAAAAATGTACTATCGAGGACTTTTTTATAAAATTTTCTAGTTTTATAACGATCTCTACATTTTTGTATTTTTTTTGAAATTGTTTCTTTTGAATCCGTTCCAAAAATTCTTTTACGTGCAGCGTAATAATTTAGCTTTCTTTGGTGTAGTGATAACCTAAAATCATTGTGAGGAATTGGCTTTTCTTCTTTTATATTTACTTTTTTAAGACATTTTACGATTGGCGAAATTAAGTCATTACTAGTTGTTTTGTTTTGCACATTAGACAACCTATGGTCATCTGATGCAATATTTTTATTTATTGACTCGGGGAAAGGACATTGGTAGAACGAGAGTCCCCGGTTGCCATCTCGCTCACAAATTTGTTTTCCAAATGTTTTGGACATTCTTGAGTAGTCACATTTTTTTCACCACATCGGTAGCAAAATAAGTTTCTACTCTTAGAAGGGCAATCATAGAATGAATGGCCCAAGACATCACAATTCCAACATCTAAACTTAGATGTATCAATTGGATGTTTTGATGGGACAACTCTTCGTAATTCAGAAAAAGCGGAAATCTCTTTTGGATAGTTTACCTCGGTAGATAAATTAGTTGACGGATAATTTTCTATTTCATTGACAAATCTTTTGCTTTGAAATCTTTGAAGGTTTTGATGTTGAATAAACTGTTCAGCTTTTCTCGCAACATCTCTGAGATGTTCAACGTTACGAATATTAATGGGGAAAAGCAAAACACCTACATTTTCCTTTGCGTTTTTTTTATTAAATCTATCAATTTAAAGTCACTCATAGGCTCCTGAAGTCTTTCATTTAAGGTAAGTAAAGATGTATAAAAATCATCAAAGCTTTCCTTATAGCCTTGACGTCGCCCTAACATTTTTAAAATTGTATCTTGGTCATTTTCAAATTTTCCAAATTCTTTTACAATTGCATATTTTAGTTGTTCATAGGTTGCCTTTGGATTTTTCTTTAAATAAAACCAAAACCAAGTTTCAGCTTTGCCCTTTAATAGAACATGAAAACTAGCCATAACATTGTTCCAAGAACATTGAGATCTCTCCTTAAGAGTTTCTACTTTAAAAAGAAAGTCATGTAGTTACATTATCAGTACCATCAAATATTATATTCCACTTCTCTATTTTAACAAAGTTATTATATGTGTGGTCCAATAATGATGGATCACTGTCTCTTACAGAGGTTGAAGCATTTAAAAAATTTTCAAATTCACTGGTCTGATTATGAATATTTGATTCCTTCTTACTTATCTGAAGATTTTCAAATTTCTGATTGAAAGTTTCTCTAATAGATTTTAATTCATTCATAAAAAATATTTGATTGTCTTTTATAATTTTTTCCATATCAACCAAAAAGGAAGGTTTATCACTTTGTGACATAAAAGGAGCAACATGCTCTAGATTGTTGTTGTTTTTTTTACTGCTACTTGCCATTTTATCTTCTACGTTTTCTGTTGGATTAGTATTTAAAAACTTTTTCTGTTCAATATCTGGTATTAAATCACTCGATTCCTTCTCGTTTGAATCTATATTTTGTTTTGGTTGGGGTATTCTACTCTTTCTGACCTTAGGGTTACTAACTCGGACTTTCTTATTCGCATTTGCAGTTCTAGTTCTCATTCTCGAACTGAGTATTAAATCTTCATTCATAATAAAATAACGATTAAACTTAATTTTTTTTTTTTTTAACTCGATGTATATTTGGTTTGGGGTTATGAATGTATACGTTGTTTTATTAGCCTCCTAATTCCTTGCACTAAATTAAAAAAAAAAAACAGACGGACTTTAAAAAAAAATAGTATATGCATATATATTCACTCAAAAGCCTCCATTTATGTATAGTAGCACTAAAGTTCAACTGAAGTCTTACCTTGGACTTACTATTTAAAAAAAAAAAAAACATTACATTTGCATGCAACAACATTTCGAATCCGTATCAAAAATATTGGACTATGCTAACGGAAAAATAATTTTGATTTATATCAGTAAGAATATTAGACGCAACGCGGTGTGCAAATACTTTTCGCAAAACCGGGACTTTCCATACCAAACTAATAGAAAATCAAAATTAATCAAGTCTTATTGCCGAAACAACAAGCCTTCACTTTGGGCGCCATTTCTATTTGTTACAGGTCTATTGTTTTAAATATAAAATTAACCATTTGTTTCACTGACTTGAAAATTACTTGGTATGCTTGTTTGAAGCTGAGCTCGTCGGAATGGGGGGGATTCTTTTTTCAAAGCCAGGGGGGGTTTTTGACCAACAAATAAAAAAAAATTTCATACCAAGATTTGGAAAAAGAAAAAGAAATTAAATCAGACGGACAGAAAGCTTATGAGGTTCATATATATGTATATAGAAACATATATTTTTCTTTGTGACAGGTGTTAGGTCACATGAGATGCAATTTTCCCTCCCTTATTGCTCAGAAGACAATTCGTCTTTGATAACTAAAGCATCCGTTTTTTATAGTTATCCCTTATTTAAACTTACAGGAGTATTCAGCGCATTTGAGAATTGGACCAGCTACAACTATTCATAACCCCATTAAATCAAACCATTTAAGCTTTCATATTTGAATCCAAAACTTACAAATTTTTTATTTAAATTTTAAAAATTAGTTTATATCTAAAAATCATTTTTATAAAAGAAAGTTAAATTAAATTTTAAGAAAGAGAAAACAAATACATAAAAAATTAACTTTAAGTTAATGTTATGTTTAATTTTACGTTAAAAAAAAAAAAAAGAAAACTAATTTAAATGTAATTTAAGAAAATATATTATATTGTTAGACACTAATTAAAAAAACCATTAAATCAAATCAAGTGTAAAATTATCAGGGTTATAAAAAAAAAAGTATTAAACACAACTTACATGCATGTATTCCTGGTTCCGAAGACTTGTGCGCACAATCCCGATGTTGTTTGCTGTTCCTCAAATTTTATTTTTAATTTACCACTGATAATTTATATACAACTTTTACAAACAAAAATTATGATGAAGAAAAAAAAATATATACTGCTAATTAAACTAAATAACACCACAAACACTGCTTTGTGAAAATAAATAACACTAAAAATATTGACCTTTTGAAATTGTAAAACGAGAAAATTTTTACTTTAAATTATCTTTTGTTAAAAAAAATACTTTTAGATCAAGTATGAAATGCACAATTATCTTGGTTTGATTTCACCATCAAACATTCTTGAAATTTTAAATTGTCTTTTTTTTTTATTTTTATCAATCCTTGAAGAAGTCCTTTCAGCTAATGAAATAACAGAGGAACACTGGAAATTTCCTTCTGATCCAAATTTTCACGCAAATAATAAAAGTCGGTTGTTTTGGTCTTTCGCAATTTCACCCAGAATCGGGCTTCTTAGAAGAGGGCCTTCGTTGGAGCCCTAGGGTCAATTCCAAAAAAAAAACTGCTTCGAGAACGAATTCCAGAATGGCTTTGGTTATTAATGATATTTTATCAATCCAAAAGATTTAGGCCTAATTCATATGCTAAGAGAGAAAAAAAACTAAAATTCTATTCTTTTCGAGAACAAAAATGAATTGACATACCTGAAAGCTATATACATATGTATACATGTATGTATATCTATATTATTATTTTTTTTGTTATTGAAAGTAACTATTTTTTTTTTATTTTTGTTCTTTCTCCTTCGACTTTTGAATTCACAATGATTCAAAAATATACTTTTGAATAGACAAACAAAAAAAAATTTTTCAAAGCTGACTAAATAAAAAAAAAATTCAAAGTATTCATGTCTTACAGTAGATTTCAATATAAGGTATTTAGAAATAAAAAACATCCGTAACAAATTCTTAATATTATCAATAGCTGTATTTTTGTTTTTGAAAAAGTGAATAGTCGTGTTATCAAATTTTAACACGCAAGCAAAAACAAATCTTATTCATTAAATAAATGCTGGTGTGCCCCAGGGCTCCGTTTTGTCGCCGACTCTCTTTCTCATATTCATCAATGATCTTTTGTCTTAAATCCAAAAAGCCAAAAAATCTGCTAAGTATTTATGTTTTCTTCGAAGTTCCAAGACATTTAATTTTTCACCCCTTCTGATCTGGCTGTAATCTATAAGGCTTACATATATTCGTCCAAATCTCAAGTACAATTTCCATATTTGAGCAGTTGCTCCAATAACACATTTGAGTTTCTTGGATAGAATCCAAAAAAGGGCTTTAAAAATAATAGGTGATAGATGATGAACTATAACAGAAGCATTTGAATCTCTCGAGCACCTCCGTAATGTTTTTATTATTTGTTCTAGTGAAATAGTCAATTTCAACCCTCTCCTTCAACAATTCAACCGTAACACTTGCGCTTCAGGGAATGCCCATCAGTTTACTCTTGAGCACAATTTTGAACGTACTGTGAAGTACAGAGATTCTTTTTTTACCGGAACGAATGTGGAACGCTTTATCCGGCTCAATATTTTCCTCCTATTACAATACTCAGACATTTAAAACCAATGCACATAGGTATCTCCTTTTAAATCCCTTCCAATTTTTCTAAATGTTCGCATTGTGCTTAAATATTTTAAGGGTAGTTATAATACCTTCATTGCAGACAAAATTATAAAAAAGGATGGACATATATGATGCCACCAGCCCACAATCTACACCAAACAGTGGCTTTCTCTGGATGCATTGCAATTTGGTGGATCTCATGTGGATTGCGATCGTCCAAAATTCAATGTTGCTCGAACAGAAGAACTGCTTTCATACAACAATTTAATCATTTGAATATGTTGTTGAATGCTATATACATAGCTCCATATGAATTTGACAAGACTTCATAAAAGACCGCCAATTTGACAGATGTAGATTCAACAATATGGCAGCGATTAACTGTCAAAGTTTGAAAATCTCTATTGGAAAATTCGTTTTTAAGACACTTGACTTGACTTAAGACACATGAAAACGAAATTTTGTAGTGGTATGTATCTAATTATGATTAAGTTTCTTACCTGATATACAATTTAACCTCGAAAATTTATCAAAACTCAACGCCATTACAAATGAAACAGCGAGTGCACTTCCGGTACGCTTTGAACATTTTAATCCCCGTACTAACAAATTCATTACAATTTGAATATCACGTAATTATAATCAGCACTTCAATTGACACCGTCGTGCTTACAGAATACATAATTAGTTTGGGAATAGTTTATACTGAATCACATAAGCGCAGCCTCCAGTTATTTGGCTCACACCGTATGTAAGTGTGTCTGAGTTTTAATAAGCGAGAATCATAGATACAAATTAAAATTAAAAAAAAAAAACCTTGCATTATGTATTTTTTATTCGTCCAGTAGAACATTGTTGTAGACCTTCAAATTTGAAAACGTTAACCGCAAATAAAAGCATTGCTAAGAGGCTCTTAGTGTTTCAAAGAGGTTATACTTAATCCTATGGGAAGAAAAGGTGGTTGTGATAGGATTAATTTTCAACAATAAAAAAAGTCAAGCTAAAAAAAAAGTATAGAGGAAACCACAACTCTTCAACTCCGTCAAGCTGTCAATATAAACAGGTCTAATTTAACCGATTAAAAATTACATAGAAAAGGTTTATTATGCAAATGTACTCATTTAATTCGTGCATCAGCTTCATTACAAAATCATTTTTTCTGAACTGAACCCAAACATCAACGTCTCCAGATTGCAAGATGCGTGTCTTAAGGGTCAACGAAATCACAATCACCGACAGATTCACCTGCGTATGTCTGATGGAATAAAGCAATCAAAGTTGCCTCTGTCATGACGGGCGCCCGGCTGGCGAGTCTTCCCAACGTTATCATTTCAAAATTATTTCCAAGTCATATTACGGTTATTACCATTAGTTTAGCAGAAAGTACTTTCACTTTAAAGTGACATAAAAAGTTTATCAATTACGTCAATAAAATGACAGTTAAAAAAATTTGACAGATGATTTATTTATTTATGATTGTGAGAAAATGATGTATATGTACATATATACATGTATACATTTGTACATACAGAAATGAACTCTCTGGGAATAATGCAAGTGAGGTAATTTTGCACTTTATATGTTAAAAATAATAAAAAAAAAATTAAAAACAGACAATAATATACTTTGAATATGGTTTGACCTTGGCAGTGAATATTATGAAGCTTTGAAACCCATAAACATCTTAGATATAAAAAGCACTGACACAACGTGTTGCGCTGGTTCCGGCCGTCAATAGAGCTATAAGATTTTTAATTTACAATGGGAATGCTTGTAATGAACATTTTAAATCGTGGCATTAATTATTATACATTCATATGTACTAGCATATTCATTAAGATGTTACGATCGAAATGGGTGAGCAACATTTTTTACGGACAGATAAATCAGCAAAATATATTTTCCCATGATTATCAAAAGCAGGTGAAGTTTTTAAATACCCATAAGTGCTCGTAGATATTTCCATGTATTTCCAATATATTATTGTCATTTCATTAAAATTACTTAATATAAGGAGATTGATTATAATTTACATTGAAATGAATTTATTATCAATTATGACAAATGTTTCTAAAAGTTAGAAGAAATATTTAAAACAGCCCTAGTATGGTTATCAAATATCAACACGAAATTTGATAATTTTTGATATACATATGTACATACATATGTATATCAAGCAAATTAATGAATCGGTATTATGGTGATCCTTTACCAAATTTTTTGATGAACTGGAAACTCTCAGCTCTATTATGGCTATCAAATATAAAGTTGATATTTGATATCTTTCAACAAAAGCAATTTATCGGTGTTATGATTATCAACTATCAACATTTTTGATGAATTGTGAATTTCGTAAAAAATTTTAATCTATTTTGAATAATTCTGTTGACAAACTTGCTATTACTGCTTTCAAAAATATTGACATGTATCAAATTTTCTATCAGTTGAAAAATCTTCGTTGAAGCGTATCAAATAATTAAAGCAGCAGTTTTTTGCAGAAAGTCAAGATTCGGAGAGGGCTTGATTTTTCAAATCTTTTGGATTTTTGAAACCCGTCAAAAACCAGCAATCCATACCAAATGTGCTTAAGCTAACTGCCGCCTTAAAATTCTTTGCTAACGATTCTATTCCTGAATGAAGAAAATATAACCAATTTGGTTTTATAAGAACTACTTATATATGTATACATTTTTCTTCAAATATTTTCGTCCGCGCAAGCAAAAAACAAATGAAAAATATAAAAACTCAATTATTAAACGTCAAAAAAGAACTCATTCACAGTGACATTTTCAGCAGTATTCACAATGGGAATAAAAATTATCAACTGACATCCATAATACCAAATTATTGATGAATTGATAAATAATATCGATCATCAAATATTTGATATTTGATAGCCATAGTAAGGCTATCTATTAGACTTAAAGTACATTGTGAATTGTTCTATTGATAAACTTGATATTAAGGTTGCCAAGAATGTTGATAGCTTAAGGTCGGGTTCTCGGTTTTCTGAAAAACTAAGACCTCTGAATCACTTTAGTAACGATTGGTTTGAGTGATAAATAAACAATCACTGTGGTATAAGAGATGAGCGATGTGGACGTCTTTTTTTATTTTTGTGCCCATTTCACCTATTTTTTTGGTAAAAAATCCAACTGTAATGTTTGAATAATGTAACTGTTGACATTGAAAGTTAAATATAGTGCAACTTCTTTCGTTTTTAAATATAATAAACAATAGTTTATCCTCATTACGATTAAAATATTTGTCCCAACATTAATAAAAAAGGAGGATTTAAAATGTTTGCTAAAGGAGGAATTGACAAATTGTCAAATCCTCCTTTATGAGTCAAAATAAAAATTGTGTGGTAAAACAACTTCGTACTCTTTTTTAAGATGTGAAAATATTAAGATACAAGAGAAAAAATCCCCACCGCAACATCGATGAAACAAGTGTTGAGAATGCCATTAAAGACATTGAAAACAAAATAGAGTCGATAAGCAGTTCTGCCCGAAAATTTGGTATCTACTAATCGTACCACTTTAATATTCAGACTCAAAAAAAAAAAAAAACAGACAGGCCAAAAAATTAACGCTCAATTCAGAACAAAATATTCGAATAAACAAAAACAAGTTCTCACAAGAGCTCAAGAAAGGGAACTTGTTGAATATTTCAAAATTGCATTTTTGGTTTAACATAATGGAACGACGAAACAGTTTTTCAGTCTTTAGTTTACGAAAACCAGGAAATACGAGTACGGCTCGTTTTCAGCACCGGTAGAATTTTTTTTTGCAACATATTAAGCTGTATCAGTTTGGTCCTGAAAAAAGGGTTGGATTTAGGAGCTCACATTACAGTAAAACTGCCGTTGCGCTCTGATCTCTCTGATGGCTCCAAAACAAGGCCAAACATTTATGCAAAGAGCACTTTGAAGAATTTGATGCTCGATAGTATTTTTTATTATTACTTATTAATTTTTTGATACTTAATATATATTAAAGAAGTATCTGTTTTGTTTTGTTCAATTGTTTTTTGTTTCGTTGCCTAATGCGATTTATTTTTTGTTTTAAATTAAGTTTTTATGTAGTGTTTTATTGTGTTTATTAATTTATTTCTTTATTTAAAGTCTACGCCCTTAAACTTAAATAAAAGAAGACTGAACTATTAAACAAAGACTGATATGCGTTGATATGTTTTGAAAAGGTATATTTGTCCGAAATGGAAAAAGTTCAACAAAATCCAAGAAAAAGAACGTCGAGCAAAAATAGTATGTGCAACTTTTCATTATTTTCGGGAAAATACACATTTTCCTATTAAGATGGAATTTCAGGGCTTATTAAAAAATAAACTTAATGTTGATTGTGATAAGAATATTTTTCTTAGTACCTTTAAAGGTGACCAAATCTGAAGAAAAAAGAAATAATGTTACAAATTCTTTTTAAAAAAGACAGTCTTAAAAAAATAAAACATCATTAATGAAACATATCGCTTTGCAATATATTTTCATTAATAAATATTGAAATATTCCAGTTCCAGAAACAAATGCTGAGGAGTACATAAAATCTTTGAAATTTGACCATTTAAGCTCAGAGGAATTTGACAGATATTGGCAGGCCTGTGCTCGGCATAAATCCTCGTATCAAACCCTCCTAGTGGGTGCCGGGCGGTAATGATCACCACAGAAATCTTGTGCGTTGTCAAGATGGGGATCAGCTAAGGTCAGGTCGCAATGTTGTAAGGTTCCTTTACTCCTCAATAGTTCAACCCTCAACAATGCGATTTTACCATAGATACAGGTCCCTAATTTTCAGTGGTGGTGTGAGCGATTATTCATAATCCGTGCCGAAGAAATGGAAGGCTGGGGGGAAAACCAGTCACTAACGAGCTCATTCGGATGCCCTGGCCGGGTCCGTCTTAATACTTGCCTTACCCCGGTATATCGGCTCTGCCGGGGCTGACCTTTCTTTTCCGACCTACTCGTGGGACCAAAATTTAAAAAACTATAAAATGAACAAACAAACGACAAATAATAGCGACACAACTGACAACGAAGACGAACTCTTGGCCTCTAGCCAAGAGACATTGACAGGAAGCTCTCACGGCACAGAAGCCGTTGAGATAACTTCCAAACCTTCAGGGAGCATAGCGAGTACCAGCCATAGTACTCCTTTGCTCCCTAAACCGATCAATACTGCCAAGCCATCGGGTAGCAATGCCAGCCATAGCAATGCTAATCGTGGTAAGAAGAAATCTCCTGGCGTTCTTCGAAAGAACCAGTTCCTGCATGCCTCGTTTATCCTTAGCAAGATTGCCAAGAATGAGGCGGAGGGAACTTGTCACGAGAGGGATGCCGAGGATAAAATCAGGTACCAGAAGGTTATTGACGAATACAATAACCTTCTGACAAAAAAAGAAAAAGCCGTCAAGCGAGACAGGTCTCAGGAAGAGACTTTACCTTCCCAAAAGAAGACGAAACTTGACAATATAAAGAAGAAAAAAGCCACATCTCTCAGAGCGGCGCAACCGCCTACTCTAAGCGAGGTCGTCAGGGATGACCTCCAGGTAGCGGTTGTAGATGAACTCTCCACCAACAGCAAAGGTCTGCTGTCGGTGTGGAGCTCAATCGAAGCCAAGCTCTCTAAGATGGTTTTCACATACACCCTATCTACAAGTGAGGGACCCTACCCCAGCTTCGACTCTGGGGAAATGCTCAGGGGATACAGGGTGATCAAATGCGAGGACGCGTTTTCAAGGGACTTCCTTAGAGACAGCATTGCTAAGGGGGCTAAGGGACTGGGAGGGCTTGAAGCTCAAGCTTATCCCAGCTAAGGAGATCCCTAGACAACCAAAGGCCCGCATCTGGTTGCCCCTCATGGGCATCAAACCGAGCGGACTGGAGCTGATCCGGGGTCTTCAGAGGTTGAACCCGCTGGTCCCCATGCACGACTGGGTCGTCATCAAGGCGGAAGAACCGCAAAAGACCAGCACTTCATACCTTCTGAGGATCACGGAAGAAAGCAGATGGGCACTCGAGAAGGCTGATTATAAACTCCGTTTTGGCATCAGGCATGCTAAAATCAAAATCCTGCAAGATCAGGGACCAGACACTGATAAAGTGGATGAGAGCGCTAAGATCAGCGCTCTTGTCGACGGTTCGGTTGTCCTTGGCGCTGCAGGACCCTCAACCAATTAAAACGCGCTGAAGGTCATTCAGATTAATCTGAAGCACTCTAAATGTGCCTCAGATAATCTAAGAGTTTTCCTCAGTGAGGAAAACATTGACATTGGCGTTATTCAAGAACCATGGGTAAATGGCCTCAATGTAAAAGGCCTCCAAGACAACCAATACGACCTGCTATACAAAACAGTAACCCAAGAACAAGGTAATCCCAGAACTTGTATCTTAGCTAAAAAACACTTAAAAGCTTTTTTGTGTCCTAATTTTAGCACTCCGGATTTGACAGTCGTCAGGCTGGAAGATAAAGATGCAAAGGGACTACTGGTGGCATCTGGCTACTACGACCACAACCGGCAATCACCGCCCGAGGAGGTGAGGAAATTGGTTGAAGCAGCTAATCAGCAAAATACGAACCTCCTGATTGGATGCGATGCGAATGCACGGCACTCTCTCTGGGGCAGCACTGAAATCAACGAACGAGGTGAGTCTCTTTTTGATTTTATTATTGAAAATAACCTAATTGTTTGTAACAGAGGTGACTCACCCACCTTCGTTTTTCCAAGCTCGGAAAACTACGACGGGTGGGAAGAGGTACTTGACATCACTGTTGCAAACAACTGTAATGTGGTGGTGGAAAACTGGAGAGTTTCCTCTTTAAATTCCTTCTCGGATCATAGATGGATCCTCTTCAACATAGGTTTCAAGGTAGAAACCCCCCCTCCATATAGAAATCCCAAAAGAACTGACTGGAAGAAATTCAGTCAGATCGCAAAATTCAAACTAGGCAATTTACCATTAATTAGTGTAGAATCTGTGGAAGTTCTTGAATCTAAGGTAAAGACTTTCGAGGCAGCGATTAACACTGCCTTTAAGGTCTCCTGTCCAGTTAAATACAGCCGCAAAAAGTTCCCTCCTTGGTGGAATGAAGATCTTTCTGCACTTAGAAAAATGACCAGAAAGATCTTCAACATATGTCAGAAGGAGAAATTCTATCAACCATATAAAGACTGCCTAAAAGTGTACAAGCGAGCCATAGCAGCATCTAAGAAGCTTGGCTGGAAAGAATACTGTCACTCAATAGAAGATATTAAGGATTCTGCTAGACTAAGTAAAGTTCTGTCAAAGGAACATTGCAGCCCTTCATTTCTGAGAAAAAGTGACGGTATCTGGACAGCCTCTCAAGCTGAGTCCTTGGAACTGCTTATGACAACACATTTTCCGGGTTGTGAGAATAGCTACCCCAAAACGCTTAGCACTACAAATACCATTATAGCTCATAGGGAGCAAATCAATTCTGTTATATCAGGAGATAGTATTTCATGTGCGATTAATACTTTCTCCCCCTACAAATCACCTGGCCCTGATGGCATAATCCCAGTTATGCTGCAGAAACTGCAAGACTTGGCAGTACCATGGCTAGAAATGATCTTCAAAGGTTGTCTCTATCTCAATCATGTACCCGAGTCATGGAGACATGTAAGAGTGGTCTTTATTCCGAAGGTCGGCAAACGAGGTCATGAATCCGCGAAGGACTTTAGGCCTATTAGTCTGACATCTTTTGTTCTAAAGACACTAGAGCGCATCCTTGATACTCACATCAGAGTTCTACTAGAGGGTCGTCCTCTTGATGATTCGCAACATGCATACCTAAAAGGCAAGTCTACGGAGACTGCCCTGCATGAAGTAGTGCGTACAATAGAGAAGACGATTCACTACAAAGAATATACCCTAGCAACCTTCCTAGACGTGGAGGGTGCTTTTAATAACGTCCTAACTGAATCCATTCGCGAGTCACTTGTTCACTTTGGTGTAGAAAGTTTCATATCCAAATGGATTGTATCTATGCTCAGTGACAGAAGGATCCAAGCAACGTTAGGAAACACAATTTCTACTAAGCCTTGGAGTTATTCTCGACCCCAAATTGAATTGGAAGGTAAATATTGAAGAACGGGTTAAGAAATCCTGTATAGCCTTCTATGCCTGCAGAAAGACCTTTGGTAAGAAGTGGGGCCTTCAGTCGAAGATGATTTTGTGGACGTACACTGCAGTGGTACGGCCAATTTTGTCTTACGGATCGATTGTTTGGTGGCCTGCACTTAGCAAGCAATATAACGTCGGAAAACTTAAAAGGGTTCAAAGAACGGCTAGCGTCGGCACTACGGGGGCTCTCAGATCATGCCCAACAGATGCCCTGAGCGTTATCCTGAACCTTTTACCACTCGACCTTCATATAAAATACCTAGCGGCATGCAGTGCTGTAAGACTTAAAGAATCTAACTGTTGGTTCTCCAAACCCTATGGTCATGGAAACATAACAAAATTGATTCCTCCGGATATTTTCTTATCGAACACCGACTACTGCGTACCTCCTCTTGGCCCAAGCGGGGATTTCAAAGCCATTTTTCCCACCAGAGAGGATTGGAAGAATGACGTTGTCACAAAGGATTTCGATTCGATAATCTACACTGATGGATCTAAGATGGAGTGCGGTGTTGGTTCAGGAATTTTTTCCGAGTCCTTTAACATCTCCAAGTCACTCAGACTACCAGACTTTGCGAGTGTATTTCAAGCCGAAGTACTAGCAATCAAGGAGGCATGCAAGTTGCTCCAATCTAACCAAAACCAATTCAGAAATATAGCTATCTGCTCAGATAGCCAGGCGGCCATTAAGGCCATTAAATCATCTACATCAACCTCAGTACTTGTCCAGCAATGTCGGGACGAACTGGCGAGTCTGAACATTGACCTCCAGGTCACTCTCATCTGGGTTCCAGGTCACAGTGACATAGAGGGTAATGAACGGGCTGACGCTTTAGCTCGGCAAGGCTCGACCTTACATAGCTCACTAGCGGAAAAAGTTAATATTCCTCTTGGTGCTATGAAGAGAAAAATCTTCTCGATTTTTCTCAATGAATCCAACCGTAGGTGGAGCAGTCTCACAAACTGTGTCATATCAAGAAAGATATGGCCTACTTACAACAACTCACGTTCCAACGATCTAATATGCAGACCCAGGCGAGACATAGCCAGGATCACAGCAATATGCACCGGGCACTGGCCCATAGGTGAACATGCAAGAAAGCTAGGCATCCCCTTCAACCCACACTGCCGTAGTTGTGGAGATCCACAAGAAAAAGAAACTGTGGTTCATTTTCTTTGCGATTGCCCCGCCTTAGCAAATTACAGGATGGCTTCCTTTGGGAAAGCCTTCCTCGATGACCCCAGCGAACTTTCGGAGAAGAAAATCAAAGATCTGATTATCTTTCTGAATGCGACAAAATGGCTTTAGTAATGCTCCATTTTCTTCCGTACTTAATCCTTATTAGGTTGACACGAGTTTAATGGTATCAAAACGGCGCACCCCAGCGCTAATTGAGTCGCGGGCCCAGCTGGCTGGCGACTACCATCTCTACCTACCTACCTACCTGGCAGGCCTGTACAAAATACCGTTTAAATGAATTGAGTAGTTCCGATTCAACGAAAAATACGCTGGAAAAATGGCCGCAGTACAAATTGCCCCAAGGTCATAGATTGGTAATGTTAATAACAAATAGTAGACAAACAGTTTGACTTGGCAAACTACAAACCCTTGTTTTTAGTTTGACCAATTTGACTATAGATCCAGTATTATTTTCATTTATTATAAGTCAGTATCATAATATGTATTTCCATTTCAAATATTATTTGAATAATAACTTTATTGATAAAATTAATAATCACTAGGTTGATATGGACTTCAAAGCGTTGTTCAACACTACCTATTCCCTTGTAGACAACTGGAATGACAGTTATGAGAAGATATATAGATTTTTGTCAACAGAGCATCATATTAAGGACAGAGAATCTGTTAAACTTCTAAGTTGCATAAAGGACACTGACATAAATGAAAGTAAGTATTAAAATCATTTAATTCCATCTAAAAGTCCGCCTACTAAAACACGAATTATTTTTTTTTTCTCTCAAAACTTATTTTGTCCAGTTTTAATATAATCAAATTTCTATTTTGTTAGACATTTCTTATAGGAATTGTTATCTCAAATAATACATTTAGTTTCAAATTAACTAATAATATTTTTAAAAATGAAGTTCTTATATTTTGGTTCAATTCTACTCTTACTTTTATTATAAAAATTTTAAATTTTAAATATAAAATTTGTATCACTCCAGTATTGGGTGTGAATGTTACAAAGCTAAGTAATATAAAAAAACATGAAATATATTTGAAAAACAAATGCAACAAACAATTAAACCAAAAGTTAAAGACTTATATTCAAAAAAAAAAAACAAAAACTATGTTTTCGATTATCTCGAAACTTGAAAAAGTGAATTAAGTCGCTATTGATTTTAGGTAGAAACAAAATTTTATTTTACTGAAAAAAATCCTATAATAAAACTACAATAACATTAATAAGATTTTGGGAAAATAAAGTTTTGCTTTAATTCTTTATTATAACTAAATATAATTTGTAATAATTGATTATTGTTTTCTATAAATGTAATTATTATTATATTTTCAGATAGTCGAAATGCAATTGTATTCACGTGCCTTCACGCATATTTGGTGCCTTACCAAAAAGCGCTTACGAAGGAAAAAATTGGAAGAAAAAGCTACCTTAAATATACAATTAAGGATTCGCAAGAAGCCTTTATTTTTACGGCAACGTCCATCCAGGAGGAAGAAGATCACCTGCAGCATCTCCAGCAAAGATCGCAAAGCGTCCAGCCATTCATCATAGCAGTTGGGGAATCAAAATCAAACCTTCAGGATTTTTATGTTTATTTTGATGGGGTCAAATTTGCTTTTAAATGCCTTGTTCGGGCTGTCGACGTTTGTTTTAAAATTTTTCATCCTTTTAACTTAGAATATCCTGTAGCATGTTCAACCTTTTGGACTTTTATTCAAATTTTTTTCTATAACATAAAATGTAAAACAAAATTTTCAAAAGTTTTAGTTTCAGCACTAAACGAGTCGACTTAAACTTTAAATATTTTTATAATTCTTGACATTCAACATAATTTTCTTAAGCACTTGTAACACTTAAGCTAACTTTAATCTACAAAATCTTTTGTACCACTTAACAATTTCAGAGCATAAATAAATACCATAACAAGATACAAAAATTTGTCATCATATGAACTAACTTCTTTTGGACCATTTTCTGAGTTTTTTTTTTCAGAGTTCGTGGAATGAGTTTACTCCAAGACCAGCTGAGGTAAGCTTTGGAAAAAATACTTAGAAAATTGAATGTATTGATTGGCTTTATTTAATTTACATAACATTGCTCATTGATTAGTATTATTTAACTTTTAATTAAAGTAAATTTCAGCGGGCCAATCAATAGAATTCGTTTTCTAAGCATCAATAATAAGCAGATAAGAACATGATATAGATCAATGTATAGACGACATCAAAGCATCATACATTAAATAATGAATGGTATACGTTATTTAGGGAAAAAAATACATTGGAATAATACATTATACAACGTATTTGGTACGTTAATTTCAATGTATAAAGGACATTAAAGCAATGAATGTTGAATATTCTTTAATGTATAATTATACATAAGATATCGAATTTGATACGTTAGTTAATAAATGGTATACATGGTTTCAATGTATAGGTTACATTAAAGCAATAATTGCTATACATTAGGCTGGCTCGATTGATAAAAATTTTTTTTTTGTTTGATCGTGTTCGGGCGGTATACAAAAGTTGTAATAAGAGTCCTTCAATAGGAATCCAAAATATTTTTAAAAAAATTCCCATTTTAAATACTGCCCCAAGGACCTTAAAGATTTTCGAAATATGATACATAAATTTAAAAAAAAAAGATTTATATAAAATCGTTTAAAAAGTGGCTTATGTTTCATAAGTTAAATATAAAACCTTGTTTAAAAATCAGCAGGCTTATCCAAAGGCGCCCACATGAAAGGGACAAGGGGCAAGGAGGTCAATTCCCCCTCCTCTGGCTCAGGAAAATACCACATTTGCAACATTTTTTGCTTTTTACAATGTCTTTTTGAAAAATCCGACTGGTTTTTATTTTTTTTTCTGTTAGAATCTATTGTTTGTCCCCTCCCCGCCCCTCTCCTTCGAATGAATCTCCTGGAAAAATCTATGGGATTACATATTGCTCTACATGCATTTTAAAATCCATTATTCCGTTATACCTACTGAATAGAATATTTTAAAATACAAATCGAAGGAACCCAAATTTATGCAAAAAATAAACCTTTTATTAAGAAGACTTACCAATTTCAGTTTGCAGCGGGCTTTTATCGTTTAAGCTAGTAGGCTAAGCAATTTCAGTAGGAAGTGGGTGGGATTTGGAATTTCGGGCAGGGCAGGAGCTGCAATTATTTCAGCTATTCTTCAAGATGTTGGAATGATTTCAAAGGACAATTTTACCAATGTTGTAGATAGGCACAAAATCAGACGTGTCCGTGAGAAAGAGAGGACATCGTTATCATCTTTGTCACCATCAATGTCATTTCAAGAGCTCCAGTTTGGGATATATTTTGACGGAAGAAAAGACAAAACACTCAGTATGATAGATAACAGACGAAAATCAATTGTTGAAGAGCATATAAGTTTAGTGAAAGAGCCTGGATCCGAATACTTAGGGCATCTCTCCCTTCCAAATGGAAAAGCTGAAACCGTGAGTAAAAAAATTGAAGGAGTTCTTTGATGAAAAGGGGATTGATAAATCAAAAGTTGTGGTTATTGGAAGTGATGGCACAGTTATAAACACAGGATCGAAGGGAGGTGCTATCCGTCGTTTGGAACTAGACCTAAGAACACCATTTCAATGGTTCATATGCCAGTTACATGCAAATTAACTTATTCTTCGACACATGTTTGAGCATCTTAATGGAACTACAACCGGAACAGGAAGCTTCACAGGACCTTTGGGAAACAAATTGAAAGATAGTGAAAATTTGTTGTTAGTGCGGTTTCAAGCTATTCAATGTAACCTTCCAGAAATATCAAACACTAATGATCTCAGCACTGATCAACGATACTTGTTTGAAATTTGTCAAGCTGTCAGTTTAGGAATTTGTAGTGACGGTTTAAAAAAAGAAATCCGGGAAAAATCGTTCATTCAAGGTGGCTTACAACTGGAAATCGAATATTAAGGTTATTATGTTTCTACTGTGACTCCATCCGAAAATATGATTTTGTTGCTCAATTTTATAATGCAAGTCTATGCGCCAATGTGGTTCCAAATAAAAACTAGACCTTACTGTATTGATGGCGCTCGACACCTTCCAAAACTATAATGTTGACCAGATACCTGCCTCAAAATTTAAAATCAATAGTTGATCCTGTTATTCAGAGAAATGGCTTCTTCGGCCATCCGGAAAATGTTATGATAGCAATGATTGCAGATGAGAGAGAAACAATTCGAGTTTTAGCTTTAAGAAGAGTTAAGAAAGCACGAGACCAGCTTGGAACATCCTCAAATTCTTTGTGGTCTTTCGTTTTGCCGAAGTTCAACTTTAATGCTGAGGACTACATTCACATAATCGACTGGAATGTTGTTGGTATTTTATGTGATCCACCAATATTAAGAAACATTAGTTTGGATGTCATAAGTGATTGCATTCAAAATCCTAAATTTATTGAAACTATTATTTTACCGTGCATAAAGGATTACCCTTGTCATACTCAAGCGACGGAGTGTTGCGTTGAAATTGTAACTGAAGCTTCAGCTGCTGTCTGTAGTCCGATGAGACGTGATGGATTCATAAGAACAAGAATGGAATCGCAAAAAAATGCCGTTTTTTAATTCTAAAAAAGATTTCAAAATTTTGTTACTATTTTTTTAAACTTTCACTTTTTTTAAATGTTTGTTTTAACTTTTTTTTATATTTCATTTTTTGGTTTTGCTTTAAATATTCTTTAGTATCATCAATAATATATTTTAATACCACTGAACTTCAAACATTTTTTTTTTGGTACGGAAAATTTTTCTTTTTTCTAGGTTTTTTTTTTTGTTTCATGAGAAGATTCTATGACCTTGGGGCAGTAGAAGATCGCAATATTTTTCCAAAACTTTAATTTACCTGAAATCATGACATATAAATACAACTTTTGGGTAGTGCCCGAAAACTGAATTTAAAAAAAAAAATCGAGCCACCCTACTATACATTCAATAATAAATATTATACGTAAATTAACGCATTTGGTACGTTAATTTATGAACGGTATACATGGTTTCAATGTATAGGTTACATTAAAGTAATGAATGCTATACATTCAATAATGAATATTATACGTAAAATAACGCATTTGGTTTGTTAATTTATAAACGGCATACATGGTTTCAATGTATAGGTTACATTAAAGTAATGAATACTATACATTCAATAATGAATATTATACGTAAAATAACGCATTTGGTACGTTAATTTATAAACGGTATACATGGTTTCAATGTATAGGTATCATTGAATTAATGAAAATTATACATTCAACAATAAATACTATACATACAATTACGCTATTTATACGTTATTTTATGAATCTGATACATTGGATAAATGTTTGGATGACATTAAAGCAATGAATATTTTGCATTAAATAACTAATTGTGTACATTGATTAATGAATGAGATACATTACTTTAATGTTTAAGAAACATGAATTTATAGGAATTTGTACATTAAACAATGAATTCCATACGTTGTTCGATGTACAAGGTACATTGTAAATAATGTATTTGATACTTTCTATAATGAACAAAAAACATTATTTAAAGATAAATTTAATTAATGCCCGTATTATATACTCTTGTTTTATGTGGATAAATATATAGTTATTAATGAACAGCTTCATTTATTAATGAACGAATTCATTTAATGATGAAGAAAACATTATTTAATACAAGACGTTGATAAATAATGATCGAGCAACAATTTCTGCTTATTCTTAGTTATCTACTTAAAAAAATATTAATCGCAAACAAATTCAACTCCTTCCAACTTCACGTTAAAAAATATTTGTTCGGCATTACTCAAACCTACCACCCTTTTCCTAGCTTAATGATTAATCTTTGAGGGTATTCCTTTTTTGTAAGCGCCATCATAAAATTTCCTCATACTTATGATTATGATCTACTAAGGAAATTAATTTATAACAGTTCTGTGTACACCATTTTTGGCATAGATTTTCTTCTAATTATTCCACACTTTCCTTTTCACTGACATATTTATTTTATTCTTTCAACTCTTAAATGAATACCTCCCTTCGAGGCAAGCAAGGGATTTTTCATATCAAATTCAATTGAAATTGGAGTCTTTTCACAAACATAGAATTTAAAATTTCTCAGCAACATGGATAGCCCAACGCTAATTTGCATCTTTCCAAATCTCAATCCAATGCAATTTCTTGGTCCATCACCAAATGGCAACCAGGTCATGGGATGTCGTTTTTGAACTTCTTCTGGACTGAACCGTTCCGGGTCGAATTTTTCCGGATTTGGATAAAACTCGGGGTCATTTTGTATAGCCTCAGCTTGTATAACTACAACCATTCCTTTTGGAATCACAAAGTTCGGTTTGCTAGTTTGATATTCATTGCGACATTTTCGCATTAGGGTCTGATTGACAGAGTATTTGCGCAGAGTCTCTGTAAACAAGAAATTGTTAATCAATCGTTTTCAAGGATACACTGCAACTAAAACTAGAAAAACAACCTTTGATTACTTTCTCCATGTACGGCATTTCGTTCATATCTTCATATGTGAAGGGTCCATCGTGTTTATCGAAACGCGAATCAATCTCGGCCCTGAGCTTATCTTGAATATCCTGATTGAGAGCCAGTTCATATAATGCAAACCCCATGGTCGTAGAAGACGTGTCAAAACCAGCTACAAAGAAAATAAATGCCTGAGCTGCAATCTGCTCTACAGTCAGCCCACCATCGGCGGAGTTCTTCAATTCTATCATCATATCCATAAAGTCATTACGTTTGATTGAGTTTTTCTCGCGATATTCCACAGTCTCCCTTACAACACGCATAAAGAACTCATGAACTTCTTCGTGAACTAAACGCATTCGCAGTTTTCTCGCCAAGTTCGGAAATCCCATCATAAGCGATTCAATTATTTTATTGTGTCTTGATTGTGAAAAGGATTTCACACCTACAACCCGAAATTCTACATTTGGGTCCTTGAGACTATTGCACTCAATACCAAAGGCACATGTTCCAATGACGTCAGTAGTAAACCGAGCCAAGACGTCTTTAATTTCAACAACTGGATCTGTGTCAATTGACTTGGAAATTACTTCCAAAAGTTCATCACCAACTCTCACAACCGTGGGCAGCATAAACTTCATTTTTCCCGATGTAAATGTCGGCGAAAGTTTATTGCGCATTGTTCGCCATCTCTCTCCTTCCAGCGAAAATAAATGACCTGAAAGCGGATCATCTCGTTCGTTGGAATACATTCCGCGATCGCTGAAGTTGTGAAAATCTTTGACCAGAATATCTTTGACCAGATCAAGATCCAAAATCAGAGCAGCTGGATTTATAAAGAAATACATTCCAACGAACGGTGCTGTTCCCTTGTATTTTTGGTAGTAGTCCCCCAATATTTCTCGTGCATGACGAGTTTTCGTGAAGCCCTTTATGTTCCCATACGGAATTATGGGTGTGTCGTGTGGAATTCCCAAGCGTTTCCAATAGTTAAATCTACGTTTAGTAAAATATACCAATAAAGTAGAGATGGTTATTAAAAGACAAAAAAACGTTGCCACGAAAACCATGATTTCACTTCAAACTATGATCTCAACTATGGTCTCCGTTAAATAATGTTCAAAGTCGACTTGCTGTATTACTTGCTGTGCTTTTTCAAGTGTTTTTAATTGATAATCTTCGACTTTAAGCTTTTATTATACGATAAGTGGAGAGCTTGTACTTGGTGAAAAATTAGGTGAGAAGATTCTATATTTAATATATTATCTGCAATAATGTTCTTCAACAAGTTGTGCAAAAAAAGTGCCGATGTACTGGGGTTATCTGTTCTTGCAATCCTATTATATATTTTGGTTAAGAAAAGATCGCACAACTTTCTCACAGAATAAGTTGAATTGCTTTGAATGTTTCGCTGAGTATATGGCATGTCGCTAGGCGAATAAATGTATTAAAAGTTTATTATGTCATTTTATTGAAGTGTGAGATCATTGAGAGTGTTTCACTTTCACATTGTTTTGGAATTACTTATCTGTTTTTAAAGTCTCAGTATATTCATAATAATATGACAATGGAACCAGCTTGGGCTAAACGAGGAAAGGTCTTTATTATAATTATAATGAAGCGGATTTTTCAAGCTGTATCTGAAAACTTTACCAGATGTTGCAGAAAACCGTTCATTAGGATAAAATTCATTATTTTTACTTGCGATATAGGTACTATAGGGCAAGTTCTGCATTTGGAAAAAAATCGAACTCGAGATTTTGATCAAAGTTGACATTACGATGATAGCGAAGACGAAAAAAGTGGGTCCGACAATTCCGTCTGTCTGTCTGTATGTCTGTATGTCTGTACCTCGAACTACAGCCTAAACTACCGGAGGTATTTTCCTCAAACTCGGTAATTAAGGGTCTTCGGTGATTCCCTAGAGGAGAAATTGAAATTTTTTTTTTTAGCTCCAAAACTAAGGGTACCCCCCGTACACCCGTAATACAAAATCTTATTTATCTCGAAAACGGCTCTAACGATTTTGATAAAAAAAAATTAGGTGTGATATTATGCACATGGACTACATTTTAGTCAAAAAAAAATTTGGGGGGAAATGTTATTAGGGGTACCTGTCATAGAACGGTTTTTTTGATTTTCGAATTTCTCACCAACGGCTCTAACGATTTTAACCAAAATTTTTATGCAGGAGCTGCTTTGCATTTCAAAAAATATAAACTAAAAATTTTTTCGAAAAAATAGTTTTTGGATTTTTAAAAAAATAATACAATTTTTTTTTTTGAAAATTCAATATCTTGAAAACCGATACACGATTAAATTTTTAAATTACGTTTTAAAATGTATTTTATTAAATACTAACAATTTGCATAATCAATTTTTTTTATAAAAATTTTAAGGAAAATTTAGTACACAAAAAACATGTTTCAGTGTGTCTGTATGTCTGTACCTCGAACTACAGCCTAAACCACTGGACCTATTTCTTTCAATCTCGGTAGTTAAGAGTCTTCGGTGATTCCCTAGAGGAAAAATTGAAATTTTTTTTTTAGCTCCAAAACTAAGGGTACCCCCCATGCCCCATACACCCGTAATGCAAAATCTTATTTATCTCGAAAACGGCTCTAACGATTTTGATAAAAAAAATTAAGTGTGATATTATGGACATGGACTATATTTTGGTGAAAAAAAAATGTTGGGGGGAAATGTTATTAGGGGTACCTGTCATAGAACGGTTTTTTTGATTTTCGAATTTCTCACCAACGGCTGTAACGATTTTAACCAAAATTTTTATGCAGGAGCTGCTTTGCATTTGAAAAATTATAAACTAAAAAGTTTTTCGAAAAAATAGTTTTTGGATTTTTATAAAAATAATACAATTTTTTTTTGAAAATTCAATATCTTGAAAACCGATACACGATTAAATTTTTAAATTACGTTTTAAAATGTATTTTATTAAATACTAACAATCTGCATAATCAATTTTTTTTATAAAAATTTTAAGGAAAATTTAGTACACAAAAAACATGTTTCAGTGTGTCTGTATGTCTGTACCTCGAACTGCAGCCTAAACCACTGGACCTATTTCTTTCAATCTCGGTAGTTAAGGGTCTTCGGTGATTCCCTAGAGGAGAAATTGAAATTTTTTTTTATCTCCAAAACTAAGGGTACCCCCCATACACCCGTAATGCAAAATCTTATTTATCTCGAAAACGGCTCCAACGATTTTGATAAAAAAAATTAGGTGTGATATTATGGACATGGACTACATTTTGGTCAACAAAAATTTTGGGGCAAAATGTTATAAGGGGTACCTGCCATAGACCCGTTTTTTTTATTTTCGACTTTCTCATTAACGGCTCTAAGGATTTTAACCAAAAATTTTCAGCAGGAGTCCCCTTAAGTTTAAAATAATATTGTATACAAAAATATTCGAAAAAATATTTGTTGGTTTTTTTTGAAAAATTTTTTTTTTTAAATCAATATCTTCAAAACCTATGAACGATTATTTTTTGAAATTATTTCCTAGAATCAATATTATTTAATACTTAAAATTCGCATCCCACATTTCTTTCTTGAAAAATTTTAGAGAAATTTCTTATATAAAAAATTTATTTAATAATAAAACGTTTTTTTTTTTAAGTTTATTTGCATAAATTTGAACATTATTATCTCATTAAATCCATGTTTTATATTTATAAAATGTATCTTAAATTCCAAAGTACTTTTACATAAGAGCAAGTTCGTGCGATCCAGTCGTGCATTTTATTTAAACTCTTTTAGTAGTAAGAGATAAAAACAGAATGCTATGTAAATATGAATTTATGTAAGAACAAAATTATGAGTAGTTGTATTGGTTTAGTAAGAAAATAAGCATTTAGAAACCAAAATTAAAAAAAAAATTCTTAAATTGGTACGCCAATTTAAAGTTTTTATTATTGTACGAATAAAAATTAAATTTTCAAACAAAAATATTGAGCCATTTTTGAGATATCGAATTTTCAAAAAAAAAAAAATATATAATTTTTTTTTTCAAAAATTCAAAAAAAAAATATTTTCTTAAATGTATTATTCACAGTGTGACACCTGAAGATTTTGAGAACTTTCAACGAAACGTATTTTTTAATCTTTTTAGAAGAAGAAAAAAATTTAAGCAAAATTCTCGGAACCGTTTTCGAGAAAAATACGATTTTCGAAAATTATTTTTTAACATTTGTATGGAGGCGGAGGTTACCGTTATTTTTTAGAGAGCTTTTGCATACAAGAAATTATCAAAATCGGTTGTATAGTTTTTGAGAAAATCAAAAACCAGTAATAAAATGGTTCCAAGGGGGGTACCAAAAATGACAATTTTTTAAAAAAATTTGCTCAACCATTTCTTAGCTTTAACTAAATGAAATTTTTTGATTTTTTTATTTAAATCTGTCGAACAGTTTTTGATCTTAAAAAAAAAAAAGAAATAAATGTGTGTGGGAAAAATTTGAAAACGATATCTACCAAGTTTAACGAAAATCAGCCGAGTCGCTTAGGCTGTAGTCAAACAGGCAGACAGAATTGCGACACCCAATTTTTTCATGTTCTCTATCATCGTTATATCAACTTCTATCAAAATCGATTTTTTTTCGAATGCATGATTTGCCTTATAGTACCTATAAGTCCCCATTAAAAACAGAATGGGTGAGATTTGGATGTAGATTTTTATTTAAGGGCAGATTATGCACTTTCTCTTTCAGTGTTTTATGCCGCATCGGAACTATCTTCTGATCTGGTTTCAAGAAAGGTATTCTTGTGTTTTTTTTTTACTTGAGACATGCGCATCTATTACACTATCGACTGAGTTTTGGGTTCGTAAAAAAATACATGTCGAGATTTTTATCGAACCTAACAAGCAGCTATGTATCCACAGAAAGCCAATTTTTAATGTGGAATGTTGGCCGGTGAAATCATCTATCAGTCTATACTGTTTCGAAAACAACGATGACATTGCCAACCAGCGTTGCCGCGAAGGAAAAAGCTGAGGGGGCCATTTCAAATTTTTGGAGGCCATTTCACAAAAATTAGGGCCAAATATTATACTTTCAAATCCGTCCTTAAAACATTAAACTACAATTTATTAATATTTGTATTTATTCTTATTTATTTATTATTAATGTATGTATTATATATTTAATGCCTTTTTGAAATCTTGTCACATTATTGTATGCTTATAAGATGATAATTAAAAAAATAGTAAAAAGAAAGTTAATCCTTTCAATCGTAAATTCACCTAAGAATCCAAAAACGTCAAAACTAAAAGGCTTTTCTTAGAACAAAAGTAGTTTTTGTTATTTTTGATTTTCTCAAAAACTACAAAACATTTTGACATCCGGTTTTTTGTGTTTTATCAAAAATTAATTAGAGCATTGAATATTGAATAAAAAAATAATACTTAATTACGTAAAATTTTGAAAAAAATTTGTTTAAAAAAAAATTTTCATTTTTTTTTTTCAAAATTTTGATTTTGAAAATTAATTTTTCAAAAACTGTTCACTCGAACAACTTTATTTAAAAACAAAATTAAAGAATGTATTTTTGGCTTTTCAAAATGCTATAGCATTATACTGTAGATATCACCGTTAGTTTTTAATAATTTTTTTCTGTTTTAAGTGATTTTTTTCTTAAATTGCCCCTCCCGCCTAAACGGAGGGAAATAGACCCCCCTCCCATACGATTTTTTTCTTGTCTAAGTCCAACCTACACGCCCTAGCTTTTTGTCACACCTTATGCAAATCACCCTGTATAAACAAGGAAAATGAATATGTTGATATAAGTTAGTCAATTGATTAAAGAAAATCATGATGGGAATAAGGGTGGGCTTTCGATTACTTTAGGGTGGGTGCCCTTGCTTATATGTATATCTGTGGTGTTTGGTACAAACATGATAAGCCCATAAAATAATTTGCATTTTCATGTTCACTTTACATGGCGCTAGGGTTTAAGCGGGTTGTTTGATTTACTTCAAATTTGAAGAACTTTTAAAAATATTCTTTGAAAACTTATGTTCCAAATTTTGAGAAAATCGGTTTAGCCGCTTAAGTTCGAGCTCGATGTAGAGTTAATGCAAGGATGCAAATTATTTTATGGAGTTATCATGTTTCTATCAAACACCACAGATATACATATATAAAACGAATTCAACCGTATTGCACTCTGCGTCTTCTTCTCGGTTTTGAGTTTTCAAGATGTAGACCAAGTATGGGCTAATTTTGATACCATCGCTCGTTATTTCTCACATTTTCTGTGCTATGTTCTCAGTGTTGAATAAGGCTCGAATGGTTCTCATTAGTTTTAGGCGTTCATGTCATCATCTTTAACATTCAAAGACGGTGTGAAAAATGTCATCCATGGCTGATTCTCTGTGCTAGAAAGAGGGACTCCTCGTTTTTCCGATTCTATGTAGAAAAGCGTGGAAGTAGCCTTTCCGGTTAGGAACTGGGTAACGTAATATTCAACTTCACGGTCTTTCCGATAACCTCAATCGTCTATGTTTCTGATGAGGGTCGCAGTCCAGCGCCCTCTATTTTCCATCTTACATCGTTCTTGGCACTTTTATTCTGTAAGCGCGTTTGTTTCCGTGATCGCCGCTTCCATTCCGATTTCCATTTTTCATTCATAGACATTCTTTTGTTGGCGTCACTCTTACAACTACAAGAACAGCTGGCTCGGACACCGTGCGGTAGAAGCTAGCTGGGCGCAAAGCAAATATTTTTGTATTACTGCCATTTGCTTCCTGTATTTCTCTTGTAGAAGAGCGTCTGACCATATTTCGTTTCCGTATATGCTGTGGTTTTTGAAGCTCGTTCCGCGACCAAACGTATCTGTTCCCAAAAACTCAATTTTGTGTTGGGCCTTATTCCCAGATACTTAACCACGTTCTTCGTTGTTTTAAAATTAGAAAAATGAGAGTATGTTTTCATGTGAGACGAAATACTACACTTTACTTTGAAAATCGTTACACTGTCGCTGACATTTTGATTTTTTTTTTCTTTTTCTTGAAAGAGTAGACTTTGAAGATTATCAAAAAATATTTTGATCGTTTTGTTTTGTCTTTATTGTCTCTAAGTTTACTCATGTAGTTACCTTAATATATTTAATTATCAACGGAAATTTTACCACTGTCCACTCCTTGACATTTGAGAAACTCACAAGGAAGTAACCAACATCTTTCCGGTACCCATCGCCTCTCAGATTCCCACAAAGCTTTATTTTGTTTTTAGCTTTGCAGCAGTTGTTAAATTATATATGTACCTTCCTGGATTTCATGAGAATAAAATCGTTAAAAAAAAACCTAACTACTTAACTTTTTTCACATATGTGAGACATCAAACGATTTTCTTTCATAAAATAAAATAAACTACTTTACAATAATTGCGTCTCAAAACTCATGTCCGAGGTTATACGGCAAGCATAATATACTAGCATTGTTTTGCTTTTGACCCTAACTCAATCATGATGGCCACTTAATGTGGCAGAGAGCAATGCGTTCAATACAGACTTCATATTAAAGCCGACCATATCTATGGCAGCGATGACATAAATAACAACAAACGCAAACGTACTTACTATTTGACGTTATTATTATCGCGTGCAAGTGCTTTTGGATATAGAAATCAGTTTTTGGACAGCTTAAATGATATATTACACGCTTCTTGCGCAGGCAATTAGTGACAGATAGATGACGTCACAAAAGTCTATAGCATAGGAAAATGAATTTAAATTTTGTATTAACGTTAAATTCAAGTTCAAACCACTTAGCACTTTAGGAAAAAGATCTTACATTTTGTTTATCATCTTTAGATTTTTGATTAGGGGGTATACTTATCTACTTATCCTCGCTTGGATTGCCACAATGACTTAAAATTCTAGAAAAAAAGAAAACACAAAAATCGCCATTGATCTAGATATTTAAACACCTAATTAGAAGTATTATAGAAGGATTATCCTCAAATTACTCTAATTTATTTTTCTGTCAAGGGTAATTTCGGATGAAATGTCAAACATGAGGCTTAAATGCCAGGTCAGTTTTTTGTCATGTGAAGTCGAGAGAACGGTAATTTCTTCTTTAAAAAAAAACTTAAGGTTAAGGTAATAATTTAATGGACCTACACTTAATCTTCTGTTTAAATTATTCACAAAATACTAACTAAGTTTACGATTGTAAGTTAGAAATGATGAACTCATGGGAGTTCTTGGAAAATGTTTTTAAATTTATTTTCTTGAAAGTGCTTTTAAGACACGTAAATTTTACAGTTTTGGAATGAATCCCTACAATCTTATACAATTATCCAACGGTATTTTATTGGACTAACATCTTATGAAAAAGATCTAAGATATTATGAAGCCAGCTATTTTATTTAAATTTCAGTAGTTGACCATAAATGCTCAAGCTTGATTTTCAATTATTATTAGAATGCTAAGCCCTGAAGTATTTTTGACTTTTCAGTCAGGCTTTTAAATTGATTTAAATCTTTCTTTCAATTGGTCAACTTCCGATGGTAATCTGATGGTAATTCAACCTCTTTCTCTTTTAATAACGAAACTTCAAACGAATCACGAAGTATTACCATATTTGTTGTTACTTTATTTTGTAGGAAAAATGTATCATTTGAATTTGATTTCAAGATTTTAAATAATTAACAAATCGTGCACACGCCCATTTCTTGGTAATACATTTCCAAGAATATATTTCTAAGAACTACTTTTCACCCTTTCTACAATATGTAAGGCCTCTTTCATATATCCAAATTACGATGTTGACATACTAATGTATGAACACACAGTCCCTGGCCATATTATTAGACGCACTATGCATTTTCCAGAATTTCCTGGGTTGTACTAGGTTACACGCATTTATTTTTGACTTCTAACCGACCGACCTTCGACGTCCGTACGTGGTTTAAGGCACAGTGAAACAGGACCAATATAAAGAAGTCATAAAGAAACGGTTGTTTGCCTATATCAGATTTCCGAACGGTGAACCTTTTGTTTGTATGCAAGAAGGAGCTCCCTGTTATACAGCCAGATCTTTAAAAACTTATTTACAAAAACCTAATATATTTCTGTTGGTTTGGCCGGGTAACAGCACTGACATGAACTCTATTGAAACTGATTAAGCGAGAAGTTACTAAAAAGTTGATCACAGATCTTGGAAAAAATGAAGCAGTCTTGCCTTGAATTGAAGATCTCATAGCGGCAAAAGGAGGCTTTACTGAATATAATTTTCATCTTTGTTCAAATAGTATAATGTTTAATAATTGATAACCATTATTATACAAAAAGAAAAAATATTTTGTAAGGAAATGTTCAAAACTGTAATAAATTATTATCGATTTCGTTTAAAATCTACAGTGCGTCTAAAAATATAGATAGGGACTGTATGTATTTCTAAAATCTTTGAAAATAATTATTTTGTTTATCAAATTTTAGGCTTTTGATGAAAAAGACAACATGGCTTTCTCAAATGTATATAGATAATCAGAAAAAAATGATTTTATTAAAGTATTTGAAAACATTTTTTTATACACTAATTATATTCCTAGTTTTCACCTTGGTCTTTTAATCATTAATCTTTAAATACATTTTTTGAATCTGCTCCTTCCAACTACTTCTTTTATACTTTTGGGGTTCCCTAAGGCAGCCACTTGAGTTTCCTTATTACAATTAAAGATATTCATAAAGCATTACAAAATCTCACTCTTCATCGACGATAGCAAAGTTTTACAGATCATATCATCGACTCTTTACTCCTTATTACCTAGAGCTTGATACTAAATACTAAAAATTTGGTGCTAAATACTCCCAAATGCAAGTCAATCACTATTCCATTAAAACGTGTCAAATCCTCTCGCTATCTGTTTCTTCTCCACAATCAATCCATTTTCACCGAGATGTCGATTCGTGAGCGTTGGAATATTATATGACGGTGATTTTAACTTACTAACTCAGAAGGTATAATTCTTAAAGTCAACTTTGCAATTAACTTTGTGAAGAGTTTGTTTAAAGAATTTTTGAAAACGTTTGTTTACTTTTTCCTGAAATACATGTGTCGAGTGTTACCCCTAGCAACATATTCGAGGCTCAACGTCGTTTTCTACGATTTGCCCTCCGTGATTTATTTTCGAATGATCCTTCGATTCTATTTCCCTATTAAGACCACCTTTAACTTATTAATTTAAGTATGATGAATGATAAAAGAGCAATAACCAATATTGTCTTTATTCTTATATTCCTTTCAAATCCGTTCTCTATCTTTTTTCACACTAACCGCTCGCCGTTTTGAATAAAATACTCTTTTCTTCAACCTTCCCATCCATATGAAGCTCCAATGAACAAATTGTTCATATATTTTAACCTATGACTTTGACCTCAATTAACCGTGCCTTAAACTCCGTCTTTTTAATTATGCTCCTAATTCGTCCCAATCTCAGATTCGAGTTAGAATAAATTTCGAAGTATTTAAGATAGATTAAGGATTAACATATAAAGGATGTTTTTTAGAGGTGGAGAACTTTAAATTGGCATCACTGTTTTGTGTGACAGCGGTTATGAAAGTTCTTGATTGTGTTGAGATTATCTTGGTTTTGCAATTCATCATGAATGAACTCCCGCCGCGGCGCACCGGAGCAACGTTTTCAAATTGTTCAAATTTATTTTGTAAAATATGGTTTAACAATCGTCCATCAGGGCGATTAATTCGTGAAACTATGGAAAGTTTTCATAACGTTTACTCCCAACGATAATATGCACCCCGTAAGATCTCGTACAATACGCACAAAACAAGCGATTCCTGATGGGCAGCGTAGTGTTGATGATGATCGAAATGTGTCAACTCGTCATCGTGCTCACCAATCAAACTTGTATCCATGCATTTTTTTTGAAAATGTTGAGTAAAGAATAGTGTAGAATTACACCATGGATGCACCAACCTCTACCGCCTCATGCCCCCAAAATCATATTCAAATATTAATACCAAAAAATTATCTTCCAAATAAATTTAATTTCATGGATAATAAAAACATTTTGCTGTGTTCTTACTTAAAATTAAAGTTATCCGCCTTTAAAAAAAAAACCTTTATTTAGCCAAACAAATGTCGGTTTTGCTCCAACAAAATTTATTGGAAAAGAACTTACTACAAGATATATTTTTTATTATTTAAATATTTTTAATTTAAAATCCAATTCAGGGGAAGAAATACTACGGACTTGCTAACATGAATAACACTCACTTAAATGTACTTAAATAATTCAAAATATTGTTTTTACAAACTATACCCGCATGAAAGCTTAATTAATGGCATTCATTAATTCATTTTTTTTCAACATTTAAGACAGTTTGATTTTTAACTTTTAACAAGTTCGTAGATCAGCTCTTTTGTTTTCATAAATCATTCTGCGATATCTCATAAAATTTAAACTAAGTATTTGAATTGTTTGTAATTAATTTTTATCTTCATAAAAATTGTTTTGTTGTTTTATTTTACTATCTATAATGTTAATAGTTTTAAAATTTGTTAAAGGAACATTTAACTATAGTTTATCTTACATCACGTAATGATAATGTTTTATTTTTATAACTTTTGTTTACTTAATTTATTCTACTCGCAAGTTTATTTGCTAAAGTAAACAAATCGTTCATGGGAGAAGACAAATTATGGGGGGTTTTTGTGTGCTTTTGATTTAAATTTATTTATTATTTATTTTCAATGAAATCATTATGATGTGATTGAAAATTTGTAATAATCTCATGTCTCAATGTTCTGTAATTTTGTGTTGAAATAATCACGGGAGAACTAATATGGAGGGCTCACAGCTGTACCGAACCAAGTCATTTTAAAAATATCCAAAACCAACGCCAAAATTTCCGCAAAATTGACCTCTATGTAGCTCTAAATAAACTATGTAGTTCATTACAGCTCTAAATAGAGGATAATTTTGCGGAAATCCTGGCGTTAGTTTTGGATTTCTTTAAAATGACTTGGTTCGGTACAGCTGTGAGCCCTCCATATGTTCTTTGATGCCTGGACTTGATTTATAAGATACTGAGATGTACGAGTATAATAGCCAATTATTTTAATGGTACCTCTTTTCTAATTGATGTCAATTTTTATGTTTTTGTAAAGATATAAATTATCACTCACAAGAAGCACCTTAACAAAACTTTTTTTCATGTTTTGTCTATACGAAATGTAGTGTTTGCATTTGTTGCGAAAATTAAAAATCTTTGTTTTCAACTGCAATTTAACTTTCCCACGCTTAAGTGGTTAACCATCCGAACCCACATACAATAATTATTCAAAAATGGCTTTCGTTTTCATTAGACGGGTGGCAGCGGCCGGCGCGGCGTCGACGTCGTCACAGGTACGTTGTGTCTAAATAATGTTATGCAACAAGCATACATTCCAACAATGAGCTGTTTTTATTGTAGGTAGGCACAACCCAAATTACTAACTCGCATTTTAGGTGGCCAAAGACAGTCAGTATTTGCACGCATATTTAGTAAAGAATTTCAACTATACTCAAGTAATTTTGTTTTGGAAAACAATACCCCTTCTATTTTCATATTCCAAGAAAAAGTAATGTTAGGGAAGGTGCTATCGCATGAGCACAGAAATTAACATCAATGATAACGAGCCTCAATACCTGTTATACCATCAGATATGAGAGCAGCTGCTCGTAGGAGCAGCTGCTTTTAGATTAGAGGTGTATCTGGGACTTAATAAGTTCTTAACAAGTACAAAATTCTTCGGAGACACAAATTTAAAAAAAAAATTAAGACCAAACATGGGCTTTAATTTATAAGGGATTTACAAAAAAAGAATGAAAAATATAGGAAACTTTAACTTTTAAGATTCTTAAGAAACTTAAGAAAGATGCGATACAATCTTGTTTGATTTGTTAAAACAGATACAAAAAAGTAGTAACACACATGGGATAGTAGTTAATGCTTTGGAATATTATGCCCGATGAAGCTTAGGCGATCAATTATCTGCCTATGCCATCTTCGAAACAAAAATATACACAGTACATTATGTACGAGTATGTATTATAATAGCGAGGAATAGTTGAATTCTTCAAGAGTATCTTTTGTCATGAAAAGTGCTTTTTATCTGAGGCTCGGCAGAAAATTGTAGATCTCCTCCATTACTGCCAAAAACATGCAAGTAATTCACTAGGTCCTCGTTCAAATTTACTTATTTGTATTTTCTTATAGATAACAAAAGAATTAATTGACTGATTTCTCAAAAAAATTGAAATTAAGATAATTTTATCTTTTTCTTGCTCTTACAGTTTTTTTTAAATAGATCTTAATCCCATTTAGACTTTCGGTCTTCATTCGCTGTACGTTGTTCGTTGTTCGTTCTTCTCTCAACAACGTACAACGAAAAAGCATTTACATCAATTCAGTTTTATTTTTCAGTTCGTTCTTAACAACAAACACATTGTTGGCAGTGGCGGCACTATTAATAGTTGAGGAAAAAGAAAAAAAGAAGATCCTGTTGGACGAATGGTTGGTTGCTGAAAAGTAAACATTTAGAGTACAATTTGCACTTCCAATATTCATGTAGTACCTTGCATAAGTATAACCGCATATTTTTTTTAGATAAAGTACCCCTTCTTATAAAAATTAGTATGAGATCTTTTTACCCATATTTTCAATTAATTTAAAAAAAAAATTTAAGGAGTTTCATGCTTCCAAGGTTGGCCTCGTAGCATGGCAACACTGGAAACTTGCCTCTTGGCATACACCTTGCGTGTCCGAATTCCCCAAAGATTTTCAATTGGGTTAAATTCTGGGGAACGTTCCGGTCACTTCATTAGATTGATATTGTTGAATTGAAACCACTCCAAGCTTGGACGACTAACATCGAATTAGGGAATAATCTAGCTGAAATACATGCTGAATAAGAGTAGGGTCTATCTGTCTAGAAAGCATCTGAGTGTAGGCCGCACTGTTTATTTTTGTAGTGATGGAGGCAAGTGAACTCTACCACGGTCACAGAAATATTTCCACACATATACTTAATTTTGTTTTTGGAAACTTGACAATCAACAGTTTTAAACACAGAGATATAGAAACAAATTTGTTATTTATACAAAAGTAACGGTACCCTACCATACCGTATAAATGTTGAAAAATCGCTTTTGAAAATCTTATTTTTCTCGAAAATGGTACCTAGACTTTTTTTCGTTTTCACTTAATTTTCAACGATCTATAAATTTTGACATTAAGACATTACTGACAGTATTTACCATAGAACCAGAAGGGACCGGGCTTCCGGCCAAGCAGATCGATCATAGACGAAATATTCATATTGAGGCAAATCCTGGAAAAGACCAACGAATTTCACTTTAGTGGGGATCCGACGAAGAATTACCCTTGGAAACCGCTTCTAGTTCGGTTTAGCAAATCAAAAATGTGTTTAAAACTCCTCACTCGTATCGTAAGACGAAGTGCACGCTCTACAAAATCCTTATTTTTATTTAATTTTACGCCACCGAGTGCTGGGCTACTGGCAGAAAGGGAGAGATACTCGTATTACTGTGCTCTTTGATCCTGTGTGCAAGGAGGGCGAATGGTGGAGAAGATTAAACCGCGAACTCTATCATTCAAGATTTGGATGTAGTCCAGAAAGCCAAAACACACCGACTATATCGGGTCGACCACATTGAGCAAAGGACAAAAATGCAACACCTAAGAGAGTCTTCGAATCCCAGCCCCCAGGTTCGCGGCGACAAGGAAGACTGAACCTTTGGTTTAAAGACCACGTCATCGCGGATGCCAGAGTGCTTGGCCTAGATTACTGGAAGCAGCGGGTTCGGATCGCAGAATATGGAAAGCTGCCGTGTCTCAGGCAGATACCCTTAATGGTTCAGAAGCTGGTTACGTTAGTAAGTAGGATTTGAATAAACTTTTTTTAAAAAGCTTAAAAAACATTTCAACTTAAAAAAATATTTTTAGAAAATTTGAAATTTAAAAAAATGGCTTAGTGATTTTTTTTTGTAATATAATTTGTATTTGCACAAAAATATAAATAATACATAATAACAAATTTTGTTTCTTTTGGGGTTTTTGTTTTTTGGGATTTCTGTATTTTGAGGATTTGGATTTTCGGGATTTTGGGTATTTTTTTTTAGATTTTGGGTTTTCTGGATTTTGTGTATTCTGGATTATTGTTTTTTTTTAGATTTTGAGTTTCCGGGATTATGTGTTTTCGGGATTTTTGGTTTTTGGGGATGTTGATGTTTGGGATTATGAGCACATACTGCAAATTAAAATTTTCAATAAATAAGTGAACACACCTATCCACTCAAAAAGTAACGCGATTTCTCAAACTATTCAAACTATGTATTACTTTTGTTACTGACTTATAAGCTCATCGTATTTGGTTTGCCTCCACGTGATAACTCTAATAAGCAAATCGCAAGTATTTTATTGACTAATCTCAACAAAAATGCGATTATTATTTAAATTGACTGCGACTAGTTAGTTCGGCAATTATCAACGACTTGAGAATTTTATTATCTATCAAGAAACGAGTCTAGGTGTGATGGGAACATCACGACTCCA
The DNA here is from genome assembly GCA_963931855.1 of Philhelius festivus. Classification (NCBI taxonomy): domain Eukaryota; kingdom Metazoa; phylum Arthropoda; class Insecta; order Diptera; family Syrphidae; genus Philhelius; species Philhelius festivus. The sequence continues at coordinate 224,202,800 of OZ007554.1, read as the reverse complement.
AATATTTCATTGAATAAATAATTTATTAAGACCATAACTATAATAACAAATTGAATTAATTAAATTAGGTACCTACTCGTTTATATTTTTGTAGAGCTTGAGTTTGATTAGTTGGTGATTTTCTAATTGCAATTCGCCTCATATCCAAAGGTCTGTCATTGTATAGTGTCATCGAATGCGCGGTGAGCTATGAATTATGCTATAAGAGAGAGAGACACTCAAGTTCACTGTCACGCCAATGTCATAGTATTTCTTGGCACCGCCTTTCCCTGCCACGCCACCGCCCGCCACCGCCATCCACATCAAAGTGATGTCACATTAAATAATATTATTTTATTCGGGAAATTGTTTACAATTTCATTTAAACTTATTACGGCCGAAGCGTGTGATTATGATTACTATTTTGATAAATTATATTGTCAGTGCCAATTTCGTAGAAGAAGACAGGTTTTTAAGTTGAAGTTCGTTAACCACAAACTCAGCACCACCCATTGGCAGAAGTTGAAGGCCTAATTTTTTACTATTTGTTTTAAGTAATATTTGTCTAGATGTTGAATTTGAGGTTTCAACTGGTTTTTATCATCAAAAGAATTTTAGGAAAATTTAAGAACAACGAATTTAATAAATATTTAAGCGAAGGCGTCAACTTATTAACACTATCCAAATATGACAGAATGAGAAGAAGGATTTATGCTGTCATAATGAAAAATACTTAGGAATATGTAAATCAATATTATAAATAAATCATATTTATTGGAAATGTTTAGATAATAGAAATGTTAGGTTGTTAAAATTATTGTTTCTTCAAGGTTATAATAAATTCATGATAGGTACAACAATAATATTAGGCGAAGTCGGCAGGGGCAAAAAATACTTCTTATAATTTAATAAATGGAATTGGTAGGTGGGTAGTGATACAAAAAAAAAACTAAAGTAATATCGTAATAGGCTTTTGACCGGAGAAGATTCTCTGAAGGCAGCTTTTCATCCCCTGAAATATAGAGCTTTGAAGCATTTAGACAAAGCGCTCCATCATCCGCGTTGGCTTGATCTTCGGAGGTTCGGTCTGGCTTCTCGCTTCAAACCTAGGGCTAGAGATTCGAAGATTATAATACATTCACTCGATGTATTTAAGCTAATATAGTCGACATGTTTTAACTATTTAGACTACATCTTCTTCTCAGAAATCTTCTCTCTCCTCGTAGATTCTCATTAACATTTCCAACGTTTCGAACGGTTGATGATGTTGATGTCACCCACTTACCCAAAAATTTGGACACATCCTTGTAAATATATTGAAAAAAGTGCCTGCTGTATGCACTATCTGCTCCAAAGCAAAATTGAAGAAGTTACATTATAGCGCATCTTCTTGTTATTCTAATGTTTAGTAAAACAACTAAGTTCCTGACGATAAATGCTGTCTGTCATATGATGAGTCCCGGCTTAAAATTCGTGAATATTTTCCAGCACTTGTACGAAATGAAATTTTAGTCTATCGGTCTAGAAATCTTACTGATACCTGCCGACTAATTGGATAAGTTCTTGTAGTATTTAACAGGGATACGCTCTACCGTTTTGTGGATGAAGTTTATAAAATTAATAGTTCAGTCGTAAGCATGCTTCTTTCCAACCAACCATGTTTGGTGATCAGATGCATGCCGTATTTAAAAGAGCTCCACTGGTCTAAGTGCTCTTAATCTTTTTTATACCTGAGCCTACCGCTTGAAGCTGAGGCTTCTTGCTCGCTTAAGAACTGCTGGTAAAACTACTTAGATCATCTAGTATTTTCTGTACTTCGATAACAAGGCTCTTTTCACTGTTTTGAAGAGTCTTGGCTTGGATTGTTTGGATCTCTAGTTTCTTTGATTAGTTTAACCCTCGAAAATGTGTAAGCTATATTTTCTTTATGAGAGTTGGCTCAATACTCTATTACAGCGAGGCTATGATCATTTCTTCGGTCACATACTTCCACTTAAATTATTCATTACAATGGGCAGATAGAATCTGGTAGTTTTGGCTCACTTCTTTATGATCTCGGGAACCTGGGAACACAGATTATAATTATGTATATACATTATAAAAAGTGTAAGAAAAAAATTACCAAAATTCTGGGTGCCATTTTTGAGAAAAATACGGTTTTCGAAACCCATTTTTAACATTTTTTGTATGCTTGGTACTGTTATTTTTAGATAAAATAAAATACAATTATTACAACTTGTAGATAGTATGAAAAATCTGTTCATTTTAAAGTTAAAAAAAAAAACAAAAAAAACATGTGGCTCTCGAAATATTGAGTTTCCAAAATTTTAATAAAAAAAAATGCACAACTGGGCATCGCACGTACTTTCTCTTATGTAAAATTACTTTGGAATTTAAAAATTATGTAAACATGGATTTAATGAGGTTAAAATGTTCAAATGCATAAAACTGCCGTCTGATTTCTAGAAAAGTTTGAATTTATGCAAACAAAGTTTAAAATTCGTTTTATGTATTATTAAATTATTTTCTTATATAAGAAAATTGGAATTTCAATTTTAAGTATTAAGTAATATAAATTTTAAATAATAAATAATTTATAATCGTTCACACGTCAAAAAAAAATTGGAAATTTTTTTTTCATAAAACCCAAAAAATTTGTTTTTAAATTTTATTATATACAATATTATTTTAAATTTAAAGGGACTGCGGTTTAATACTTTTCAGATTTTTTAGGAGATTTAGCATTACAAATATTTACATAGAGCCAAAATCAGTTGTACCGTTATTGAGAAAATTGGTTTTATTGGGGGAACCATTAATAACCATTTTTGGAAAAAAAAAGTTTTAACCATTAGCTTTTTCTGATTGAAATTTTTTGAACAAAAATCTGTGGAACAGTTTTTAAGAAAAAAAAAAGTATTATTTTCTCAAATTTTGAAAAAAGTACATGACAGAATACTGAGCTATCTTCAAAATTTACAGTAGCTAATAAGTAGACCTTTTATTATCTTTGGGTTTATGCTTTTAGGCTGATGCACGATGTGAATCGTAGCTATATACATACATATGTATATTTCGCCTACACAATTTTTCTCCTCGAATAAAAGGAATTGCAATAAATCAATTGCTAAAAAAATAATGTGGGATCAAGGTCAATTATTAACAGTTTTTTTCTTTTTATGTTGTGACGTTTCGAATGTGATTACACCCCTTTTCAGACCTATTTATGAAGTAAATAGAAAAGGTCACGAAGAAAGGAAAAAATTAAATTAATTTCTCGCTATCCTGACTAAAGAACTTACTATTCTTCCGAATAAACGTTTTATGCCTCAAACTTATAAAATAAGAATAAAGACTTTTTAAAAGTATGTACAATTGAACATACTAACAGAATGGTATATTTAAAAATACTTACCTAAGACACGAGTACGATCAATTATGTATAGATGGAGTAAATTAATAATATATAGGAACTTCAAAGGCAGCACTCACAAAAAAAGATTATACTAGTTTTAAAATCAAAAGTATGTTCTGTTCTTTTATTTATTTAAACATATTCTGAACAAAAAATTACTTTCAAAATCAAAGTTAAAAAAAATTAAAGAAACTTTAAAATTTCAAAATAATGTAGGTACTGAGATTGCTATTTACAGCCCTCATCAATTCTTAATCGAACACTGAAGCCAGATATGTTTATGACGATGATCCAAAAGTTACTTTTTTATTAGAATTGATTTGTTTGGTTACCTGCGCGTTTAATGAAGGGAGTGATATTGTTTTATTTTGAACGTAGTCTTTTTTTTAATATTTGTTCAACTTCTATATTGGTCCTCTAATGATCTCAAATGTCGCCTTAAGATGAGACATTTTTCATATATTTTTTCATATATTCATATTTATTTATTTATAAAAAGAAAAATAGAAACGAACAAATAATTTTATGTATTTTCTCAGAAACCAGGACTCTTCTGTCTAACCTTGTAGTATAACCTTCTAGATTTTGTTTCTTTTCAGTTAAATGAACTCAAATAATTATTATTTTGCGTCTTCTCTTAAAATTGGAAAACAACATGTCTTATGAGCTCATAAGCCACAATAATAATCAGTGAAACATTTAATGACCTACATCAGGTTAAATGCATTAGCATTCTTTTACAAATTCTACTCCAATGAAAAACAACATAGTAATTTGAATTTGATTTGACTAATTTCGTTCTACCTACACTTCAAAATTTGCTTTAATAAATCAAAATAAATGAGGATGCATTCATAAATCTTTTTCACACAAAATAAAAAAATATAAAATACGAATTCAATACCTTTCATAAATCACCTGTTGCTTCTACCAAGCTTAATCTTATTTAACCAACCTTTATTTGGATCTTCTACACCTCCCGCAAACCACGAGAAAATGTTGGTAAGTTAACAATATTCATCAACCAACAGGTCGCAACCGACCGCCATCAATTCGCTAATTGGTAAACAAAACAAACCCACAACCACAATACACACGAAACACGATTGCCGGCCAGTGAGGTAAGTTTTTTTTTTACAATTTTTTGTTAAAAGAAAATAATTGTAAACAATAAACCAACTATGTATCTCTCTTTTCTCTGGCATAATGTATCTCCTCAAGATTGCCGTGGTACAAGTTTGATTTGAACAGGAAAAAGTAAAATTTTTGAACAATTTATTTCATTCGCTTTAGAATGCTAAATAACAAATCAAATTTCATACAAATAGATGAGGTAGTTCTCGAAATATATTCAAATTTTATTTCAGTAATTAAAAAGTTTTTAGAGTTTTCAGTAGGACTTAATAAATATTTTAAAGAAGGAACTTAAATTATAAGAAAAAAAATTATTTGTGTTTAACATTTAATCAAAATTGGTGAAACAGTTCCAATAAAATCTAATATCACAGTGGCATGTCGTCCATATAAGACAATTCCTATGGAAAGGTGTTTTTTTAATTAATTTTTATTGTTCATTATGTTAATGGTATCTTAAAGCTAGACAAACATTCTTAAGAACTAGCCTACTAATTTGTATGCTAAAAATATTAAAAAATATCCGTTTAATTTTAGGTTGGTTTTCTCTGATGGTACAAGGCATTTTTCTCACACCTTCTGATCTGGCAGTAATCTATAAAGCCCTTTATTCATCCGAAACTAGAATACTATTTTCATATTTGGATAGGTGCTCCAAAAACGCACTTGAGTCTTTTACAAAGAAGTCAAAAGATAGCTTTAGAAACGATAGGCGATAGAAGGAGCATTTACATTTCTCGAACACCAACGCAGTGTTTCAGGTTTTTCAATATTTTATCGCTATTTTTATAAACTTTGTTCTAGTGAATAAGTCATTTTCAAATAGCCATTTGCAGTTAGGTATATACGCCTTACTTTGCAGCTACTGGTCATTATATGCAGGATAGACGTTCGGGATGTTTTCTAGTTCTCTAGTAACATTTTTTCCCCAAGATTTGTTAACCAAAATCTAGTTTTAGAGCTATAAGAAAAAATTCAATTTCGCCTCTAGGGAATGACAGAAGAAAATAGCGCCAGCGGGGTTCAGATATTCAGACAGGCAGACGAAATTGCTGGACCCACTTTTTTGTTTTCTATCATGCAAAATTTTTCTTTCGAAATGCAGAACTTGCCCTATAGTACCTATATCGCCATGTCCATGTTTTTATATTTGTAAACGTTTTTAAATTAATTTTGAAATGCATTTCATCAAGTCTTCAATATAAAAATTTTAAATTGTTTGGACGTTGGTTCTACAAAAGGGTATAATTTCTGACTAAAATAATAAACACGTTCATTTAAATCGTGAAAATGGTAAAATTGTATTGAGTTTTTTTCTCTCTGACAATTTGTTTGGATACATTTTAAAATTTCAACAACGGCAACCCTAAATTGGCTCTCGTCACATTGTTAGCATATTGTTTTTGTGCGATCAACAAAACGCGGGAATAAAGGTAAGTGTTCATCAAAGATGTCAGTTATTTTGTCGCAACATCTTGACGGATTATCATCGCGAACGGGTTCAAAATAATACAAAAAAAAAAAACTAAACTTCGATAAAACGTATAACGTGTGGGTTAATACAATACTCTTTGATAAAGACTGAAATATTTTACAAGGGACACAAATATTATTCATATTTAACACTGATAATTTACGATATAATGTAAGTGTTTACGAAAAAATAATGTTTTAAGCTCGACCCAAACCCAGTGTTTTAAGTTTCAAGTTTGTGCGTAAAAACATATCATCATTTATGCAAATTTTAAGTCTGTGTGATTTTTTTTTTTATTTAGAATGTTAATAAACAATTTAAAAGAAATCAGGAATGAAATAGCTTCAAAAATCTTGGCAAGTTCTTAATGATATTTTGAATTTCAAGGCTAGAATAAACAGAATTCATGAACTTTAAGCCTTACATGCAATGAATTTTAATATTATTGCTTGGTTGATAGTTGTTCCGATGCTCTTATAAGATGCATATAAACGTGTTAAATTATGTTACTGGAAAAGTTTGAATGTATGAATATTATAAAAAAAAAAAATACGTATACGCCAGACGTACCGGTTAAGTACTCGTACAATGCAAAAAATTATTCTTCTTTTGAAGAATGAAATGGGGTGACAGAATTTTTCTTACAAGAGAACTATTGATAAACAAAATTATTGTGTGATAAATTATTATTTTTTCTCTGCATTTCAAGCACCTGCGTAATAAATTGAATGCGATAAGTTGAGTTTGAATGTTTGAATAATTGATTTATTTTTGTAACTTGTATGGACTTTGCCTGTGAGCTTTGGAATGTATCTTCATAATTTATGGAAAATGTTAATTATGATAGTGTACGTTATATTTTTACTTTACTTTACCTTTATACTACTAAAATTTTTTGGAAAGTTGTATAAGTATAAAAATATAACTTAAGATGTTGACCAAATCTGATACTACAATTATAAAGAAAAACAAGGGAGAATCCCGCAATTCTGTCTACTTGTGGAAAAAGCCTTCATTTTTTTTTAGTACTAGTACTAGTCGACCAGCATTTTTTGGAAATATATTTAGTACCAAAACTGACGGTACCTGCTATACAATAATTTTAAACAGTTTCTCTAGTGCTAAGAAACTAAAAAATCATTTGTAACAGGCTGGATTTCACTTCTTGTTCCTCAAAGAACAAAGTCTAAACGATACATACACTAATAATAATAATAATAAATATGTAAAATTAATTATTAATAGAAAAATAGAAAAAATAATAGTATTTTTGTTAAATTGTTTTAACCTCAAATCAAATGCAAATGTGTGACTGGATTACATGAACTTGATTAAGTACTTCGAATTTTAAAAATGAGTGAAAAATTTTCAGAAGCACAAAATTAGATTTTAAAACGATAAAACAGTTTTTTTACAAGTCAGCGTTAAAAACAAAATGCCAAAGGCAAATATGAATTTATGAAAGAATAATAATTTAAGTTTTCATTATTGGAAAAATAAAAATTGAATTTCAAAAATTAATTAATGATGTGTTTTAAATATAAAAGTTTCAAAACAAAAATTTGAAATTTTCTATTTTTTTTAAGTTTTAATACGCAAAGTTTTTTAAACTTTTTACAAGCTTCTTTAAAAGAAATTTAATAAAAATCTGTTACTCCGATAATGAGAAAGCCAGAAATCGAAAAAATGGGTTTTTGATAGTTCCTGTCAGTGATGTTAGTTTCAATTTGTTTGTATTGAATTATAGATCGTAATAATTAAGCGAAACAGAAAAATTTGCCTAACAATTTTAGGTGCCATTTTTGAAAACCATTTTTTAACATTTGTACGATGGGTGCTGATATTTGTAAATTAAATTAAATTTGTTTATAGATCTTATGGATAGTGTTAAAAAGATGTTAATTTCAATTCAATTAAAGATTAAAAAAATGGGGCATATTGAGTTTCAAAAAAATTTTAAGTTTTTTTTTTTTAAATCCAAACAAAATAAAGAAGAAGAAATTGAAAACAAAATAACATTCAAATGTTTTAGGAACTTTAAGTTAAGAAAATTGATCAAAATCCGTTTAAGGATTAGGCTCTAGTCGAACAAATAGACAGAATAACGAGACACGCATTTTTAGTCTATCATAGTAATGTTAAATCCAATCAAAACCTTGAGTTCGATTTTTTTATGAATGCATAACGTGCCATAATAGTCTCAAGTATGTCTCCAGTAAAAGTGGTTAGTGAGTGGTTTTTAAAATTAATAATTTGTATGTATAACATTTTTGAAAGAAGAACTTAGGAGAAAACTAAATTTTACGGATATATTTATGTTCATTTTAATATATTTAATTATTACATCGTTTTTAAATTAAAAAATATTTTTTTATAAAAATTCAAAACATATTTCTGTCAAAAGTTGACTTGCAATATTACTTCAAATTTTCAGACGCTTCTGATTAAAAAAATTTATTTAAATCGATTCCACCGATAAAAAGAAAAACGAAAGTGAAATGAAGTGATTCACTTGGTCTAATGTACAAATACATATCTTCGAGTTTTAACATCGTATTAATAAAATCAAGGATATATTTAGAGAAAAATGTGCATGCAAATGTATAAAATTAAAACTATTTAAAATACTAAAACAAACATGTACTAAAATAGCTTCAGCTCTAAAAATAGAATGCCGTATGAATTGTTGGAAAAATATTAATATTTGCAAACAAAATTTAAAATATTTTAATTAAATCTTTGATTATTTAATAATATATAAATATATAACATAACATTAGGGACATAATTTCAAAAAACAATCGTCCAACCGTTTTCATGATATTGAGTTCTCAAAGAAAAAAAGAAGAAATTATTATTTTTCCATTAATTAGAAAATATTTTTTAAAAAAGTTGTAAATTTAATATTATATTAAGTTCAAACAAGTTCCTAAATGGAACTGTGGGGCCTAAATTTTACATTTTCTTTATCATCGTATTCAAAATCACAAGTTAATTTTTTTCCAAATGCAATATAGGTTTTCGAAAGTCATAAAAAAAAAATTTAACTTTTTGAACAGTTGTATATGGGGGTTACCATCATTACATCGTTTTCAAAAAATATTTATTTTAACGCTTTGATATACAATACGATTAAGACTTTAGAACTTTTGTTTTGTTTCTAGAAATTTGAAATGGCATGGACCATATTTAGTATGTACTTTAATTTTTTTTTCAAACTGACATTGAGTCTTAGGTCATTATCTAAAAAATAAAAAAATGGGGTGTATTAATTAATCCCCACTTCATGAGTTAAAATTTTGGAAATAAGTTTTTTCATGTTTGACCCTACCAAAAATTAATAAAAGAGAAAAACTATAGGTTTTTCTATTGTTTTGGGTGCGACAGTTATACGGATAATTGTTTAAAGAAAAAATACGCAAGTATACAAGAAAAAGTACATTTAAAAATTTGTTTTTGAAGAATAATTTAAGGTTGCTGAACACGAAAAGGAAAGCTTTTTGTAAAGAAGCGGTTTCTAGATACATGCAGAAATTGTGTTTTGGCTTTTTTTAGAAAGAACTGAAATGCTAATATCAGTTCTTGTATGTTTTATTTTGTAGTGTGTTACGTATTTATTTATTTATTTTTTTTCCTTTGATTTTTTTAATGTTGAACGTAAAAGTGATATTTTTATAAAAATTATTAACATTAATGTAAAAGTATGTGAAATTGCTTAAAAATAAAAATAACAATTGTGTAAAAGAATCTTTAACAGTGAAGAGATATTACTTCCGGAAAATGTTGAGAAACATCGAAACGTCTTAAAGCGCCGAGAAGAAATTAAATAGTTTTATTTGCATTCGGAAACTACTGATCTGTAAGCCTGTCGTTTAAAATTTTTTTTTATTATATTCAAAACACCAGATCTCCAATTTCAACAAATTACTAATTCCTTTTTGTAATCGTTCAGACTCTAAACCTTTTGTTGATTCGCCTAGAAAATTAAAAATGGAACAGTACAGCTTATGCACAACGTGTAGTCTTCTAATAACTTTTAAGGAATATGTATATGGGTCATTTTTTAAAAATTGACATTTTTTTTTGATCGTTTGAAAAAAAAATTTTTTTCAGTTTTTCTTGGGTTTTAGTTTCTAAATCTATAGTAAACAAGTAGAAAAAGAGTTCTGCGAGTTGCGCAAAAATAATTTCAAATATTTTCCATTTTACAAGTATTTTTTGATAAAAATTTAAATTTTAAATTTCGAATGTACTAAAAATGTTCTTTTCTTGCATAAAATAACAATAATCCACAAAATAAATAGTAACAATAAATAGTTGAAATTTTGTGGAAAGCAACTAAATTTAATAAGATAATTAATAAAAAAGTTGTTTGTTTACGAAATGATTTTGTTTAAAAGCATGAAAGACAAAAAAAAATAATTTTAAATAACGGCACATAACTTTCTTGGAACTTTTACGGTACCAATACTGTAAGGAATGATGATTCAGTATGTTTATCTAGAATATAAAAAAATTAATAAAGATATGAGCCATTATAAACTAAAAAAACATTTATTAAAAAACAAATACGAAAATGGCCACGGAGATTACAGGCCACGGAGATTACAAAATCGACTATTTCTTAATTTTAATATAGTAAATGTAATTCAATGTCATCCAAATTATATTAGGTTCAAGTATGAGTAAATACCTTTCTTTTGGCGGTGGTTAGACTAAAAACTATTTATACGGTACAAAGATAACAAGGCCACGGAGATTACACTGAATTTTTACTCGGATGAAAAAATTATTTTGTATGCAAATTTTAAAGGAATTAACTGCAATAATTAAATTATAATAAAACATGAAATTAAAGGTTTTTTGACGTACTATAAGATAATGCATCGTAAAAAATTATTAAAAATTGTTTAGTTGTGTGAAAAACCGAAAATGTTTAATTAGGTTTTTTTTTTCAAATCTTGTCACACTCGTTCAACTAAGTATTCGGACAACAAAAAATTTTTTTTTTTTTTGGCATATCATAAAATTGAAGTTTGAGAGAAGGCCTTTCAAACGACAAGGCCCAAAATTAAATAAAAAATCATTTTCATCATTAAAAATATTAATAAAACTGATTAAGCATGAAAATCACATCCCAAAAAGGCCACGGAGATTACACATTATTAATTACCATGGCTATTCCTTACCATCAATCGATCTGCAAATTTTTTCTTATAATGCTGACATATAAACACAGTTCCATGCCAAATTTTAAGTCTTTAAATTGAAATGCAAAGAAAATAGAAGCTATAACACTAAAAATGTAATTTTTTTAAAACGACCCATATGTATATTTTTTTTTTTGTATAATCTACACGTGCTCAAGGGATTATGATTACCCTTTAAATGTTTGAACACAGCGCGGGCGTGAAGTTAAGGAAGAGAAAGAAGTATAGGAAAGATGTGTGGCATGATGTCTGAGACTGAAGGTTGTTGACTCAGATATTTTATCTCCAGGGATGGCGGCTGAACTAAAGCGGAGAATGCCGTGTCTTATTTCTATGTCGCTTATAATTCACATTATTTTATTGGTGTTCCTTCTTGTTGGGCATACTAGTTTAACTCAATTACATGTTGTTAGTGTTATGCCTGAACAACATGTAATGAGTAAACCAGCAACCCATTGATGACAACTAGAAGGTTTTTAATGGAATTAAAATGACATAGACGACGGCAGGGATCGAACCTGTGATCATGAGGTTCACAGACGAGCACGCATCCATCGCGCCACGGCCACCCCCTAATGTATATATGTAATCTTATACTTATTTAGGTTAGGTGCAGTAAATGTTCTGACCTATTTCTCCAGCTAGCTATTCAACAATTTGTGAGTCTAAAATTGGTCAGGGGTACTTCCTCTTGGGAGAAACTGAGAAATCTTCCCCTCCAAGAGTATCTTTTGTCATGTAAAAGTGCATTCGTTCGGACTCGTAAGAAACTGATAAGCCCCCCCTCTAGATCTGCCAAAGTCACTAGGCTATGGATCTTCACAAATTTTGAACAGAAATGAGTCCGGTTCGGTATAAGTATAAATGAAGTGTGGACATTTTTTATTTAATTTTGAAAATATTATGAATATCCTCAACGCATTTGAATTTTGAGCAAAAGCAGATTTGCTTACAATAACGTTATTCTGTTATTGTTTTATAAACAAACTTCTGCAGACTATCTTATGTGTTCGGACCCTTGAAATTTCCATTGATCTAGCTTTTAATATCCATTATATTATGCTAGGTTGCGTATCGTTTCTCAATTATCTGAGCGCATGCCATAAGTCATATTTTCTAATTAGCTTAAACATCAATTTCCTTAAATCACTAAATTAATGTTGTTTTTTTTTTTTCAATTCGCGACTCGGATTTATTGTTTACTATAAATGTTTAGCTTCGTTGGAGAATGATATTTAAGAACACAAAAATGTGCAATTTAGCAATTACTTGGAAGTGTAAAAATGTTAACAACTATCTGACGATCAATATCCCAAGTCGATTTAAGAAATGTAATATACATAAGTATTTTTACATCTCAAGTTCATCACAAAGTTCATACTAAATTCCAACAAGTTTCACTTTGCCTTTAAACTTGAAGAGAGAGACCCATTAAATCTCAAATAGATTATCAATTAAAAATGCATTTATTTTCAATTCTTAAACAACTTTTTTACTTTGGGTTTAATGACCATAATGATTTTGTTCAATTATTCCAACCTTATTCCATGCCACCCACGATTATTAAGATTATTAATAAATCATTTGTATTTGAACATCAAAGTCATTCAGACCCCAAACTAATTGACAAAAATTACTTATATAAAGGTGCGGCAGTTCTCATCAGAAAATATCAATAATTTTTTTTTTCGAATACAAATTGCTAATGGATATTGGGTTTTCAAATCTATTTTTAAAATGTTAAAAATAAAAATACTCAACCACAAGCTCATGTAAGAATTGTTAAATGGATTTTGAAGATAAATCACATGCACTATTAGGTCTCATGGACTTCAACGGAAAAAAGGGAACCTGGTTCGAAAAATTCTTTGATGTGGATTGTATGGTTATGGTATGGAATAGTATTGTTAGATTAGAATGTTGGAAGCTGTTCAACAAAATAGATATTATCCGTAAATGATGGCTATATGTAGAAGGTATTCGTTGAACCGGTATTATGAATCTTGCTCGTAGAGATAAATATTATGTTAATTGAGCGTGACGAAAGACTTCAACAAAATGTCTTTACTGATGACTCAAAAATGGATTACGGTATTGGTTCAGGAATCTTTTCTAAGACTTTGAATATATCTAGGTCGTTTAGGCTACCCGACTTTGCTAGTGTTTATCAATCTAAATTACTGTCAATTAAAGAAGCATGCAAGATACACACAAGATTCAAACCAGAACCGGAATACAGCTATTAACACAGAAATTCAGGTGGCTGTTAAAGTCATTTATTCTAGGACATCATCCTCCAAATTTATACAGCAATGTCAGAATGAACTTGCTAGAATTAGTATTAACCACACTGTCACTCTTATCTCGGTTCCGGAAGAGTCACTATTCCACTCGGAGCTATGAAGGGAAAACTTCTCTTAATTTTTCTTAACGAATCAAACTGTAGGTGGAGCAGTTTAACTAACTACATTATATCTAGGAAGATTTAGCTCACTTTTGATAAATTCCGATCAGTTGATCTAATGTGACCCAGGCAAGACATATCCAGGATCGTAGCTATATGTAGCGGACACTGGCAATAGGAGAGCATGCCGCAAATCTAGGCATTCTTCACAACACTCACAGTCATAGCTACGGGGACCGGGGGGAAAAGGAAATAGTCCTCCGTTTATTCTGCAAATGCCCTGCTCTACCTTAATTTACAGCACAATCATTAGGAAGGGCATTTTTTGACAACGTTGACGGACCTTCGGAAACGAAAATCAAAAACACGACGAAATGGTTCTAGGAAGAACTTCGATTACTTCTGTGCCATATCCATCATTTGATTCCTTTGAGTCCGGGCTAGCGGACTTTGGGTTTTGACGGAGGTTTACGGTGCGGGAACCCGAATGATCAGTCGATCAGATTGGCTTCTTTTTCAGCACCAGTCAACAAGCTGCCTAGATTGGCACAGTGTAGATGGTGTCGGATGAGTGTGGTGGTCGCGTTCAGTGAGTACAGTGAGTAATCCAAGTTCCAGATGATTGTGCAAAGGAAACATACAATAAGAGACAACAAAACCTACTAGATACTTTGAATCTCCACAATTTTCCATATCAATTCCATCTACAGGTTCATACGAGTTCTGGTATGAAAATGGCGCACTTCAGAGCTAATTGAGCCACAAGGCTGGACTGCCAGTGGTCGCTATTTCTACCTACCTACCTAATTGAAAATTTTGAAATTTAAAATAAAAGAAAAATAAATTTACATAAAACTAATAAAATTGGGTCAGAATTTTAAAACTTCATAAAGCTTAATTTTTCTTCAAATGTTGCTTTAAGATTTTCACTTAAAATTTAAACGCACCCTTTAAAGCTTCACCACTTAATTAATGCTTATCAGATCACTTTAGATCCCATCAATTATCTGTATACTTAAGCATTTACGACAAGACGACTTTTGTTTTGTGGTAACCTTGTATCACTTTTATGGCTACAAAGAATGTTAAGATCTTAACAATCCAATCATCTCAATTGCATCATAAATTCTTGTCAGCCAAATAAGAATCTTCAACTCAGATCAAACCTGTCACTGCATACATTGTATATCTGTTCAATAGTTGATTAATAAGTTCATTAATATAAATCTTTAATAATAATTGATCTGTTTACTTTTGAATTTGACTTTGACTAATTTTACATTTTTTTTTCAACTGAACTAAATGCGCATTTTATTTCGATCAAAGTGAAAAAAAATGTAAAATTATTGTGGAAAATAAATAAATCAAGTAGTTTATTTGAAAAGCAAAAAAAAAAACAAAACAAAATAAACAACCAACAAATATTTCATCACACTGAGTAAACATTCTTCAATGACTTTTATAAACCGGAATATTTGCAAATTTATCTTAACTGCCACGGTCATTGGCCAATCGATTTTTGGATTTTATTTTACACCTGAGATAATGCGACAGCAAAAAAAATGTGTCACTTCCACGAAAATTTTCTTAAGTAACAAATAATTGCCCTTGGGAGAGATATGTCATAATGGATTGACCTGAATTTTATTTTTCATTGATTTTATAACGAAACAAAATATCTAGTTTAGACTACAAAACGTCAGTTTTTAGAACATAAACTTAATTACATAACCTATGTTAATTAAATAAACACCTTAATATTGAATTTAGAGTGAGTTCAACTCTTTTGATTGTCTAGGCTTTTCAATCTCTGTTCCAATTTATGCACAAATTATTTCTTTGTGATAACTAAAACAAAAGAGCTGAGATACGAACTTCTTTCTTAAAAAAGACCGAATAAATGCAGTTAAATGTATTTATATCTCTGAATGATCATAATAATTTTATTAAAACACTTTACATACACATATAACCTTCAACTTGAAATTCAAAAAATGTGTATAAGATGTGAAAAAAGCACTTAGAACCTTGCAATGATAAACATATTGAGTGTATGAAAAATGAATGCTTAATAATGATCAACTCAAATTATATTGTTAAGCACGCAAGAGGCTATTAAGATGGAACACCTCAAAATAAGGTAAAATTATTACCTAAGTCACAACGCTGGAAACTTTATCGTTTATTCAATTATAATTCTATTTTAAAAATGTTCTTCACTTCCAGACTTCTAATCTGAGACAAGTAATTGTTGTTTAAGTTTTTGTGATTGTTTTGATGATTTACATGCGTCGCAGACATCATTTCACTAACAAAAACAAAAACAAAGAGTTTATTTGGGAATTACGTATTTTCAATGAAATAGGGGGTAATTCTTGTTTTGATTTTGAGTTAGTGTTTTGTTAAAAAAGTAACAATATGCGGATTGTTACCACGGCATAACAATACGGTGCGATTGTGGTATAAATTAAGGCACATAAACAAACATTCCGTTTGTTTGTTTGTTTGTTTGGTTGTTTGACAAGCAATTCTACACACGTGAAAGGTTTGACTGCAATTAGCACGATATCTCTAACAAATATTAAAGCAAATAAGTTGAAGTAATTGTTTATTTTTTTTTGTATGTATTTCTTTAAAGATAAAATATCGTTTTTGACATACATATTTTGTCTGGGCCTTAAGACAATCGATCGGGTTAGCTGACTCACGTAGATATCCAATAAGCATGGAAAATCCAGCTCAGAATTATTATGCAATATTTATTTATGCTAAATTTTTATCTCATTCAAAACAATCAAGAAGTTCGAAAAAGAATGTTGGATTTGTTAAGGTTGTTTGCATAAATATCATATCTATGTAGTATCTATAAGATATGATTCAATATGATTATTTGCACTTTATTTTAAATTAGTTGAATTTCTTCGCATTCATTTGTATTTTTGTATTTCTTTTGAACTAATATTTGATATTTGTGTTGTTTTCCAGCTATCTATACTAAAAACTCTGGGTTATGCAATGGCTTATAGTTCACAAACTGAATGTGTGGTCTTCCTTTTTGCCTCGAACTTAACGACTCTGATTCGAAGATACTCTTGGTTGTATCTGTGTTGTTCATTCGACCGATGTGGCTAAACCAATTTAGTTGACTTTCAATTTAGTTTGTCCTTCTGGATCTTGATTGAGTTCAAAGAGATTGCTGCTCTTTGGAGAGTTCGATCTCCATTTCGGATTATCGTCCCAAACTTGAATCAATAAAGCAGGGCTATAAGTATACGAGTTTTGTACATTGAACTGCTTCTTATGCGAGCAGAGTTTTAAACCCATTTATTCCGCTAATTCGAAATAGCAGGATTCCTAGAATATATATTTTCCAACGGATCTTCTTTGCCATTCGTGGACTTGATGTTTAGTCCAAGGCACATTAACTCCTTAATACTAATGCTTTTTTTGTCCGTTGTTTGTTATTTGTTCATTGATAATATGTACTTCGTCTTGTTCTTGGACAATATTCCAGTCATCAGTTATTCTTCCTTCAACCCATACTTCATTTGATAATTTGACTAATATTACCTTAGTATTAGTAAGCCATCAGATCCTGCTTTTGTATTGTTTTCCGTTCGAAAGTCGAATTCTGACTTCAGCAGAAACCAGGAATTCGTTCGGAATGACGTTCATCCTTAAAAATTAACAAGAATCTAGGATGATGAATACGTGTATTGAGTCAATTAGCTTAAGGTTTGGCCATTTAGAGGAAGTTAAGTTGTTTTGTAGATCCTAAGCGTTCAAAAAGTTGTGCTACGAGTTGCTACAAAGTCTTTTAGTAGGAAATTGTTAGTTGTCCAGTCAGTAACAGCACGGTGTTGTCTATAAATGATTTGTCTTAAGCGTCTGAGAAGTAAAAACTATGGATAAATAAACAAGGCAGCCAAAAACTATAAAAATCTAAAAAATCTAAGTAATGATTAATTTTTCTGAACAGTCATAATGCGTTTTTCTTTTTAAGTTCATAATAGAGCTCTGAACAGAGTCCTCTGAACCAAGCGTGCTCTGAGCGTTCTGACATGTTTTTGAAACAAACTTCAACACTTAGCTGTCACCGTTTTTTTTTAATTTCCACCTGTCAAATACTTGTGGTAACCATCTGTCTGCTCAGTTATTTTATTCTGAGCTCACAGAGCGCACTCTGAACTACAAAAAAAAAACTCAGGCTCTGCTCTACACTAAAAAAGAAAAACTCCTACAATCTTATTTATTACATCGGCTAAGCATATTCTTCTATAGGTGTCTATAGTTACTAATTTCTTTAATAGTTCGAAATAATTCGGAAATAAACGTTTTTATAAAGACATTTCATCAGCTGTTTTTAAATGTCATCATATACTCATTGACATCCCTGTAATCTGTTAACTTTGAATGAATTTAAAAATTGAAAAAAAAAATAAAATTGAGTGAACTTGAAGATACATGAATGACACATTCAACATGATCACTTTACAAAAACAATCAATGTTGGTTTTTAAGTTGGACAATCATTTGACACATCATTAAAAATGTGTATACATAAAATAAATACATTTTTGGAGTTAAACGGTCTTCTAAATCAAAAAAAACCTTTAGACTAGGTTCAGACTACGGTTGTCAGTCTTTAACTTACCTCTAAGTCATTTAGACAATTTCAGTTGAGTCAAAGCTTGGATCTCTGTTAAAACTTATAAAATTTCTCACACTTCTTCCTCAATTAAATTAAACGAAACTTAAAAAACGACTTTGAACTTAATTTATTTTTCTTATTTTAATTATTTCCAAGAAAACTCAATATCTACAATATTAATTTACTTCCTTGATCACCTAACTCTAATTTCTGTTCGCATTCGAATAACATATGTATGTATGTCCACAAATTTTTAAACAAACAAAAACAAAAAATGATTCACTATGCTATCAAAGTGAAGCAACTAATTAAAATAAAATTACACCGAACGAAAATTCTTTATGCTTCCAATGTGTAAGTACGATTGTGTGTTTAATTAAAAGAAACAAAAATTACTCATACGCCCTGTTGAACACCAAGAACATGACCAATTGTTTCCTATAAAATAATTAAATTAATTACAAATGAATATCTCAATGAAAGTAAAATGAAGTCAATATTTCCATAGAAATCGTGTGCAAAGAAAGACTTAATCCCAACTAACTGAGGCTATGATGTTCCAATAGTATAATATCTCACCTAACCGCACTTATAGCCATAATCACTTCTCCTTAATGGCGCACGATATCATCTTAAAAGCCCCAACCGACCGCATCTCGTTCGAAACAATTAGATGCTTTCTGAAAAATTCAAATTACTTTTCTCGTGCAAAAATCGTGAGCAACTAATTAGCATTTGGGTTAATTGTGGTGGCACGGTCGCGGACGCGGCGGGAGTATTTACTATATTACCCATTTAAATAAGATTAAAATTACATGGCCGCACTCTCTACGTATATACTATACAGCAATTAATCTGGAATCCATTTTATTTTATTTTCAGGTGCTGATCATTACTCAGGCGAGTCTTTAGAAGCATTTCGAGAGAAAAATAAACGCGAAACTTTTAGTGACAATGCATCCGCACATAGTTTGCATGCTAAGTTGTCTCTTGGCAACTAGTTGTGTGGCACAGCAGACATATTTCAATGGAGCACCACCACCACTCCCGCCATCGGGACTCTCCGATCAGGAGATTTCGTTGAGTGACAGACAATTTAGAGTCGTCTATGAGTGGCGAACAATTGACTTTGCCTATGCGGATGAGTATCAGCGTGGACGTGCGCGACAAACTGGTCAATTTATCGAAAGGAATGCTCTCATATCGGACGTGAAGGCGTTTGCGAAGCGTTTGTATGTGACACTTCCACGAATGATGCCAGGTGTTCCAGCTACACTTGGTTGGATTATATCCCCTGATAATAATGGACGAACAGACCCGCTCATTGAACCCTTCCCATCGTGGGAGATGAATCGCGAAGGGGATTGCAGGGCATTGCAATTCGTGCAGGGAATTGCAATTGATGCCGATGGACTATTGTGGGCTGTTGACTCGGGCAGGTTGCATACACTAAGTCCAGGTGAGATTTATTTTAAATCGGCCCAAATCCACTGTTTTCTTTTACTCCCAATAACATTATCCATTTTAAGATCAGTTTTTAATTTTAATTTGTATGTTCTTTTTTTCAGATCGTCCTAAGAGCACATGTCAACCTAAATTGATGATATTCGACCTCAAAAGAAACGGTACACTTGTTCATAGATATGATTTCCCCGAAGAAGTCGTCTCCAGGGGAACTAACTACCTCAACAAAATCGTAGTTGATGACGCCTATGGTGGATTTGGTTACATCACTGACAATAGCGGTTCGGATCCAGGCATTGTAGTCTTCTCACGAAAACTCAATCGGTCATGGAAGGTGCAAGAGCCAAACTCTATGAGAGCAGCCCACAACGCAGTCGACTTTGCTGTAAATGGAACAAGTCTAAGATTTTCGATTCACA
Organism: Philhelius festivus; assembly: GCA_963931855.1. Classification (NCBI taxonomy): domain Eukaryota; kingdom Metazoa; phylum Arthropoda; class Insecta; order Diptera; family Syrphidae; genus Philhelius; species Philhelius festivus. Next base: position 224,182,650 of record OZ007554.1, on the reverse strand, counting down.
TTGATGGAATAGCCTTGGGTCCATATTACAATCCCAACAGTGGTGGGGATTCTCTGAATATCAACTCACCGAAATTTATCAATGAAAACTACGAAAGAAATGTTTACTATTCACCTTTGTCCAGTTATCATTTGTATTCGATTCCAGCTTCGATCCTTCGAGATCCTGAATTCACAAGAAGATCAAATCCAAGACAGGTTTTTGAATCTGTCACCGACTATGGTCTGAAGATCTCACAAACTGACGGAATGATTATGGACAATCGTGGAATACTCTACTATGGCTTGTTAAAGGAACACGCCGTTGCCAAATGGGATTCATATCAACCTTTCACTCCCATCAATCAGCACGTGATCGCTAAGGATGATGAATTCATTCAGTGGGTAGATGGTATGTCCTTCGATGAGGATGGCTACCTGTATATTGTTGTAAATCGATTGTACAACTTTGTTGCTGGTCGGCTCAATCCCAATGAAGTGAACTTCCGCATCCTACGAGCCAAAACCGGAGGTTTGGGTTACACTTACACGAATAGTCCGGGAGTTGGTAACTTCGGACCAATAGGTTTTGTGCCCGAGGGTGAACCTTTCGGCAATTCAATTGGTTATGGTTTGTCATCAACGACGCCATTTTATAATCCACTGGAAGGACGAGATCCATATTCCAATGCAGCTACAAAGTCGACATTTGTAGTGGCGAGTGTGCTTTTGACTGGTGTCTTAAGCTTTCTTCTTCGTTAAGATCTACTAACAGTGTTATTGCTTTAAGAATGTGCTCAAAAGAACTATACAATTTAAGAGTCATCGCAGAATTTCTTGTAAATTTGTATACTTTGTAAGATTCTTCTTTTTTTCAAAAATAAGCTAGATCCCATCAACGAGCAGACAATATTGTGCGCATCTTCATATACCAAAAATGTACTTAAAATAATTATTAAAAAAAAAAAAACTAAAATAACAAAAATAAAAAAAAAACAAAAATCTTTTTGTATATATTTAAGAAACATTATTTAAGTTATAAGTTTATATTAAAAAGTGTTGTTTTAAACAATAAATATATATTTTATTTAATGTTATTGTTTTCTTTTGGAGAAGAAATAATTTAAACAAATAAAATTACTATTGCGTCACTCCTCCTTGTACGCAATACTGTAAGGCAGTGCTGGATATAAAGGACTATTCACATGAGAGCGACCAACGACCAATGAATAAACAAAACAAATGGGATTTAAAACATATATAAACCTTAATTCTTCACAAAAACTTTACAAAAGGGTAGGAACCTAGTTTAATTGAATGTTAATATATTCAAATTTGTGTTGTAATTGCTAAAATGAGAGAAATATGAGAAAATAAAATCTTCGTCGCGAATTACAATATGATTGCTATGAACTGTCAAATACTATAATACGCGTTCCACATACAATCCACACTGCAACGAATGAATTTTTCGTGCGTGGCTAACCTCAAAATCATTCTAAAAGAATTTTCTTTAAGACAGTTGTCTAATGTCGATTTTATTTGGCAATCCGGAAGCCTTCTGGACTCTTCTGAAAGCGTTCACTTGGGATAAAATGACAGTTCTGATTCTGAAAAGAAGAGAAATTTGTTTCTGTATTTGAAATCAGAATCGAAACCAGAAGCACTCACACATTCATATAGTTAAACGTCAAACTCAACAGCTGTGATTTTTTGTATCCTAATTGTGCGAAGTATATTTTTCAACACACATTATTCTTGATTTTCATTATAGTCCACACTTGATGTTTCACATATATGTACAATCACAAGAAACTTCAGAATCATCAGAATCAAAAAAAAAGTGTTCCGTTGGGATTCCGGATCGGAGAGAGATTCCGGATTGCCAAATTAAAACGACATAAGTAAACGCCATTCGCGACGAATAAAAAAAATGCATGTGAACGAAATGTCAAAATGGGGGAATGTTCGTTCATTCGTCGGTCGTTGTACGCTCTCATGTGAATAGTTCTTTATTAGATCCTAATGCCGCAACAGCTTAAATAGTCAAGATACTGCATAACTAACCTAGTTGGATTAAAGTCGGATTTTTGATCCAGGTTTTTCGTCATTTGAGTTGAGAGTTCGATTGGGGGTCGAATCGAAACTGTGCTGAGCGAATGATGTCTCGTGTATCATTGGTTAATTACAAAAAAAAACATTAAAATCCATTATGACTTTAAAACTTGTCATAATGTTGTTCAATCGTGTAACTTGCTATGGTTATCTAGCAACAACAGATTTGACAGATTTCACCAAAACAACATGGCTGCCACGTGCTCCTGAAATCTTCCTGCGCCAATTAAAAAACCAATTAATATGGGTATTCATGCAACGACATAATTTTCCACTTTGCAGAAAGATATAACTTTACGCTAGATGTTTGCATGGATACCCCCTAAGGGGTACTTGCGTAGATTTAGGAAATAACCAACTGTTCGTTAAACAACAGTCAATTCAAAAAAATGTTGTTATGAAAAATGCACATCATTCAATATTTTAACTTAAAAAATGATTTGGTTTTCTTATTTAAAAGAAAATAAAGCAAGTAGTTTAAAAAAAATTGAAACCATTTCTTAGCATTTAGAGAATTTCTTAGCTTGGCAGGTTTATTTCTTCTCTTTCCGCATTAAATTAGCGAGATAATTTTATCAGGTTTGCAGAAATTTTACAAATTTTGACAGCTCGTTTCTGCAGAGATAAAGGTTCAATGGAACAAATCTTCTTGAGCACTTGTACAGTCGCAAGACTCAAGGATCTTGAAATACATAAAGCGATATGGTATATCCCCTTTAGTTCTGAAGAGGTGTTCCTCTATGCTGGCAAAACTAATGCGTAAACTTTTGCATATCTCATACTTTTGGGATACCTTTCCGAATTGATGGAAAACATTGTGGGATTAGATGCTTCGAAAACACAAAACTGTCTTCTGTCGACCGAGAGAAACATACATACCACCCATGCCATTATCCATAAATTACACTGGCATAAAAGTTCCTGAAAAGCTTTCCATAATCGGAATGTGTGGAATGGAATGATCAAATATTCGACGTAACCAAAAATGCAGCAAAATGCTTTGGTTTTTTCAAAAAATGCAAGACATTTTCCCCCTTTGATACGGCTACCATCATCAGCTTATCATTGAGATTAATTTTGGACTTACTGTCAAATATAAAAGTTTTTTTTTCGCCGCCCTACTCGAATGTGGAACTCTTTGCATTTTTAGATTTCCCCCCTTATTTTGATGTATAAGCTTTGATATTAGGTTTGTTTGTTGATCTCTGAAATCACCCTGGGGTCCCCCTTAGGCTAGGAACGCACTTGCGATTTTTTGTCGAAGCGATTAAAAAGTCGTAGTCGCTACAAATTATTGTCATGCACGCACTTGCGATTATTTTGTGCGCGATTATTTAATCGCAAAAAATGAAACACACTACTTCTTATGTGAGTGCACGCATTTGCTACAAATAAATAGCGACAGAAAAATCGCTTGAAAAAATGGAACTTGTTTCATTTTTATAATCGCAACGATTTTTAAGTCGCATGTGCGTGCATTCGTATTTAACGCCATGTGTCTTATTCCTTGCGGCTAAGAAATCGCGGAATAAAGATCGCAAGTGCGTACATGCCAATTTCTCTTTGCGACTACGATTTTTAAGTCGTAGTAATTTAAATCGCAAGTGTGGGCATATCCATTTTAGTACAGAAAAATGAAACAAATTGCGACTTTTAAATCGTCATGATTTGTTGGTAGCAAGTGCGTTCATTCTCATTTAAATTCATGTGTTCTATATTTGCGACTAAAAAATCGTGCGATTGAAATCGCAAGTGCGGTCCTAGCCTTAATCGTTTTTGAAAAACCTGAACTGACCCTGGTGAATAAATTCTGTGTTTTTTGAGACCTTGAGCCGACTTAAACTCGCCCTTAAGTAGATCTAGGTATGTATTTTCATGTGGCGAGTTCATTATGTTATTGTTTATGTTTGCAATTAAATGTTTGTTGTTTTTGTTCAATTGACAGCCCTTGGGTGTTTTTTGAAAACCGAAAACCTTAGTTTTTTGACAACTCTCAGGGTTGTCAAGAAAAAAAACCTGGTTAAAGTTGAAAGAACGAACCTAAGGATAGTCATAATCCCTGGAGTTTGTGGAAATTATAAGAAAAATTATTGATGAAAAGTTTAAGAAAAAATGTAATATTTATCATTTTCAAAAAAAATGTTTTGTTTTATTCATTACTGTTTTTAATAACATTTTTAAAAATAATTGTTTATTTTGGGTAATTAAAAAAAAGCTGAGTTTTGATTTTGTCAAAAGATACCTTTCCCTTCAGCCTTTTTGTCATGTTGGCCTTTATTTTAAAAAATCAATTTATGTATGTATTTTGATTCCTCTTAGTCAGAATGAAAAAAGTCTTAAAAATTTATCAGCATGAAATTCTGAACTTTTCTTTTATCAAACTCTTCCGTTAGTACTCAAAAAGATTGAGACATAAATTTTGCCCAAAATCAGATTTTTCATATTTTGACTTCAAAATCAGTAGATGTTGTATGTATAGTGTACATAGTAGATTTAAAAGAGATTTCTACCACGATTATGGAAACACCATACATAGAGCTAATCCGAGGTCAGATTCAAGTCTAGAATATCAAATCTATAGCTTCTAGGTTTCACATAAAATTTGCAATATTAATGTATTCAGAGTTTTCGTCATGAAAGTTTGCGTTTTCACCATATTGTCCTGATATTTATCGACTTCAACTGAAAATTTCAGCGAGCACGATATTTCTTAAGCTACGAGCAGACGGCATATACTCGTAAAAGCCGCAATTGTTTGCGGCTCTGACGTCATTTTTACGTCATCATTTGCGACTATTGACGCTTATCATCTGAACACTCTTTTGGGACATTCCACACATGCACGCAAATGGTTTGCAGACGGTGTGCGACGGCGAGATCACACATAAATGTGCGGCGTTTTACATATCGTCTAAACACCCTCGCACATTTTTTGTGACAGTTTACGTGCATGTGAGAGCATGTGCGGCCGTCCCATTCATTTGCGATGACACGAAAACAAGACCACGCAAATGTGCATATTTCCAGTAGTAATTGTGAAGTTGTTGTCATAGCATCGGTGTTCAATTTCAAGAAAAGAAAAAAAGAAATGAGTGAATCAGCACAAATAGATATCAAGGAGCCTCGGCGAAGTAACATACGCCGCATAAGAAAATCTGAGTCTTGTAGTCGAATAGTGCAGACAATTGGACGACTGACGAAGTTAAATCTCTGATTACTCTGTGGAGAAGCGCCCTAGGCTTTGGGATACAGGTTCGGCAGAATACAAACTCGGAAAGCTGGATTTTTGGCGTGAGGTGTTCGACGAATCCTTCCGTCTGGTGATGCAGAAGCCAGTCATTTGTCCACACACTGCTCCACACCAGATTCTTCGCGACCTTTTACAACTTCATCTTCTTCAATATCTAATGCCAAAACAACAATAGCAGCCCACTTTCTTTTCGACATTTTCAATTAATTTCAGCACTTTATTAAATAATTTACATACATATGAACGTTCGCCAACAATCACAAACTATGAGCAAAACACAAAATTAAACTACCTATTGAATTATCGCAAACCTGCATATGATCGCAAATGGGTGATGTGCGGATTTTTCCGCATATCGTGTGAACACGTCGCACATTGATCGCAAAATTTTCGCTTTCATTTTCGTACACTTGATGTGCGAGTAAATCAACGCAAACAAATGTGCGGCTTTTGGGACAGATTCTGCACATCATCTGAACACCCTTTTATGCGAGTTTACGTACACTGATTTACGTATAGCATTTGCTCTGCTTTTTAAACTTTTTACGTGACATCAGCACCGCAAACGTATGCGCTTTTTTATATGCCGTCTGCTCTTAGCTTTAGTCAAAAACAGGGAAATCAGTTGTGTGCCATTGAAATTGCAGTTGAAACAAATGCATTTGGAGAAAGATACGAGTATTCACCCCTGTTCTGATTTTCATTTACGAAAGTAATACTTTAGTTTTCATTTTGTTTCAATTTTGTCTGGAGAATTTGAATTCGTAAATCTAAAAATGTATGTAAGTATTTTTTAAAATATATCTTTAAAAACTATTTTTTGTCTTTTGTGAAGGGGAAGACACATCGTCGCCTGAGTTCTATCTTGTTCAAAAGACCATTTTTGTCGAAATTGAGTTAGAAATGCAGTTTTTATAAATCGAACATGCTCTTTCGAATGGCGTACTCCATTTTTTTCTATCTCTTTTAGTTTTAAAGTTATGAAGAACTATTTTGTTCAATAAACCACTTTATTAAATATTTTGAGTGTCTTTTTTATTCAATCAACCACTGCTTTTTGTTTTTATATGAAATTGAACAATTTTATATTAACTTTAAAAAAAACTACCATGTATTTCTTTGTTGTTCAATATCCATATCTAATCCATTTAGTTTTGTATGTTATTGAACAAAATCCTATTAAAAAAGTTATGCGGACGGAAAACCGCATTTTTGTTCAATATCACTGCACTGTAATGTACCACACAATAATACTGATATAACATTGGAAGCTGTAAGCATAATGTGATGTAAGCGAAAAGTTGGAGCGTAATCTTCAAACGCTTTTAAGGTATTTTGAGAAACCCTTTTATCTTTAGACAGTTTTTGAATACAATATTTGTCGCTTACAGTATGATAAATCCAGCTCATCCAGGATCTGGTATTTCAGAATTCTATGATTCAGAATTCTAATATATCTCCTTTATCTGAAGAAGTCATTTCAGTACCTTCATTGGAAAATGTAGTACCAGCAGAAGGTTCCGTTTCATCTAAACAAACTACATGCTTTACACCAAGAGAAGCCCTGGATCGAGTAAAAAAAATCGAAAACCATTTTTGTGGAAACAAAATAATACAAAAACGGATGGGTCAAGGTGGTAAGCAATATTCAAATGACATCCGCTTGCAACGTTAGTTGCAGTCATAATTGTTTCACCAAATTTTCTTATGATGAACGTGTGAAAATATTTGATTCATTCATTCAATTTTTAGTTGCACAACTGTTTGGTTGTTTATAGAAAACATATAATAATTATATGTTACATAAAATAGCGAACTCATTTTAGGCAATCGTTAAGTTTGTGTCAAAACACAAACTGTTTAGTTGCTCGACCCAAGCAGTTGCGAAAATAAAAATTGAATTTGCGCGCCTAGCTTAAAAGAGTGAAAAAGCACAGTTTTATTCCAAATTTGTGATAAGATCGGAACCAAAGTGAAGGAGAGTAGCTAAAGTAATTTCAAGAAAAAAGTTTACTTTCAATGTAGACAAATACAATATCGACAATCTGGGGCCTGTTTCTCAGATCATACACATCATACTCGTACATTGTATGATATTGACAGTTCTGCTGTATGATTTCTGTTCCTCAATTTTGTTGTATGATCCACTGTCATACAACAATGTATGACTGAAGATTACACTGGAAATATTGGAATGTTGTATGATTCTGTTTCTCAGAAATGTGTCATTTACATCATACAGCAAATTTACCTATAAATTATCATACATTTAATACAGCACAAAATTCTGTTGTAAAGTGGCTGCTGCATGTAACACGTAGCAACAATGTTTTCATCATTCAAAGCTGGGGAAACAAAATTTATTTGAGAAGTTCTCTGGCTCGACATTCACAAAACATGGTAGAGCCTGTAGTGCATAGAGAGAAGTAGTTTCATTGGGGTTGTCTAATGGGCTTGCTTTATGCCGATTTCATGATAATGGATTCCATTTCTAAGCTAAAGAAGGGTTAACAATATTTGTTGCAAAGGTGACAAAGCTTCGTTGCAATTAGTTGAACGCCCAATTGATCTTCCCAATTTGTCCACTAAAAATGTTTGGCAATCTAAATTTTTCAACAAAATATGGATCTTTAAGATTGAAATTAACAAGTTCTTTTATTATTTTAAGGCGTCATCTGACACGTTTATTAATTTCAACTAGTTCCAACACGTCTTCACCAAAAATTGAGATTTATATTAACCTCACACTCAAATAATAATGAAATATCAGAATCATACACATCATACAACAAAACAAATGTCATACAACACTTCCGATGAAAACTGAGAAACAGAATGATGTGTATGTTGTTTACAAATGTTGTATGTTGTATAAAATGTATGATCTGAGAAACAGGCCCCTGATCTTCTTTCAATGCATTACAAATAAAATCATAATGGCACAAAATTTTAGTTGAATTATTACGATGTTAAATCTGTTTTAGTATGAAACTAGGTTTAAACAACGATTTTTATGAAAAAATAATAAGAAACCAATTACAATAAAACTCAGTGGCGCAAAATTTTAAACAGCCTTTTATTAAGGTATTAATATGATAATTCTTAACGATTTGCTAACTTTAAAGTAGTTTACTAACTCATTCTTAGTTCTTACAATTTTCTAACTATTATCGTGCTAAGGCAATTTTCTTGATAAATTGCACCTAAAACAATGAAAGTGAATTCAAAAAAATGTTTAACAAATTTTGAATTTCATTACCTACCGAGCAGCAGCAATATTTTTTCTGATCACCCATTATGTTCTAGTGCTTAACTCAAAGAATGAGTTAGAATTTTTTGTTCTATTTTCATAGTATTTTCGTAGTTTCAATGATTTAATTATTAAGTGCTTCTATTTTGTTCAATATTTAGCTTTTTTGTTCAATATCCACCAATTTAATCAACTTGTTTACAACCCATACAACGTTGTTCAATATCCAAAATGACATCCTACTTGATTTTATTTTTTAACTATTTCAGGATTTAATAAAACCCAGATTTATAAATCATTTTGCAAACAAAAATTATTGAGTTTAATGGAGAAAAAAACTCCACAGTACTTCCTTTCAAATTAAAGTAAAAATTTTGCTTCTGAAGTTAAAAAATCGTTTTCCCAACATTTTCCAAAATGGACTTTGAACAAGATAGAACTCAAGTGACGACATGTATAACAGAAAACCTGTCTGAATGTTGGTACCACTGTAAGGCAAATTTGTACGAAATTAAGAACGTCGTTTTCAAATCCGTACGAAAATCAATTTTGGTAACGAATTCAATTCGGAACGAAAATCAGAACAGGGGTGATTGATACAAATATATAATAACAACGCAATCGAACCTGAAGAAGCTGATTCTTCAAATTGTTATATCAAAAAACAGATTAATTGTACAACATACATACATACTCGTACATATGTTTGTTAAGCTAAAATTTAAATTTTCTAGACTTTCTGAATGTTTTAATTTACATAATGTATATACATAAATACATAAATGTCTATAGTAAATACGACCTTCAATTTTCAAAAAATGTCTTCCATTTTAAATTGCTGATTTACAATCACCTACAACAGTTGTCTGCTGAAATACCACAAACCACACCCTTTGAATTGAATCATTCTAATGTAACATTTTTAATCGTTGCGTCGATAATATCTCGTCTGAATATTTATAAAATTACTCTCTTATAGTCATTCTGTCTATTTGACTCGTGTTGTCACAACATCTTATACAGGGTTTATCATCATTAACTGGGATATTGAGTAAAAAAAGGGGATAAGAGAAATTGTTTAACATGCTGCACTTTCAATTGTATAGTTCTTCAAAGTATAAAGCTAAAAATTATCCGACGAGTCAGTATTAAAACTTTTTAAACTTTAGCTTTCATAATATTTCAAATATCATCCGTCGTGCATAAATATTTGGATGATGATTATATTGATCTCCGATTTAAAATAGATACTCCAATTTACTTCAAGCTAGAAAATTCCGTAACCCCCTGTGTCTCTACAGAAACAGTCATCTGTTATTACACTCCATCTGTGGCTCACGATTATGTTATTCATCACACCGTAGTCTCTACTGTTTTTAGTTTGTTTTCTATTGAATGAAAACAATAATTAAGTAGCTTCTGCGCATATTAATTACTCGCAGTGCGATGAGTAATTTATTTACAATATATGATATCATAAACGAATATCGTCACAACAAACACCAAACCACCTAAAGATAATCAAGATTTGCAGAAAAAAAAAACTAGAAAATCCAGTAGAGCGTGTGAATGGGATTCCAATCAGATCAACATCAACTAATTACTATTGTTGTTTGAATCAGTTCGAGGTTCGTAGTTCGTACCCAAGTATTTATGTATGTACTTCTTATTTCAAATCAAGTCAAAGTTATTACGTATTGGACTTTAGACATGGTAGATGTTGTTCGATGGGCAAACTTGACGTCTGGTTGTGGTCTTTTGGAGTGTAAACTTTTTCAAGTTCAATTTGCCGGTTATATTGGTAATGCGGAAACAGGTTTTGCACGTTTTGCTCAAAGTAGTCACTTGTGGTTTTGGTATTCAGGAAATGCATATTAACATAGAGTGGGATAATTGTGGAGAAGCACTTGTTCTTATTTGTCAGTTAAGGAAGAAGAAAAAAGCGCCAAGTAATGTTCAAACAAAAGCAGGCGTTACAGAAATTAGGTAATAGGTTTATTATACAGGCATATGTGCTCGAATTGATTTTTTACTGAAAATACATAAAAATATTTATTAATATATACTAAATAGCAAGTTTAAACTTTGTTTACTTATGATCAACCTCGTATCCTGACCAAACCTTCAAGAGGAGAAAATAATTTAAAAAAGTTTGATGTCGGACAGCTGAAACCAAATGAGTTTGTAGGACCTACTTCCGATTGGGTCTCTAAACATCTAATAAGAAGTCCTTTAAGAAAACAAAACGGATCTACATTATGAGAGAACCAGAGTAACTTGCGAATTCTATGACCAGGAAAAAAATTCTTTTAAAAAAAAAGACTTCAAGAAGTTTTACCAAAAAGGTACAAAAGGTACAAGGCTTCAGGATCCAAATAAAAAATAACAATTATGGGAATTTTCAAATAGCCAACGAGGTCCATTTCAACGGACTGAATACGGGAAGAGTTGTAGCGGAGCGTTCCATTTTACACAATTTTCTTCATTACTTTTGCAGCTGACATATCTTCTTTTCTGATTGCCTAGAGTCATCTGTCTTCAATGCCCTAGAAGCCCAAAAAGTGCCCAAGACGTCCAAAGATAGGTACAAACACCTCCCGGAGTATGTGCGGAATCTCTATTCCCACAGACAAAGATTGAGAAAACAGCTTCAAAGGATACACCAAAGAGAATTAAACACAGCCAACAACGACTACCAGGCAGTGAGAAGCGAACTGCAATGTGTAAACAGTTAGTTTTAACTGACTCTTTATTTATAACAATTTGTTTTGTATATAACAAAGTTTATTCAAAGTCATTTCAATTATGGGCCTATATCCCTCCTCAACAATATCAGCAAAATTCTGGAAGAAGTCATACTATAAGGAGGCTCAAGAAGTACTGCAATGAAAACAACATCATGCCAGACATGCAGTTTGGCTTTCGAGAAGGGCATTCAACACTGCATCCGTTACTAAAGTTCCAGTCTGATGTCTCCTCAGCACTCAACAGCCATCGTGCCACCGTGGGATAATTTCTGGATGTCGAGAAAGCATTCGACAGCGTATGAATAGAAGCTCTTATCCGTAAGCTTCGAGTACTTGGATTACCTTTGCCACTTATAAAAATATTATTTTCTTTTCTCTCTTTCAGAAAATTCTTCGTTCAACTGGACAGCTGCAAGTCTTCAATCAAATCCATCAAAGCCGGAGTCGCCCAAGGATCGAAGCTGGGTCCTTCCTTTATAGCCTGATGACGTCTGATTCTGATCAACCCGTGCCAACTGATTGCGAGAACCTGCTAATGACTCACTGACCTACGCCTCATCGATAGCGCCAACAATTGCAGCTCGGAGAGTGGAAGTCCACGTCTCCAGACTCTACGAGTATAACAGAAAGTGGGGTATCCGAATCAACACTGCCAAATCTGAGCTTGTGTGTTTCAGGAGACCCACGACCAATGGCAACCGCTGTCGTTCTATAGCCACTTACAGAGATCTGATCCTGAAGCTCCCCGATGGGTCGACGATAGCAGCCAAAAGAAATGTTAAATACTTCAACAAGCTGTCCAAATTGAACCCTCACTCAATGCAGGTACTATAGAAGGTCAACTTGGCGTTTCATCGCTTGCACCCATTGCTAGAAAAAAGAACCGGACTAAGCCATCAGCCAGTGAAACTACTCATATACAAGCAGCTAATCAGACCTGTCATCAGCTATAATTTTCCTGCATGGTACACAATTTCGAAGACAGCAATGCAGAAGCTTCAACTCTTCGAAAGGAAAATTCTGAGGATAAGCACCGGACTAATCTTCGATCACAGCGAAAGAAGCACTACAGCAACGAAAGAGTCTACGAAGAAGCCAAAATCAAGCTTATTCATAACACGGCCAACCACTTAACCCCGCTGCTGAGAAGGATGACGACCCAGGAACGACATCCAGAGCCTAGATACCTTAGCGCTTTGGATATGTTAGAAAGGATCCCAACCGACAACGAACAAGCAGTTCGATTCAGCATTCCACCGTGGCTTAAAACACCTACCAATCAACCACCAACTGGACAACCGGGACGGAACAATCCGAGAGAAAAACCAAGCCAAATTATCTTAATCTTAAAAAAAAAGTTTAAGTTTTACAATTGACGAAAACCACCACTCCACCAGTCGTTCGGCAACGATTCCGTCTTAATTGCCACCAGGGGCTTTGTACCTGCTGATCTACCAGAGCGTTTTTGTTTATTGTTAGCCACCAGTGGCGTAATACCTGCCGATGTGAAGCGTTCAGCTTGCCAAATTGATTGCCGCCAGGAGCTTAATATGCTGATCTACCAGTGTTTCGCCTGCCGTTTTGCTACCAGGGGCTTTATTCCTGCTGATCTACTAGAGCGTTCCGCCTGCCGTTTGCCACCAGGCGCTTTCTACCTTCTGATCAACCAAAACGTTTAGCCTGCTGTTTCAGTGCCACCAGAGATTTGAAAAAGAGAAAATTATATATTATGAGTAGTTTCCTAATAAAAGATTTCGTTATAAGGTTTGAAAGACCTTTTATCTGAAGTTTGTATTTTTCTAGAAAGAACCTGGAGAGACCGGCGAGCAAAACCTCGGCTGGAAACCAAAAAACTACGCTGCCAAATGAATGAATGAATTATACAAACTCGATGAACTATTCCGACCACCCAATTGTGACGAATTGAAGCTGTCTTTAAGTAATCAATTAAATCAGCTAGAGCTTAGCGCATTGCTTTCAAAGCGCTCAAGGTTGCGATGAACTGATTACGAGTTGGTATGCACATTTCAAATATCTGAATACTTCTTGGCCGATGAATGAAACCTTATCATTTTCTACCCAATTCTAAATAAACTTGTATGGAATCTTATCCTTCTAAAATCTAACAATTAAAAATGTCTAGTACCAAATCTTAAGCAAATTATTCCATCGGTTTTGGCTCTAGCTCGAGTTTCATGTAAGTCTGAATTTACAGATCGATGTACTTTGTGGTGAAGACCACTTTTTTAGACTTTTCCGTCATTGTTATGTTTTACCTATATTTGATTATAACCTTGGAAATGTTTCTTCAATCCTTTGCCCGATAGACCAAGAATAGAAAATAATATTCAACTATTAAATGAAAATTTTTATTGTCATCTTGGCTATAATGAAGCCTTACAAAAAAGTATTGAAATCATTTATTTTATCCTGGTGGCCATTTCAATTGCCTACCTCCTAAAACATGCAAATGCAAATGATAAACACTCTGACAGCCATGTTCTCCATTATTGACTACCAGGCGAAATCCTTTGGGCGCATTCTCCATACCCAATTGTCCAGCAATTCGCATCAAATGACCGAGCATGTTCGTGTCCTCCTCGGTGCTGCTTTCCAGCTTTGGTATTCTATATTTGGGGATGACAAGAAAGTGGACTGGTGCTTGAGGAGCAACATCATGAAATGCCAAGCACTTGTCATCTTCATAGAAGACCTTGGCTGGTATTTCCTTGGAAATTATTTTATCGAAAATAGTCGGCTCGCCGCGGGACAGATGTTGACCTTTGGATGCTGCTTCTTTGGCTTTACGTTCCTCACATTGCAATTGAATGGAGGTTGATAGACGAGCCGATGATTTCGTTAAATAATATGGCAGATGTTGTTTTCCTGTATGGATTATTGTTTTTATTCTATTCATTGCTGGAGAAATATATTTTAATTAAAAATTAAAAAACTAAAATGTTTTGATTTTGATATCATATCACAGCTGAGATGGCTGATAGCGAAGCTGTCAAAAATCGGAACATTTGACAGCAGCTGTCATCTCTTTAAAGGTTTGTGTATAGGATAACAATTGGAAACGAAAACATTCAGTACCAGACAATAAATTCTTGATTTTTGAAAATGAAAATTTGGTTTTCCTTTTGCCATTTGCGATTTTGATTTTTCGTTGTAAAATAGAGCATATTTGTTTGTGATATTTTTCGTCAAATAAATTTATTTAAACCACAACTTCCTTCTTACATTATAGTAAACAATGCTAAGAAATGCTTAAATAAAACAAATACGCTTAAATAAATTTAACTTTAATTTGTCGTATAAAAGTGCGTGAAACTCCTAATTTTAATTTTAAAAAATTAATCCCGAATAAAAATAAAAACAAATCAATGATGGATTCAAAAGAGAGCGAAAAGTTACATGGCTTTAAAAAATATCTTAGTTGAAGGAAGATTGATATGAAGACGTTTGTATTATTTTGTGTTAGTAGGATAGTTCTTATACTGAAAAAAAAAAATAAATATTATGGATAATATTTAAGAATCGGATCAGGATAGTTCACAACTATCAAATTGTTATTCTGAATCACTATTCGACTAAAACCCTGATCCTTTTGTACAAATAGAATTAAGATAAATAGTATAGGCTAAATTAAATTGTTTCCATGTATTATGGCTTTAGTGGTAAGACAAACATTCCCATTAATTATGGAACACAATGTCATTCGAGTGGCTGCCTTGGCTGTCACAGTAGCGCATTCTGACCTTTTAAGCGAATAATCTAAGATCTTTGTGCAGAATTCTTCTCAGGCTAGTGCGTGAAATGTTGAGCTGTTGAAATCGATGGCGAGTTGAAGTTAATTCACAACTCCGATGCCTAAACTTTCGTTCAATCAAGCAAATTCGATCAAGAGCGATCCCAGTCGTTCAGCGCATAGTTTAATTTGACAAATACAGAAAAAGACGTAAAAGAAAACAAACTTCAGAGTATGCTCTTTTGAGCTTTGTATATATATAACCTATAGTATTATCATGGAGCGTGCTTTTTTATTGCGAACTCTAGAGTAGGATTAGATACAAAACAAGTAGTAAAGAAGGAAATATTAATAAAATATTAAATTTAGTAGAGAAAAATCTAGCAAGTACTGCGTCTCTCTATTTAAGATGTCGCCACAATCTTTCATCTTCTTGATAGTAGGTACTATAAATTTTATATACAAAGATTATAGCAGCTATTGGGCTAGGCGTGCATATTCAATTTTTAGTTTCGCACGCTTGGTTCGAGCAACTAAAAAAAATTGTGCTTTGGCGCAAACTAAACGATTGCTTAAAATTAGTTCGCTATTTTGTGTAACATATATTAATAGTTCGGTTTTCTATAAGCAACCAAACAGTTGTGCAACTAGCTTTAGGCTAGTCGCGCACTGGCAACTGTGATCGAAATCAAATAGTTTAATCACCAGTTGAAAGAGAACCGCGCACTGGCAACTCTTTACTCACGCTCACACTCTTTTCTCTCTTGCTCTTATAGAAAACAGCTTAACTGTTGCGAAGGCAATCGTTTAGTTTGTGTCAAAACACAAACTTTTTAGTTGCTCGAATCGAGTTGCTCTAAGTGCGCGGTGTCCCATATAAACCCCTATGTTTTATTTTAGCAACGAAACAGTTGCGAAACTAAAAATTGAATGTGCGCGCTTGGCCTTAAGGATCAACCTTGACATGGTGTACCTAATTTTTTATCAATTTTTAAATAAAAAGTTTCTTATCGAGACCAAAATATTGTTTCATTATTTTATTCTATATCCATCTTTATAATTATTAGTTATTTTTCCTATCGAGCTAAAAAAAGAGTTAAAAAGAGCTCACGATAAATTTAGAACCACACATATATCTGGGTGTGGTGTACGTTTATATGTCTTGACATGACAGTACCACAGCAGCATTTTGTCTCTCCAATTCTATTAAATGTTCGAACATTTCAAACACAAATTAGTTTTAAAATCTCAAAAACTGTTGTCTTTTGATTTTTTTTTAAATATCTGTTTTACGAGAAATCAACAAAATTTCGTAAATTTTAATGCTATTTGGACATTTCTCAATCAAAATGAATAATCAACAATTTAAGACATAATGAAATCGTTGTTGTACCATATGCCATCGATTGTGTTTTAGCAAGTGATAAGAACATTAGGTGTGTTTTTTTTGCAAGTCCATATAGAATTGTAAAAAAAAACGACATCGGGATTTAGGAGCTTTTTTTACACACAGCTGGAAGCACTGTGTACGCTTTGACATTTGTCAGCTTATTGACGACTAGCATCAACCAATCCAAAAACTTCAGTTTTGACGTCTCTGAGCAAATTATCGATAACATATAGATAATACCGTTTTGGCATCACCATTTTTATCGGGTCTTAGGCCCTAGTTATAGCTATCATTGAAAACCATCATTGAAAATTTTGTTTTCACTTTTTTGGGTAGTTAAACTATGAATATTGAGAATGTTTGGTATACAAATGAAGCTAATCAATTATATATTCTACTTTTGCAAATAAAAATAAACAAATATGTTATATATTTCTCAAAAAAACTACTTTTAATTTTTCAATGATGAAAATCATTTTCAATGAACAGCTAATTTTCGTTCCACCAAAGTGGAACACAATCGTTCCAATGATTTGCGTTCGATTCTCTTTCTATTCTCATGTGTCAGTTTTTTTTTCAATGATCAACTCTAACCTCAACAAGCTATTCAGTTTTCAGTTTGACTGCCAAATGAAGTAAAGTGACAAGCTATTAATTGAGCAGGCCGACTTATTTTGATCATTCATTTAAAAACTTCAATACTTAATTATTTTAATATTGTTATTGGTTCAACTATATTTTCAACTATATTTACAAGTCTTCCCACCAAGTCCATTCGGAATCATTAAATTTTGGATTTTGGTATTGTGAGTATTATTAATTTTTGTATTATTATTTTGTATTATTACTATTCTTTGAGGGTTTTTTCTATTATTTTATTGTTATTTACCTTGCTGCAGAATAAAAAAACAATCCACAACATGTCTAAGGATAATTTAACTGCTGTTTTGTACGGAGTTCAGGATTTACGCTTGGAACAACGTCCAATTCCTGAAATCAGTGATAACGAGGTTCTATTGGAAATGGATTGCGTGGGAATTTGTGGATCGGATGTGCATTATTTAGTCCATGGCAGAATCGGTGATTTTGTAGTTAATAAACCTATGGTTATTGGCCGTGAAGCAGCCGGTGTAGTAGTCAAATGTGGAAAGAGTGTTAAGTATTTGGTTGTAGGAGATAGAGTTGCCATTGAACCAGGTGTACCATGCAGACTCAGTCAATTCTGTAAAACTGGAAAATATAATTTGTGTCCTGATATGGTTTTCTGTGCCACACCACCATACGATGGAAATCTAACGAAATATTATCGACATGCTGCTGATTTTTTCTTTAAACTGCCCCCTAATGTAACAATGGAAGAAGGTGCTCTATTGGAGCCCCTTTCAGTTGGTGTCCATGCTTGCCGCCGAGCTGATGTTGGCCTAGGATCAGAAGTTCTAATTTTAGGAGCCGGCCCCATTGGGCTTGTGACCTTGTTGGTTGCTCAATCTATGGGAGCATCAAATATTGTGATAACAGATTTATTTGAAAACCGATTAAATGTGGCCAAAACCCTTGGCGCCATGCACACAGTTTTGATTTCAAAAGACAAAACTATTGATTGCTGTGGAGCTGAGTCTACAACACGATTAGCTATATTGAACACACGATCCGGAGGATGTGTTGTAATTGTTGGAATGGGTGGTAACGAAAGCAAATTACCTCTAATTAATGCTTCTGCTCGTGAAGTTGATATTCGTGGAGTCTTCCGTTACTGCAATGACTATCCAACAGCGCTAGCCTTAGTTGCATCTGGAAAAGTAGATACTAAGTGTTTGGTAACTCATCATTTTGATATAATAGAGAATGCAAAAGCTTTCGAAACATCTCGTTACGGACATGGAGGTGCTATCAAAGTTATGATTCATTGCCAGCCAAGGAACAATGTATGTATATTATGTATGTATGTATATTATGTACAATTAAAGTAGAATAATATTGAAACAGCTACAATTACAATGTAATAGAGAAATTTTATTATTTAATGATTACTGACTAAAATTTGATGGGTTCACTGGTCAAGTTTTTAAAACCTTTCGAATTGGGCATATAAAAATACTTGCCAAGTAAGCCCATCAAATTTTAGTCAGTAATCATTAAATAATAAAATTTCTCTATTACTTTGTAGCTGTTTCAATATTATTCTATTTTAAATATCCGGTGTTAAACCCTCATGAAGTAAGAACTTGGCGTACTTTTAGATCTCAGTACTTTTCACGGCTGACTTGTTACACAAAGGTTTTTGTATAGAAGAACTTGGCTCTTTTTTTAACATTTATGTTTTTGGTCTGATCTCACTCCTTATTGCAAAGATTTTAATATTTTGCCATGTCAAAATCTCGAAAGATACAGAAAAATAGAAGGGTGTACACTACCTAATAAAATCAACTCAGTTTATAACTTCCTATTTCTTTTGGTATATTTTTTTTTGTTATTGGTTGTTTTGATTTGCGCTTCAATTGTTTTTTCTTGTCCTGGTAAGATACCTAATACTAACATATCTACTAGTACCTAGTCATAAAAAAGCAATAATTGTTGAGTATGCGATGATGTTTTTGTTGCAGTTTTAACTCGTTTTTTGTTTGATTATAGTTTATATAGCTCATAATTTTTTTTAGGTATGCAAATGTTTTCTTTTTTCAGTCATGTTAACATAAACATAACCTAGAGTACCAAATCGAGCACTCTAGTTCTAAGAAAAGTTATGAAATTTCAAGATGCATGTTTAGTTTCAAAATGACAATAAAAAAGAATGAAAAATGAATGAAAAACCTCAAATTTTCGATTTTTTCCTATGCTTTCATGACGAGACCTACCGTTGTGCAAAGTTACAAGATTCTACAATGTCGGGAAGTGCTCCATAATTTTGATGATCTGTCAGTCAGTCAGTGAGTCAGCCAGTTACGGTTTTTGGGATTTTTGAGGCCTTATATTTCAGGAACCGCTTATGCTAGAAAATTGAAATTTGATAAAGCGCTTGCGCCTGACTAGCTTAGTAAATATTCGGATTTTTAAGTTTCTGACTGAAGATAGGGAGGGGTCAAAAACCGCCTGGGTTTGTTCCTGTAAAAAGGGTGTAGTGCCAGAACTTGGCTGGGCACTACCGTGCCCTTTGATATACTTGCTTGATGTTCTATGGATCTAAAAGTTACTTAGAAATTCTGTTGTTGAGGTTGATGTGTTACGTATTATGTCTATCCCTAGCATATGTTTAATGTCTATCCATGATTGGCAGGTTGGTGGACTTTCTTTACGAAGAAGATACTGTGTGTTCCAGTAGTAATCTGGCGAAGACGGTATTCATTTGTTTCAAGGTGGGGGTTGGTTAGATTGGTTTGGATTTGTTGAAATTGATGCATTTGTATGAGTGTGAATAGTTGTTACAGTCAACAAGTTCTGATCGATTTGACTGGGGAAAGATGAGCATATATATGTATAATGAGCATTTATTCATAATAATTGTATTATTGGGATTTTTTATCCCATGAAGCTGCATGAAGGTGCTGTTCTGGTTTTTGAACCCGTCGTAGGTAAATACAATTCTCTAGCCATTTAGTTCTAATGTGATATCGTAAAATAAGGATTGAAACTTTGAATGTTTTGCTTTTGTTATATTCAACCATCTCCATAATAAAAGAGGACTTATATAGGTAAAACAGAGTGACAAATCATTTATGGAGAATGGTAGTTTAGGATGTATACAAATATATGGATATTATTATAAATCTAGTGACAAGCTATATTTCGATTGCAAGAGTATGGATATGTGAGTTAATGAGAGTTTGTTTGTGTGGGATAACTTTTTTAATTCATATTAGCGATATATGTATACATTTTAGGGATAGTTGGCTTAACATTAAAGGTGCAGTGTGTTTCTTGAAGAGAAATAGCACTTGGAAGATGGATATTAATAAGAGTACTTAATTCATTATAATATGTAGTTGTTAATGAAACCTTTCATGTTCTATTGGAGCATCTTGATTATTTCTTTTGTGTTATGTAAAATTGTTTGTAGGAAACTAGAGTTGTCGATATAACGGTGATCAGAAGGGTCTTGACTCTGCAGGCAGGATGTTGAAGTAATCAGGTTTAGCGAAGAGCGGAATCAAGTAATGTGGTGTTATTGTTTTCAGTCCATGATAAGGATCTGTATTTGGTATATTATATATATGTGTATATTTGAGCTTGAGTTACTTTTTTTTTTTTTTTATAATCTACCCGCGCTCAAGGGATTATGATTACCCTTTAAATGTTTTAACACAGCGCGGGCTAGAAGTTAATGAAGAGAAAGAAGGATAGGAAAGATGATGGGCACGATGTTCTGAGACTGTTGGTGGTTGTCTCAGATATTTTTATCTGCTAGATTTTTGGGATTTCTAGCGTTAGTGATTACGGAGGAATTGGGTTTCCTTTGAGTTGATAGAGATTGTAAGTGGTTTGAAATGTTTGATTATTTGTTTCAACTCCTGGAATAGTTCTATCTATAAATAATGTGTTGAATGCATTGTTTTGGTCTGAAATTGTTGCAGAATTTTGTTTTTTTTGTCAAGACATCTTTGGCCCGTTTAGGCAGAACAAGTTTTAGACGAGGAAGAAAGATACAAAGTAATTCACACACAATGTTTCATAATTTCGTCTCATAGTGGATGATGATATTCGATATTATAAATATATTAATATCTTCCTTTCTTACATATATACATAATTTTGTTTCTGCTTTTTGTTTTGCAGTTAACAAATTTAATAATGGCAAAACAACTTCAAAATAAATTAGAAAATCGTGAGTTTGAGTCAAAACTAATAATAGAAATAAAAAACCATTTTTGTCTTTATGCCAAAAACACTGAAGAATATTGTAATAGGAATAAAAGGGAAAACGCGTGGGTAGACATTGCCCTCATTATTGGACGCAGAGGTACTTTCTCATTAACATGGATGTAATTTGTATAAATTTAACTAAATATAATATTTGTTTTTTATTATAGTTGAAGATTGCCAAAAAAAGTGGAATTCTCTTAGAGACCATTTTCGTGCATTGTATAAAAATGAATGCAACGCTCCCAGCGGCTCAGGCGCGACGTCAAAAGTAAAATGGGTGCATTATGAAACTCTCAAGTTTCTTATACCATATATTGCAGTCCCAGCAGAGTAAGTATAATTTAAAAATTATTTTAACAAAAAAATAGTAGCATTTAATAATCGAAGGAGTCAATATTTACTAAATATATTTAATCTCTTATCTTTATAGTGATTGCGGCAATTATATGGATGAGTCGTACGAAGATTTGATTGAGGTTTGCTTTGAAGAAGACTCTTATCAAACCCAGAATCTGCAAAATATAGAGAACACAGCTGATAGGAAGAGAAAAGCCGAGCAAAGGACAGCTAAACCAAAGAAGAAAAAAAACAACGAAGATGATGACCTTGACAGGGTACTCAAGGCTATTGATAATGTTGCCAGCCCTTCTAGCACTATCACTAAGAAGCCCATTCAAATGTTTTTTGATGGAATTGCGATTCAAGTTGAACATTTTAGTGCAATAAAAAAAATTGAGCTGCAGCAAAAAGTGTTGAGGTTATTGGCAACAGATTTTGCGGACCAATTTTAAAAAAAAAATGTATATTCCAATCGTTACGAGTACCTGCAAGTCAGCAAATTCTTAGCTTTATTTTGTTTACTTTTCATGTGATTTTTTGATTTTGATTTTTTTAAACTATCATAACTTTTAAATACCTAATTTGTAATGCTGTGACCTGTGAATTAACTTTGTTTTTAAGCTTAGACATAATTTGTTTAGTGTAATTTTTTAGATGTAAGATTTTTGAATAAATTGTTATAAGAAAACATTTTGATATAAATTTGGTTTTCATTTTTTTTTTCTTTTTTACTTGCGATATAGGTTCTATATGGTAAGTTATGCATTAGTAAAATACATCATCAAACTCAAGGTTTTTTATCAATTTTTTGTTTTAAATCCTTAATATCAAATGAAGTGAATATTTTCAAATTTTGATCTTTAATAGCCAAAAAATAGTTACTTAAAACTGCACTGCAATAATTGAAGCGCTGAAAGGATAAAGGTGTTAAGCGACATTTTTAAATATTTGGGTTACAAGCATTTAAAATTTATTTCCTATAACTTTTTTTTACCAAAGTGGTTGCATATAACACCTTCATTGGCAACAGCTTCCGCAAATTCTTAAGCTCGAAAAAGAAACAAATGAACGTCGGCAAAGGTGGAGAATGAAGATCTGGGAGTTACTGCCTGATTACACGCCAAATCAAGAAGCCTAAATGAAACTATCTAAATAAATTTGTATTTATCTTGTTTAAATTAATTTGCTTACAAAATAGAAAGTTCAAAGGAATACTTCAGTCCGCGGGCTTATTATATATTCCTAATCCAACTTATTCATTATGTAAAAAAAACACTTATTTCAGGTTCTTTTAAATAATTTATTTGTTAGGTATAACGCTTTGCAGATAAATGCAATGAAAAATCGTAGTCAATAAAAGCAATAAAAAAGAAAACGACATTAAGTTGCCTTGCAGATTCTGGTGTTAAGTAGTCGTAATGTGAAAATGTTCTCCTTTAAGCAGCTGCTTCCTTGGATTTCTTGTCCTTCTTAGTAGAAGCAATTGCGGCTTCAATATCAATTGGAGCTGGTTTAACAAACGGAATCTCATCTTGATACTTTTCGGGCATGAACTTTTTCAAAATCTCTGGAACCTTTATGCCAGTTTCGGTTTGATGAGTTTCCAGAATAGCACAGATTACACGAGTAGCAGCGCACATGGTGGCATTTAACATGTGCACATAATCTACGGCGGAATTCATTTTCTTTGTCTGTCCATACTGCACAAGCAAACGTCTGGCCTGGTAGTCCAAGCAATTTGAACATGAAACAAGCTCACGGAATGCACCACTGCCACCGAACCAAGCCTCCAAGTCGAGCTTTTTTGAGGCAGCATGATTGAGGGCTCCTGATACAATATTGACAACTCGATATGGAATGCCTAGCGATTGACAGAATTGTTCTGCATTGCCGATCATCTCATCCATCATTTCCCACGATTTGAAGAAGCCTCTGGAAGCCATTCGTCACGGTGATATGCGGCGATAGGTTGTTCAGATGTGGCAATCAAGTATTTTTCATCCACACCAGCTTCTTCGGCTTTCTCGCTGCCCTTTCCAACGACTTTGTACAACTCCTCATCGAATTGCGAAAGTTGTGCAACTTCTTGCATCACCTCTTTGCGCGTATACAGTGGTGTGTAGTCTTTTTTGCACAGACTGTAATGAGTGCTTGTTCCAGGAATACAGTAGCCCCAGTAAGGAAATATCCACGTCCACCCGATACAACGGCCCCCTTTTCAGCATTCATACCATCTATCATGACAATTAGATCAACATGAGAGTATTTTTCACGTGCTGTGCAGTCTCCAAATGTTCTCTCGACTTTGTTCTCCTCTTCTGACGGGCACACTTTCATGCAAGTGATTTCCCACCTCTCGCAAAGCTGAGTTTCGTGCTGCTTCGGCTTGTTGCAGCAGCTTTTCGTTTTCAGTCATATTTTCATCAATAAGAACACGAACTTTCTGAAAAACCAAAACAAAATCCATTGACTAATCTAATCCAAAACAAATATCCGACAAACTAATACTTGCCTTGATTTGGTTCACAGTCAGACTTTTAAGAATGTCTCCCGTAATTGCAGTAAGGTCTTTCTTTACATTTTCGGGTACTGGCTCCTTTTCATCGCCAACTGGTTCTTTCTTCTTAATTTTTTCACCGATTTCTTTGCTGCAGACATTTTTAAATTTGTTTAGGTTGTCATATATAGTGACATATCATTTCAATGACATATCTTTTCAATGACAGCGAAATTAATGATTGCTATAACCGACTTGTCAAAAAATATTCCACCGTTCCACTGATTTGTGTTTCAATGATGGTTTTCAATGATAGCTATAACTAGGGCCTTAGATTAACTCTCGATAATTATCTGGTCTTAGCTAACTCTGTATAGATTTAAGTAGTTGTTGCACTTGCATGTAAAGCGCTTAGTCCCGATGTTGTTTTTTTTTACAATTCTATATGGACTTGCAAAAAAAACACACCTATTATTAGGCTAGTCGCGCACTGGCAACTGTGATCGAAATCAAATAGTTTAATCACCAGTTGAAAGAGAACCGCACACTGGCAACTCGTCGGCTCAGAATTACAAGGTTCTAACAGCCATTTTTACGAAAAATGAGTTATGGATGTCGTTGGATTCGTATTTTCAAGCGCTTTCGAATGAATTCATAAACATGCACCTTAATACACCCTATAAAGCGTAAAACGCAAAAAACAAAGGTTCTAAAAACCAAAATGAAGATAATTTAAGAATTACAACGTTCTATGTAGCAAAATTGGCGGATAGAACTTTATAATTCTCTCTTTGACCAATAAAAAAATTACACATCTTCTTATTGACATAGAACCTTGTATTCCTTAATTTTGTACATAGAACCTTATAATTCTTATCGGATTGCCGAAAACGCAACAAAGTTCTATGTTGATCAATTTACCTTTGGTTTTTTCTTCGTGTTTTTGATATTGTTTACAAAAAGCTTGTGAAAAACTAGCAACAAGCAGTATCTCAAACCAAGTCTAACAATTTCAGAAATGTTTCATATGTATTAAGAGAACACAGGATCTGACGAAACTGTTAAATTTAATGCATATCGACAAGTTTTCAACACTCAATTTAACTTGGCTTTTCATAATCCAAAGAAAGATAGATGTGATTTTTTTTATATTTTAAATGATTGATCACAGTGCGAGCGTTTAGGAAAGTGGGAGGGGATTTAAAAGGAGATACCGATGCACATTGGTTTTGAATGTCTGAATATCACAATGGGAAGGAAATATAGAGTCGGGTAAGGCATTCCACATTCGTGTAGTGCGGCTAAAGAATGAATCTCTGAATTTAACAGTACGTCCGAAGTTGGGCTCAAGGGTAAACTGATGAGCATTCCCCGAAGCGCCAGTGTTACGGTTAAATTGTTTAAGGAGAGGAATGCAACTGGCTATTTCACTAGAACAATGTTTGTAAAAATAACGGTAATATAATGAAAGACAAGAAACATTGCGACGTTGCTCGAGAGATTCAATTGTTTCTGTTTTAGTCCTATCACCTATCAATTATTGTAAAGCTCTTTTTTGGATTCTATCCAAAAGACTCAAGTGGGTTATTGGAGCACCTGCCCAAATATGGGAATTATACTCGAGTTTAGGACGAATATAGGCTTTATAGATTACAGCCAGATCAGAAAGGGTAAAAAATTTCTTGCATCGTCGAAGGAAACCTAAACACTTAGCAGCGTTTTTGGCAACGTCGAATATGTGGTCATTCCACACAAGGTCGTCTGTGATGCACATACCGAGAACTGAGATCTGTTCGGTTTCCTCAATGCAAGGGTCACTTATGGATAGCGGCATGGGGGTGGATTCCGCTTTAGCGGCAGGAGACAGCATTGAGTTTTTGAAGCATTAAATCTATGCGAGGAGCTAAAATAGCAGTTGAAAACACCACTGTATCTGATGAGCTGGTTTTGAAATATAATGCGCATTTTCAGGAAAAGGAAGAGGCATACAAGCAAAGACAAGTTGACAGAGAAAATACAGTTCCAGTTTTGTGCTTTGACATGCAAAATGTACTTACCTGTCCAAAAGCTGATGTAAGCTCATTTTTTTACCACTCAAAGTTAAATGTGCATAACTTTACAGGACATTTTTCGCTTAATAATAACGTCTATTGCTGCTTGTGTGATGAAAGCACAATGGGAAGAACAGGAAATGATATTGCTAGTGCTTTGCTGAAGATTCTAAACCGTGTTATGTCAAAACCGGCACTTGTTGGTAAACTTCATATTAATTGATTTTCATAAGCATCAGCCAAACATCCAACATATACATTTTAAATTCTCTACTCCAGGACATTCTACAATTTAGGAAATAGGTAATACCCATAGCTGCATTCAACGCGTCTTACGAATCGCGATTTTCATTCACCCTTGTCATTCAAAAAACAAAATCTTACAGTTTTGCAAATGCAACCGTTAGATTTTAAAAATGTTTACGAGTGTTGTAAGATTTTAAATATTAAATTAATACCATTTTCGAAAGTTGTCCAACTTTGTCTTTTCAATGGCCAAATTTAAAAGAGGTACAATTAAAAAATGACCTGGCAACAAGAAAAATCAAACCATTTAAAGCAATGCTTAAATACATGCCTGCAATTTATTGATAAAGAAATTTCGAAAATATAATGAAAACAAGAACAAATATCCAATATGATTAATTAAAATTCTTGTTTGTTTAATTAATTTATAATATTCTATAATTTTCTTAAATGTATTCACATATTTACTTGAACTGTAAGATATATATAAAATATACTATGAAAATTAAAATTTTAGTTTGTTTAATCAAATTACTATTTATTTTCTTATTTATTTAAATGTTGTACCTTTAATTCATTCAATCAATAATTAAAATATTAGTTTTATTATATTTATTATTTATTCTCATTATTTTCTTATTTACGTAAATGAACTGTTAAATATATGAAGTTAATTATATAGTGTACTATGTGCTACATGCATTAAAAATACTATATAATATTTTCCTATAATAAAAATGTAAAAATCAGATTATTGTTTTATATTTAGTTGGAGAATCATTTCAGATACTCTATTTTGCTGCTTTTATACTATGAATACCATAGTTTTTTTCAACGATTAAACTAAATGTTAGAAATCTTCATATGATTAAATAACAATTACAAGGTTCTATGTGGTACATAGAACCTTCACCGAAATTTGAACTACATGGAATTGGCTTATAGAACTTTGTGCAAAAAATTTAATTTGCAATTAAAAGGAAATTCCTCAACACATAAACAAATAAATTATATTTTTATTAGTTATTATCAATAATCTATCGTTTGTTATCATTCGAATGTAAATCAATAGCCATTTAATACGAAATCTGAGCATCAAAAACTTAAAAGTTGAATAACTCGAAATGGGGGTCGGTCGACATAGAACCCTGTAATTCTCAGCCGACGAACTCTTTACTCACGCTCGCACTCTTTTCTCTCTCGCACTTATAAAAAACAGCTCAAATGTTGCGAGGCAATCGTTTAGTTTGTGTCAAAACACAAACTTTTTAGTTTCGAGAATCGAGTTGCTCTAAGTGCGCGGTGTCCCATATAAGCCCATATGTTTCATTTTAGCAACCAAACAGTTTCGAAACTAAAAATTGTATGTGCGCGCCTAGCCTTAAGCTATCCATATAGTTTTGTGTACTAATTGTGAACTGCCCACGCATTTAAGGTGAAAACATAAAGTTACATTTTCAAAAAATGTATGAAATTTAATTTGAAATTAAAAATTTTTTAATATGGAAGTTAATCTGCGAATTTTTAACGAAATTAAATTTTTTTGGTCTAATGTTAATTTGTATGAACTAAAAATGCTTTTTACTCTTTTCATCCCTGTTCCAAAGATATGTTGTCCAAACTCTTCCATTTATAAGTAAAAGAGTATTGGCATCACTCTACATATATTCTGTCAAACATTTTCTCACGACAGAGACCGCAACAATTGCAATTTTGTTCTCTCATCTCCAGCAGCAGTCGCGTTTTGTTCCAAATCGAGTCAGACGTTTTGTCGCTTTTCTCCACCATTCGCCGTGTTGTTTGTGAGAAAACAAAAAAAAATCCTCTTCGTTTACCGTTCATACCTTCCAATTGTAAAAGAAAATTCCATCAAAAGAAAACCCACAGTGTGCCTTTGTGTTACCACAGTGTGTGCAAAATTGAATTCTCTTCACCAATATAGAAGTGCTTATCAGGCTTTCTGCCCTGCCCCAAAAAAGTTGTAAAAAAAAAATATAATACAAAAGTGAATTACCAGAAATTGTGTTAAACCCAAATCCCCCAGGTGATTTCCGATTGCCCGTCTGTTAATCCACTTCCATAAGGAAAACGCAGAATAAAAGAAGGAATTGACCAACCGCATTGTTCTGTAATAACAGCATTTAAAGATGAACCGTTCGAGTGAGTAATAAACATTAAGTTCTGTTTTGTTAAATTTTCTTTTTAATCAAATTTCTGTCAATTTTGCACCGGTAATTGCTTTTAAAGTTTGTCTGTCGCATTCGTCATGGGTACATAATGGCAAAGGGCAGAAAAGGATGGGTGGTGGTGTCTCACTAACCTGCCACCACCACCACTATCACCACAATTGTATTCGCATTTTTTCTCCTAGCCCATATACAACATGCGTGTCCGTTGTAAACAATCAATTTTAATAAATTGATTGTTTGCTGAATGTGTTTCCAGAAAAGATTAAGTTTTGTGTATTAAAAAAAAGAAATACCGCCTAACTCATTTAAGGGCTTGGTTCTGCTTTCCTGATTACTTTTTGTTGTTGGGTCTTTTGTTTTTTTTTTTGGTTTCTCTGGTTTCCAAGTACAATGCGACTAAAATTCGAGACTCGAATTAACTGTCATTGCACTTGCTTGACCAGTTCAAATTGTCAAGGCCAAAAAAGAGAAAAAACCGCGCCAAGTTTGGTTTCTTATCAAATTACATTTTTTTATGAATTAACAATGAAATTAACTGATTAGTTTCTTGCAAACTAGCGGAACAGATGGTGAGCTACACAAACTGAATCAAGAAGTTCTTATCAAAATGGGACGGGCGAGGGACGGCGCAGATGGTTTATGTTTGTTTATTTTATTTTATTTGTTTTTTTTTTTAATATTTTATATGGAATTCCTTTGTTAGATTAGAAGCGCGATTTTATTTTATTTTGATAAAAATGGTAATGCTCTTCAAGTAGCGAAGGACGGACTTTGCTTAGGAATTATTGAAATTTAGATTATTTTGGTGTTGCAATGAAGGAATTGTACAAAGTACACTTCCTATAAGTATACGCTACATTAAATACCTACATATATGTGCACCTAAGTACACAAAGAATCACAGATTTGGGTATAAACTGATTAGCTGAGTCTTAAAAGAATTGGTTCTTTGTGGCAATGGCTATCTTTCAAGTTAAGATATTGGTTATTCAAACCTAAATCATTGGGTCTTGTGAATAAGAAAAAGCTAAAGCTAAAACTTGGATTTTTAGGTGAAAGCTAGGTTTTGCTTAGCGCTGGCTAGCTAGTGAGAGATGCCTTCTAATAATAGCTAACGTTAGATTCATGAATCTTTAGCTTATTTTTGCAGTTTAAAGTTTAATTTGAGTAAATAAAAATATGGAAATATCAAGATTTTTTCAACCCTATCTAAAAAGGTTTGACTGGTTCTTATTCTTATTATTCTCTTCCAACCAAAATTTAATAGGAAACGGTTGGAAATCAATGATGAGGACTTTCATAGTTTGTTACAGTTTTCGAAAGAAAATATTCAGTGGCTTTCTAATTACGTTTTAGGGTGCTCAACGGAACGTAGAGGAGGTGCATTGAACTCTGAGCAGAGGATGCAGATATTTTTGAGAAATCTGAGTGAACCTGGATTTCAGTTCGGTGCAGGACGAGATGTTGGAGTTGAACGCTCTACTGTATGCAAAACTTTTAAACATGTTGCACACAAGATTATGAAAAACGAACACATTCATAATATTCGGTTTCCGGTGAGTCGCAGGGAATAGGAAAAATAGGCGGACACAATATACGTTGCCAGGAGATTTTGGAGCGATTGACTACACCCATATTGCTATCTCCAAATCCACAAGATTTTCTGATGAATACATTTACCGGAATGGCTTTCACAGCTTTAATGTACAATAATAATACCCAGGGTCAGTCCACCAGTACTTGTCCTATAGAGTAGATTATTAGTTTGGCATTTGGACTCTGGTCAATATAAAAACAGTTTAAGTTTAAGCCAAAGTCAAAGCTAAAGTTATGAAGCTGAACCTAAAATTTATTGCTTTGTATGTACCTGATGATAAATCGGCTATACGATGTAGGTATCCAAATGTCAACGAAGGTTATCAAGGAGTTTGAAATCCAAGGATGGAGCTACACTAAGCTGTATACAATCACTCATAATTTACTTATGGTGATTAGTGATGCATGTACTGCACTTGACGAAGACTAGAAATAAAAGAATTCTGTGGACACAAACCTCATACACTTGGACTTTGTGGAAAGTGTATGTAAGCTTAATCCCCCAGGATTTTGAAATTGCAAAAATGACATTGGGCAAGCTGAATATTCTCACTCGTGCTGAAAGATCTTGATATATAAATATTCGCTGGCCCGGATAGTATCCTCCAATTGTTTTGAAGAGGTGTTTTTCGACACTGACAAAACCATTGCGTAACCACCGGTCCTACTCTACTTCTCTACTGGTTTCTTTCCGAGTGGTAGAAAACAACATTTGTCCAGCCTGTCCCTCAAAAAGGCGAATCTTCTTCTCCTCTAACTATCGCACTTACATCCCTTCTTTCTAAGGTCATGGAAACGCTGAGAAATTATCAGCTCAAGAAATATCTTGAAGAAAGAAATCTTCTTAATGGTCGGCAGTATGGCTTTCTTAGCAATAGGTCAACTGGTGATCTGATCGTATATCCCACCGAACAGTGGCACAAATCTTTACATCGTTTTCGGAGAAAGTAAAATTATTGCATTTGATATTTCTAAGGCAATTGATAAATTTTGGCACTGGACTCTCTTATTGAAAATGTGGTCGTTTGGTATCAAGGAAACTCTTATACTTTGGATTAGAAATTACCTTCTAGATCGTTCAAGTCATGTTCTATTGGATGGTTTCGAGCCTGAAATTCATAAAATAAATACTGGTGTGCCTTAGGCCTCCGTTTTGTCTCCGACTCTTAATGATCCTTTGTCTAAAACTTCTAATCCATTAAATTGGTTTGCTAACGACAGTACTTTCAGCTTCTCATATTCGTTTGTGGATTAGCATCGGAAGCGTATGACAGGCTCATTAAATTCTGATCTCGATAAGAAATAGGTAACGAAAAACCGCGTAGAATTTAATGCTTCAAAAATTCAATGCTGTCTTTTGCAGTAAAAGCGGAGCTTTCAGATCTCGGTATATGTGTTGTGCGTAATGATTTACCCGACTCTATATTTCCCATTATGATAGCAGACATTCAAAACCGATGTGCATCGGTATCTTCTTTTAAATTATCTGGTGCACGTGGTTTCCCTCCACAGTCGACTTTTCAACGTTTGGTGGTCACATTTGAGATGATCGGTTCGGTAATAAATCAGCACATTCGTACATCAAAGGAACACAAGATACATCTGCTGAATGGGCTTTCGAGAATTTGGAAGAGGACCCCAATTTTGGTACCCAAAAATCATATTTAGCGACGAGGCGCTGTTTTAGATGAATGGCTGTGTTAACAAGCTTATTTGGAACGACACCTACCCACACGAGGTTCACTAGGAGACAATGTATCCTCTATAATGTTTGTTGTGGTTTTAAGCCTGCGGCGCCATTGGTCCGTACTTTTTCGAAAACGACGTTAAGTAATTTCTTATGGCCCAGATTATACCATATGGACCTAGACAACATCTGGCTCCAGCAGGACGGTGCTTCGTACCACACAGCGGACGATGTGAGGGTAAGGTTATCTCTCGCTGAGGGGACATAAATTAGCCAACATGGTAATGCGATTTTACCCCTCTAGACTTTTTCTTGTGGGGTTTCCTGAAGTCGCAGGTCTATGCGAATAAATCACAATGGACCGATACCCTTAGGGTGAAAATAACACAGGTCATCGCTTCTTTGCAGAAGAATCATTGAAAATTGGGATACTCGGATCAGTGCCATTGTAAGAAGGCGGGCATGTGAACGATGTCATGTTCCACACATGTGTCTTTTAAGCCCTTAGTATGGTTGTCCATTGAGTAACGATTTCAATCAAGAGAAACAGTTAAGGAAACTGTGTTTCTAGAAACCCGACAATTTTTAATTGTTGGCCATCTGTCGTTTGCGGCTTTGAAAAAGCTCTAGTGAATTCTAATCTGTTTTCCTCGAACAGCAAGGGCACCCACTGGCCATTTAATTTTAACATTGATAACTAAGAAAACCTATTTTAATAACATCTTCACAGGAGAATTTTTATTGGTGATTTTTTTGTTCACACACCTGGCTTGTGTCACCTGATTTAAAATTTGAAATTTAAACCTCAAACTCCATTATAATTTGTTTAATTTCATAACAATATTATCAGCGCCCAACCCTAAACCCACAACACAAGTAAAAAAAAAAGCATTCCAACAACCATCGACAAATTAGACCGCACAATTGCATTAGCCTTCTAAATTACAGCAACATTTTTTTTTTAACTAAAGCGTTTCCTTCCTTTAGGTTTGTGGTATAAAAAATATTAATATACCACGATGAAGCACATTGTTTCGATTTCTCCAGTGAGGCAAAATATTAACTGCCACGGGGTGCATCCTGCTTTAACTGGGTAAAATGGGTATTTTTGTATGCCGGCCGTTGCCGTCATTTCCATAGAGTCGAAACCACGAACACCTCCTCGTATCGACTCTCTTCAGAATGAACACAATTAGCCGATTGTAATTGGAGGAGGAATCAAAATGTGGGCCAGAAAAGGGAACCCCTGTGTGGTGTGTGCTTTTGTCACTTTTTACGTACGTTAGGTACACACAGGACGATACTCTTTTCTCCTTGCGACCAACAACGACGCATTGCAGCAACTCAGAAAGACAGTCCTATCGAGTTAGAAGGTTTTCAGTTGTTGTTGCTTGCTGTTGTTTAAAACAAGGACCGTGTTAAAACAATGGATTCCAGCTCTTCTGCTCGCTTCTCGATATTTTTTGTTTTTGTTATACCGGTGTACGAGAAAACGAATATTTGTTGTTTGTGTTGATGGCCTTAGCGCCCGGCTTTCAGAATTGGAATAGGGTAATGTGTGCACTGAGCCGGTAGTAGAGTCAACCAAGAATTTATTGTTTGGTGTACGTTGATGCCACCTCGAAGGGCATTAAGTTTTCAGGCATCATCATAGACATAGTCATAGTCAGTATTCAAGCCAGCTAGGGAGTTTGATTTCTATACTTATGGGGATATTTTCGGAGATATGTATGAAAAATATTTAAAAAAAAAGAGAATATTTTAAACCCTGTTAGGTAAAAAAGCTTGTTTATCGGTTAAGTTTTGTAAAACTTTGGGAAGACTGAACATGTAAACAGGTTATAAAAATACACTTTTTGTTGTATTTCCAAAGGCTGTGCTTTAGGTATGGTGTTTTCCGCATTAAAAAAAGAACATGTTATGGAAATCATTAGATGCCTTTATAACAACTCTTTGGAAAAGTTTGTCTATCCAAAGAATAATTGAAAGGGACAATTTTTAGCTTTGCATATTATGGAATATAAAAGATGGTGTCAAATGTATTTTTGGGAGTTTTTTCAAGATCTGTCTTAATGGGAATACAAATATTTAGATGGTGGACTTTTCTCAACTACGGCCACACTGATAGGGACTTGTCAGATGGTTGACAAACATTTTCAGGCGTTCACATAATACGGGAGAAAAGATGTTGAAAGGGATGTTAAGTAGGCTAATGCCTTTGTTTTTCCGCAGTTGAGATTGAAAGGGTTTTCTTTCTAGAGGATCATGCGAACAATACTGAGATTCCATTCAACGGGCATGCTTTCCTCCAACCAAATTTTGTAGATGGTGCATACTCCTAACTAAGTCATTGCCTGTCATTTTGAAGAGACCGGGACCAAGGACTTACGTTGTTATTTCTTCTTAGTTTACGTCGTCTAGTTTGTCGTCTAAACTGCCTAAAAGCAGAATTCAATTCATCATCGCAGTTTTTCAGTTTTCCGAAATGGTTTTTCTTAATTCTCAGCGCCGACTACGATTCTTTAGTTACGGATTCTTTTACGTTTTCGTAAAATTTCTGAACATTTCATGACCATCCCTCTATTTTCTCGATTATGAGCTTTTCTTGCTCCTTTTTTTCCTGAGAAGCCAGTGTTCCTCTTTCCTCTCTAGTCGTAGAGTTCCCGAGTTTTTCTGATCCTTTTTTGCGATGCCACTTTGTATGGCTTTATATACCGACCGGGATTCATCGTCAAACCAGGGGTTCCTTGTGACGTTCGTTTAAATGCCACATAGTCAGATGCGGCTTCCTGCCAATGCTTTCACTGGTTCTCAATGATGATGATGGATGGCAGACGACTTATAAAGAGGTTATTAAAGACTCGATCGGAAAAGGATCTGGCGGTCTCTTGCTATTAATGCCACCCGGTCGGTATCACCATAGCAGTACTATGGTTACAAGGAAGTAGTGGTCCAAGTCATTGTTGGCCCAGCGGTAAGTTCGAACATTCTCAATACTGGAGGAGTGCCTTGCATCGATCTCAATGTTATAAATCTGGCTGAAATTTGATTGATAAAATTAAGTAAATAAAATATAAGGCGATAACGGCTCGTAGAGAGAGACTCAACCTAGTGACCCACAACAATTTTCTGGCGTGTTACCAGGAATGGAAGGGGCCTACAATTTTCTGCCAATTCCGAGCGGCTAACGAGCAGCACTTTTCATAACAAGGGATACTCTTAGAGGATATGTCAGTTCCTCGCAAGAGGCAGCGCACTCCTGAAAAAACTTGTTTGCAGCGGCTGAGAATGGAACACAAGACCTTCTGCATGGCAGTCAAATGAACTAACCATTATGCCAAGAGCTGAATACGAGCAAATTTCATTAATCTGAGAACGTTAGGTCGTGTCGTGCAAGGTGTACTTTCTCCACTAATTGTTCGACTGCACGTGGCATATTAAGGGACATAACATTTCACGCACAGATCCGAAGTTCGTTGTTCTTATTTTTCCAGTTGAGGAACTAGAAACCTGGTGTTCACCATAGCCAGCTGTGCCTACTGAAAAAAAAAACACTCTTTTATTCAAAAAAAAAAAAAACTTCCAATTTTATTGATAAAAAACAGGTAAAACCTTACAAAACTTTAAATGTTTAAAATTAATAGTTGGGAGCTTGTAGCAAAAACCAGCCCACACCACTACACGAGGTCAAAAAGTTACACAGCATGAATAGTTGGAAGATAAAACAAAATATCGTTAGTTTAGAAATCGTGAGTTGCCGCGTTCAAGAAACGAGATAGTTCGGAAAACCAAGTACAAGTGGTTGCGTTCAGAAACAAATGTTTTTAATGGTAGTTTTCACGATGCGATTTTTAATCGTGATTTATATTCACATTTAATTATTTATTTCATCCAATACACAGGAAGAGACGAGTAGGAGTCGATGTTACATTGGCGCAAAATTTTAATTGAATTAGTACGATGCTAAAGCTGGTTTAGTATGATTCTAGGTTAAAACAACGAATTTGCAAATTTTAATCGAAAATAGCATCATATTTTCTCTATCCTTTTATTTAAGTTAAAATCATCGAATACCTACTTTATTTACTACATTTGCAAACATCAAAAAAGGTTCGTGTACTTACTTTTTTATACAAAATGTCATTGTTTTAGGTGTGTTCAAAAGCATTTTATTAAGAAAATTCTTTTAGTACGATACTAATTAGAAAATGTTTAAAATTAAGAATGAGTTAGTAAACTACTTTATTAAAGTTAGCAAATTGTTAAATAGTATCATACTAATGCCTTAATAAAAGGCTGTTTAAAATTTTGCGCCATTATTTTTAACTACATTTTGCAATATTTGTACTGAAAATATTTTACTTAAATTTGTTCCTTTGCCTGGGTGGCAACAGTAAACTGATTTTGTTATTCCAGCCTTGCCCAGTACAAATATACATTTTTCGATAAAACAAAATCTATCTTATTTTTTCTAAGCAGCTCCAAAGTCGATTTCTTTTTGTAGCCCAGCATCCTCATGGCTATAAGGACAAAGAGAATTCTCATGTCCTTTGTTAATTACATAATAACAGTTATATATGTTTTGCTGTGGCATATAAAACAAAAATTTAAGTGCGCACTCACACAGGCGTCAAGGAATAGGTCAAGCTCCTCTGTTGTCCTCGTGCATACTGCTGAACAAAAAGGGTGGAAAGAGGCGAGAAATGAAGGGCTCATTTATGTGCGGCAAGATACACAACACAACAAAAAAACCTATGTCGCCCATATGCGACAACGTCAATCCACAATGTATGGTGTCAATATAGATGGTGTGGCGCAACGACCAAGGAACAAGGAGCACCGAGCAACCTTGTTGTCATGTGCTTCGCTTTGTTGTTGGTGTGAGAGGCGGATAGGATTATGTTGTGGTATCGATCGACCGATGGCGGCACTAGGCAATTCACAATCACAATGCTTTATGGAATTACAGAAAAAAAAAGACAAAAGACCGAGCTAGAATATTCACAACTATTTGGAGAACACACACTGAAAGACCTTACGAAACGACTTGGAGTGACGTCTCTTGTATGGCATTAAACATAAAAAGGGTTAAGTGACACTGGCACAAAGGTTGAGTGGAAAATAGCAGCTTACCTACTCGAGAGCATATCGTCCTTCTTGATTTCATAAAGCATTTCCAAGGATAAGAGAGACCCTATCTAACTAGTATATGGATTTGTGTTCTTGCGTGTCTGGCAAATTTGTCTCTTCTCTTGTCGTGAACCTACAATACAACCTCCCCTCTCCTCAATCAAAACCCCTTCTGTCGTTTTTCTATAGAAATCAACGATTAATGAAGCATAAGACGATGCAACGATAGTTTAAGGCTCTAAGCCCTCGCTGTCGTAAAAGGTACATCAGACTTCTTTCTGCCTTGTGCAAGGTTTCATATTCCATAAATCACTCTATTTCGGTCATGACTCATTTCGGACGAAAAATAGAGAGAGAGAGATAAAATTTGCCGTAGTCGAAATAGAGGTTGTGACCGAAGGATGAGGTGTATTATTTGCCTCACGCCCCATGTTGTCGGCAATTATTCACAAAGAATACACAAAACCTCTGTATGTTGTATAGTACTGTAGCACTATGCTATACACGTGACTTGTTTGCTGTTTTTTACCGCAGGAATCTTTGCGTGTTATCTCTGACGAATTGTATGAATTTTTTGTTTTTTTTTTTTCTGTTGTTTGCTTGCTTGTCTGTGCCTCGTGTGGATGTGTTTGTTTGAGTGTAACAAACAATAGTCATCATGGACAAAAAATCTTCTATACGTGACGTATTGACTGGTTTTTATGATAAACTGACGTAAGTCTAGCGAAATATTTTTGTACTTTGTTGAAATTTTGTTTAATGGAATAATGATGAATTCCTGCGAGTGGGAAATTTGTCGATGATACCATTCGAAAAAGTGACGTCAGATGAAAGAAAATTTATTAAAACAAATACATTAAAAAAAACACTACACGAAGAGCAATAAACGATATAAAAAAACCATTTTTAGGAAAAACAATTCTATAGTCATGGTGTTCTAGTTTAAAAGTAACTTCCAGGAAAACTATGTCATCTGAAAATAGCAAACCTGGAATTTTTCTTCGACGGAGCTAAATGTGATATCATTTATGTATTAGATGAATACGAGCTGTATTATTTTGGTGCAGAGCCTTCATTCATTACATTTTTGATGGATATTCCAAGCTTATATAACTTATAGAAGAGAGCTTCACGTGGTATGAGGTCGACAAAGAAAGCATAAAGCTTTTTATTCCCATTTCTATAGATCTCTGCAAAACTCTTCAACGAAAATAATTGACCTACAATCACAAACGAGTAGAAGAAACTCATGCAAAATCTGATTCTTTTCAACCCTCAGCCTTTTAATATAGAATGGATGAAAAAAGTTTGGCCGATGTATTCAAAAACGATATACGAGGGCGGTTTGATAAGTACTTAGCCTCACCGCCCCATGGTGCCAGTATCGAAAGAGAGATTTACTACCGTCTAGTACCTTCTCTTAGACTGTCAAAATTTCAGCCGAATCGAACTCTTAGTTTTGTTTTGAACACGTGTGGAAGCCAGCTTGTCCGCGAATTTTAGAAAAATAGAAAAAGTGTAATGTAAGTGCAGCGAAATCAAAGAGCGCTTGGTGTACAGTGACTCTTCTCCTTCGATGGCGACTGTAAAAAATTGGTATAACGAGTTTCAACTTGGTCGCAAATCGGTTTTTGATGAGCCCAGGTGCCCCGAAAATGCCTACTACAGAGGATAACGTGTCATAAATGGACGATCTCGTATTGGCAGAACGGCGATTGGAGGTGCGCGAGATAGCTGAAACAGTATAGGCATCTCAAAAGACCGCGTGGGTCATATCCTCCATGAAATTTTGGGCATGAGAAAGTTGTCGGCGTAAAGGATGCCGCGTTTGCTCACTCCGGACAACAAGAACCGGCAGTCACATTTTTTGTGAAGCGGATATATGATTGATTTAAGGAAAGCATCAGCTCTTTCAAGGATTCTGTTGAATGATATTGTGAGAAGCTTTTTGAACTCCGGCATGCAGTTTTTGAAAAAATTCAAACGGATCTTCCTTAATTGGCGAATCCAATTGTTCATCCAATGCAAGAGGTACTGAGTATAGAGTTGGTGGTAAGAATTGTTCTGAATTAAGAATCTGCATGAAGTGCGTTTTTAGCTCAAGATTTCTGCCTCAAGAAACCTATTTCGCTCTTTCAGATAATTAACTTTTGCAGAGACTTCTTAGTGTTTGCATGTGAATTCGTTCAGCTCTGAATAGAATAAGTGAAAATCAGTTTTAGTGAGTAAATCAACATGGATACTTATAAAGTTCAATAACAAGTACAAATAATTAAATTTTTTTACCCACTTTCAGTCTTCTGTTTGAGTAATATTTCTGTCGAAAAATCATATTCAGCGACGAAGCCCATTTTGGATGAATGGGCTTATCAACAAGCAAAATTCGTCAAATTCGGGACGATCATATCCAAACGAGATGCACCAAATTTCAATGCATCCAAAGAAAGTAATTTTTTGGTGTGGAATTTGAGCTGGTTGCATCATCGGTCCATATGTACTTCTTTGGGAACGACATTGGTGAAGCCATCAACGGCAACAGCGACCGCTAGTGGTCCATAATAAATAATTTCTTTTGCCCCGAATTGGATGTTATGAACACCGATGACATGTGGTTTCAAAAGGACGGCGATACGAGCCACACAGCCAATGTCGCAATGGACATTTTGTACGACCGATTTCCGAACATGGTTATCTCACGCAAAGGGGGTTTTAAATTGGGTACGGAGGAGGTCATGCGATTCGTTCCGTTAGACTTCTTTTTGTCCATTTTTTTTTTAAGTGACAGGTCTATGCAGCTGTTAGGAACAAGGTTTTCTCGGGGACTATATCCTCGGTACACAGGAAGTGGCAGCGGTCCGCTTGTCGTTGCTTGGCTAAGCTGAACGTGCAGGGAAGTTTTTGCCACCTTTCCGTGAACTACCCCGCGCGAAAAGCTTACCCGAGCAACGACTAGCGTG
The DNA here is from genome assembly GCA_963931855.1 of Philhelius festivus. Lineage (NCBI taxonomy): Eukaryota > Metazoa > Arthropoda > Insecta > Diptera > Syrphidae > Philhelius > Philhelius festivus. Next base: position 224,142,620 of record OZ007554.1, on the reverse strand, counting down.
GCACTGTTACTTCGTGTGTACCAAAGATATTCCCCATGGAAACCTGGTTCCTAACAATGCCGTTGGTCAAATTTTATCCTGATTTGTGCGCCAAAGTGAAAATTAGACGTTTCGGATACGCGCCATCCAGTGAATTTGAAGATAGTAAACCCTTAATGGAAAACCCTTTAAATGTAAACGTTAGAAGATCTTCGAAAAAGAAAGCCAGTATTACAGTTTAACAACTGCAGCTGATTTATTCCAGTCTCCTTAAATGTGCCTATCAGTTCAAAATGCTCTATTTTTTTTAGTAGATCCTTAATAGCATTATTAGAAATGATCTTAAAGGCTACATTATGTGAATTCCCAAAAAAGTGTTCTTACTTACTTTAATTTAGATGGCGGTCACAGTCCAGGGTGGACTACGGTCTCAACCAACAAGCCCATGCAGCTAGCTCGGTCCCTAGCTAGTTGCCTCCAGTTACGCACTCCAAGTTGGTTGAGGTCGCTCTCCACTTGTGCGCGCCACCTGAGGTGGGGTCTTCCTCGAAGATTTGACGGGCTGGTGCGTCGGTGTCCATACACTCCACGTGTCCCAACGTCGCTGTAAAGCCCGTACAGCTCGTTGTTGAACCTTCTCCTCCATACTCCATCGATACAGACTGGACCGAAGATCAAACGAAGAACTTTTCTTTCAAAGCACCATCGCAGATTTTCATCCGTTTTAGCCAGTGCCCCATACAGCAGGACCGGGATGATGAGGGTCTTATACAAAGTCTCCTTGGTTCTTTGAGATAGGGCCTTATTACTCAAATGCCTTCTTAGCCCGAGATTTCTCCATGGTCATCCTGTACAAGCGGACGAGCTTGGCAGGGATTCCGAGATGAGAAATGGCTCTATATAGTTGTTCTCTGTCCACGCTATCATACGCGACTTTGAAATCGATAAAAAGGTGGTGTGTATCGATTTGGAACACCTGGGTTTTTTCCAAAATCTGTCGAAGTGTGAACATCTGATCCAGGGTAGATTTGCCGGGCCTAAAACCACACTGATAGGGGCCAATCAGCTCGTTGACAAACGGTTTTATCCGCTCACACAGTACAGACGACAGGATTTTGTATGCGACGTTGAGGAGACTTATACCTCTGTAATTGGCACACTTCAGAGCATCTCCTTTCTTGTGGGGCACACTATGCCGAGGTTCCATTCATTGGGCATACTTTCATCCGACCAAATTTTTGAGATGATTTGTTGCATGCTCCCTACCAAGTTATCCACACCTGCTTTGAATAGCTCAGCTGGCAAGCCATCCGCGCCAGCAGCTTTGAACGCTTTCAGCTTGGCTATCGCTGACGGCACTTCATTTAGGTCGGGTGGACCGAAATTTTGACCATCATCGTCCAGGTTGAATGGAATGTTCCTCCTAGCTGCAGAATTTTGGCCTTCCTCGCCGTTCAGCAGTCTGGAAAAGTGTTGTTTCCAGATCCTCAGCACGGACTGCGTGTCCACTACCATATTCCCACTCTCGTTCCGACAGGCTTCCGTTCTAGCTTTGTAGCCCTGGGTGGATTGCCTCACCCTTTGGTAAAACTTTCGAACATCCCCCCTGCCGGTACAGTCCTCAATAGACTCGACCGCCCGATTCGCATGCTCTCTCTTTTTCCTCCTCAGAAGTCGGCGTTCCTCCCTTCGTTTTTGCCCGTAGAGCTCCCGGGCAGCTCTCTCAGCAGCTCTGGTTCTTGCCTGCAGCATTAATTGGTAGGTCTCGTTCTTTGCTACATGCGCCAACCTGCATTCTTCGTCTGGCAGTGCTTCCACAGGCCCTCCGTAGATGAAGTTGGAGGCGGGCTTGCTGAGAGATTAAGAGAGACGCGGTCTGCAAAAGTCCTGGCGACCTCCTGCGGTCTTAACCTCGCGACATTGATTTTTTTCTCAGCATCCGTCCGTCGTTGTGGCGTCATAGATATCCGCATCCGTACTTGGGCTACCACCAAGTAATGATCCGAGTCTATGTTGGCCCCTCGGAATGTTCGGACATCCATGATACTGGAAGCATGTCTCGCGTCTATCGCAACAAGTGTACTTGAAAAATCCCTATCAATTTTTTCTACATCCATTGAAAAATACTTCTGAGGTCTAATACTTCTTTCTTGGATATTAAACCTCCATGGGAACAAGGAAACAAAGATGGACAAATGCATTGAATATTTAGAAGAAAAGATTTTTGAAAATGAAGAAAGTTTGAACTAGTAAGAGGAACAAAGTTGTCTTCCTCCAAATAACGTGCTTTCGCCCCTCTTTTCAGGTCTTGTCTTATGACTGCAAAACTTCCCTAAAAAATGGAACAAAAAACCGAGTGAATTTGACTGGCTTACAAAAAATATCAAATGAGATGTTGAGGTTACTTTTCCGACTGATTCATCAAAAGATCCCTCTTATACTCGTAAAAAGCCTGTGGCCAACCAAGAAATTCAATTAAAACATGCTCAAGGACATCAAAAATGTCGAAATGCACAACCACTGCGTACCAAAGCAAACGAAACGAAAAAAAAAATCCTTCTCATCCTGGATAAACCTTTATTTCCAACTCAAGTACAAATGCTGAACATAGCTTGTTTTCCCAGGAATTATTATAATAAAAGAAAATTGTTATAAAGAAATAAATAAAAAAACTGTAATGGTAATGGTTGTGTACCTTCAGAGAGCATTTTTGTTTAAGGAATGATCCAACAAAAAAATACGAGTACCAAATTGTGCAAATGCACATAGTACGTGTTCTCGATGCACTGCCACACTTGGTTATGCCCGTACGTAATAATGGAGCTATTTATAACTCAAAACATTACTTCCATGGTCTCCAGAGGTACGTTTATATAGTCAAGAGTTATAAATGTGTATATTCCACGTTCGTGTTTCGTCACAATTTTTATGGGTATTTCACCAAGGGAACCTACTGCATGCAGCCAAAGGACAGATCATAACGAAAAAAAAAAAAATAAACGAAAAACAGCGAGTTTAAATATTCAAGGTCTTAACTTGCATCTGTCCTCAACTAGAGCCACAAGGCAAGGAGCTAGTGTCTTCGTGTCGTTCCCAATTCCAGCATCAGCTCCCCGCAATTGCATAGTTTATACATGTTTTTTTTTTTAAGTTTGTTTCTGTATACCACTACGACTTTGGTTGGGGTTGACAAATTTTGTTCAACAAAAATTTATTACTCTTGCATAAAAGTACTCGTACATCTTCGTTTTACAACAACAATAAGATGTGAATTTGAAAACTAAATTATTCAAATCTCTTTTTTGGTTGGGGATTAAATGCGTATTTATTATGACGAACATGCGGCCCTGCACAATAGATGAACGTGTGGAACAAGAACAAGAAGTGTAACAAAGAGGGAGTTTTGGAGAGAATAAGGGGGGAGTTTTGAATAAAGATGCTAATGAGCGTTTGGAGCGTGTTAAATGGAGAATGTTTTTTTTTAATTTCTACAAGCTATAGATGATTAATGGACGGGTGGATGCAATAAAGTTCAGTGGAAAGATGACATCTGTTTTCTTTCAGAAAAAGGAACACGCTTTTGTTATTATAATTTTTTTTATGATTTAAATCTAGTAATACAGTGGTTATGTAACGGTTTAAAGAGCTGTTGAAATTACAAAATGTGTATTACCTGCCTACCAGGTGGCGAAGAAAAACCCTCGACAAAGACACAATAGGGGAGAGTGGGGCTAAAAGTAACACTATCAAAATTCACTAACTTCACTCACTGGATAAGATGTTAAAATTTAACATTAAAAAATAAGTTACTCCGACTTTTGGGTTAGTTGTAACATATAAGGCTTGGTTAATAAAAATGAGTAATGTTGAAAAAAAATCACCAATTTATTTTTTAACAAAAAACATAACGTTCCATAAAATAAATACAGCATTGGCAAATTTATTAAACCAAATGCCATATCAATTGAACTTAAACGCAAAAAGATTTAACCCAAATGCAAATACAGTCGACTCCCTCTAAGTCGAACTTTCACGGGATATCAAAACTAGTTCGAGTTAGAGGGAGTTTTAGAAAAATTCGAGTTAGAGAGAGTTTTTATTTTATGATTAATTGAATTAAATAACAAATAAAATAAATAAATAAAATAAATAAAATAAATAAAATAAATAACAAATAAAATAAATAAATAAAATAAATAAAATAAATAAAATAAATAAAATAAATAAAATAAATAAAATAAATAAAATAAATAAAATAAATAAAATAAATAAAATAAATAAAATAAATAAAATAAATAAAATAAATAAAATAAATAAAATAAATAAAATAAATAAAATAAATAAAATAAATAAAATAAAATAAATAAAATAAATAAAATAAATAAAATAAATAAAATAAATAAAATAAATAAAATAAATAAAATAAATAAAATAAATAAAATAAATAAAATAAATAAAATAAATAAAATAAATAAAATAAATAAAATAAATAAAATAAATAAAATAAATAAAATAAATAAAATAAATAAAATAAATAAAATAAATAAAATAAATAAAATAAATAAAATAAATAAAATAAATAAAATAAATAAAATAAATAAAATAAATAAAATAAATAAAATAAATAAAATAAATAAAATAAATAAAATAAATAAAATAAATAAAATAAATAAAATAAATAAAATAAATAAAATAAATAAAATAAATAAAATAAATAAAATAAATAAAATAAATAAAATAAATAAAATAAATAAAATAAATAAAATAAATAAAATAAATAAAATAAATAAAATAAATAAAATAAATAAAATAAATAAAATAAATAAAATAAATAAAATAAATAAAATAAATAAAATAAATAAAATAAATAAAATAAATAAAATAAATAAAATAAATAAAATAAATAAAATAAATAAAATAAATAAAATAAATAAAATAAATAAAATAAATAAAATAAATAAAATTAATAAAATTAATAAAATAAATAAAATAAATAAAATAAATAAAATAAACAAAATAAATAAAATAAATAAAATAAATAAAATAAATAAAATAAATAAAATAAATAAAATAAATAAAATAAATAAAATAAATAAAATAAATAAAATAAATAAAATAAATAAAATAAATAAAATAAATAAAATAAATAAAATAAATAAATAAAATAAATAAAATAAATAAAATAAATAAATAAAATAAATAAAATAAATAAAATAAATAAAATAAATAAAATAAATAAAATAAAATAAATAAAATAAATAAAATAAATAAAATTAATAAAATAAATAAAATACATAAAATAAATAAAATAAATAAAGCTTCTTGCTTTTATCGCTCATTAATTCATAATTATGTATTATAAGAAAATATTTTTTCAACTTAATTATTTAAAAAAAATCGTTATTTTAATTTGTAATGTATTGCAATTGGAATCTCACCGCCACGTTCCCCTTTTCTTTTCCAATACACAGACCCACAATGATTTAAGAGAACTTCAGTGATATTGTTTTACTGCTTTCAAATAAAGCACAAAATGTTTGGAAGTTGGAATGGAATGAAATACAACCAACAAATGCTTTTTTTATAGCCTTGCAATTTTTTATGAATATCTTTTTAGGAAGAGATTTTTGTGTTTGATAATATTGTAAAGTGTTCGAGTGTGTACCTGATGTTTTAATAAGAATTAAAAACAATAACGAGTTGCGATTTGAGAAATTTTTTTGATTTTTTTCGGCAAAAGAAAAAAAATTCGACTTAGAGGGAAAAAAAATAGGTCAATAACCAAGAAAATGGTTTCGAGTTAGAGGGAACTTCGACTTAGAGGGAACTTCGACTTAGAGGGAACTTCTACTTAGAGGATAGTTTTTGTATGGAAAATTCAGGGGAATGCAAAAATACGCCTAAAAAGTTCGAGTTAGAGGGAACTTCGACTTAGAGGGAGTTCGACTTAGAGAGAGTCGACTGTATATTTAACTAAAATAGATTTAAACTCCATAGTTTTTCAATTGCCGCGGGTAAATTTTGGTGGCTTGCTGTGGGCATGTTGTTTTGGTGACATCGGTGACTCAAATTCTTACAGCTATTGATATTTACCATCCTCCCTTGTTACTAACGTTCTATCACGATTCTCCTATACAGACTTCTCCCCCCACGAATATATCTTCTCATTATTTTCATAAATCCAATTTTTCTCAAATTAATGAATATATCGCCAGAGTTTCCTTTAATTTTGACAACCTTACTGTGAATGATGCAATAGACATATTTTATAGAGAAATATTTAATTCTATTTCTCTTCATGTACCCGTTTTTCGTCGTAAGACTTCGTCTTCTTCCCCACCTAACAGGCTACGGTCGATGCGTAATAAGAGAAATAAGCTTTGGTCAATTTTCCTTCATTCGCGAACTCCAACAAACTACTCTTATTATCTTGGTGCCTATCTTCAATTTACCGAACTTTACAACTCCCTCTATCAAACTATCAAATCAATTTATTCCAAACCCTAAGCAATCTTATTAAAGACCCTAAATCCTTCTTCCAATTTGTCAACTTTAAACGAAAATCCGATGGTTATCATCCCTCTCTCTCTTTCAATAACGAAATTTTAAACGAACCACAGACTATCGCCAACTTTTTCGCCAGTTTCTGTAAAAAAATCATTTACCGACGACTCCTTTATACCTGATTGTAATTATTTCAATTATTTACCGAATTTCTCCCTCGGACCATTTCTACCTCATACTATTGACTCATTACTCATCGAAAATAAGCTGAACCAACATATTTCTCAAAAAATGCTCTTCAACACTCTCTTCCCCTTTCAAAAATCTTCGGTTTATCTCTTTCTCAAGGATTATTCCCTCAGTTATGGAAGACCTCTTTTATAACCCCTATGCATAAAAAGTGCCCAAAGTGTGAAATTACAAACTATCGTCCAATCGCTAAACTTTCACATATCCCCAAAATCTTTGAAAGCATTTTGTATGATATTTTAAGTTTTCGTTGTACGTCTCTCATTTCCTCTAGACAACACGGCTTTGTAAAGGGTAGGTCCACAACGGCTAACCATGTTGAATTAGTATCCTTTATCCTCTCAGCCTTAGAAAACGGAAAGGAGGTCGATGTTGTCTCAACCGATTTCTGTAAGACCTTTAACAGAATCTCACATAAGCTTATTCTATTCAAACTGTCCACCCTTGGCCTTGAACCTATCTTCTTACCTAAACACCCCTAACTACAAAGTTCGATTAAGATCTTTCTTCTCTGATGATTTCTTAGCCACCTCCGGGGTTCCACAAGGCAGCCACTTAGGACCTCTCCTCTTTATTCTTACTATTAACAATATTAAAATGGTCATTAAACATTGTCATATCTCACTCTATGCCGACGATACAAAGTTTTTCAAAACCATTTCTTCCACACATCATGATGCCACTCTCCTACTACTTGATCTCAACAATTTCTCTGTCTGGTGCCTCAAAAATTGCTTAGAACTAAATATTTCCAAATGTCAATCAATAACTTTTTCACGAAAACGCATCCGATCTACTCCTCGTCGATACCTTCTACACTATCAACCCATATCCACCGCTGAGTCAATTCGAGACCTTGGTGTTCAATGTGATAGAGAACTCACCTTTCTCACACATATTGACGAGATTATACTTAAAGCAAAGTCTACACTAGGCTTTGTGAAACGTTGGTCCAAAGAATTCTCTGACCCCTACTTGATCCTTTCTTTATACATAACCTTTGTTCGCCCGCTTCTTGAATACGCCTGTCAAGTATGGTCCCATTATCAACAAACTCATATAATCGAGAGCATTCAACGTCGTTTCCTACGTTTCGAACTTCGTTGTCTGTCTTGGAATAACCCTTTTATTTTACCCCCGTATCAAAACCGACTTCGGTTCATCAACTTGAATACGCTGGAAGAACGAAGAGCAATAAGCGACATTCTCTTCATTCATCGATTACTTTCAGGGTCTGTTGACTGCACAACTCTACAATTCCATCTCTTTCAACACTAATTCCCGTAATATAAGAAATCCTCGTCTCTTCTATCTGCCTACCCACCGTACCTCTTACGGCTCCAACGAACCTATTACTCGCATGCTTCGGAGGATTAATTGTAACATTAACTGTTTCGACTTTAACCTCAGATCATCCTGCCTGAAACTCCGTCTTAATCATCCTTCCAATTCCCAACCCTAGATTTAATAGCTATACTTAAATTAGATTAAGAATTAGCTTGTATTAAGCCTAATAAATGGAGGTATTGCCCCCACCAAAATCACAAATCCAAATATTATTCAGTTGCCCACGCGAAATTTCCATGGCAAGTTAAACAATTGAACAAATTTTCAAACGTTACGCTCATTTCACGGTTGACGTGGTGGGCCTCCATGCTCAACTCTTCAACGTTTAGTGGCTAAATTTGAGATTCTGATTCGGAAATCAATCCGCCAACATTCGAACGTCAAAAGAACTCAAGATCGGTCAAGAGCATGCCCGTGAAAGTGTACAGTCCTCGAGACAGTCACTTCAGACTTCAACTTGTCGAATTTTGTATCGGACTTGGCCCTACGCCAGAACAAGATTGAACAGACCTAAAAGCTCAAAGTTCATGATTACGATTGTAAGAGGACTCCAATTTAGGCTGAAAAATCATCTTAAGTCACGAAGCGCATTTTTGGATGACTGTGTTAACAGGCTAAATTTCCGCAACTCGGATGACCCCAACCTACACGAAGTGTAGGTATGGATTTGGACCATGGCTCTAATTCATCCTAATCTATGCAGAAGAGTCATTGAAAATTGGAACCACTCGGATCCGCGCAACTGTATGAAGTTGAGGCGGGTACCTGAAAGATGACATATTCCAAACATAATGGCATATATAGGCATATATCTCACACACAGCTTGTTTTATTCCATTTCAACATCTACCCGCCTTTATTGAAAAAAAAACAGAGTTGGTCCAAGGATACTTCCTTGTGGTACACCTTTTTTTTTATTATTATTTTATACGAATAGTTTCGTGCCAATGAGTTGGTGGTTATCCAATTGTGGTCTGGATTTGAAACATCCCCTAATCAACCAAATTATTCAAACAAGACTACGTATATATTAATTGGAGGTTTGCTATCTTACGATCGCTGAACGTGTTAAGTTTGTGGAAATTTACTACAAAAACTGTGATTCTTCAGAAGTTCAACACAATATTCGCTTGAGCAATGATGATCATTTTTCACTCGATAAATACTTTAATACCCAACTTTTAATACCCAACAAAATTGTCAGTTAAATCCTTGGTTATCCCATCATCGGGATATTTAAAAATTTTGTTTCTTTTAGTAGAAGGTCTTCGAAAATACGATCCTTCTTTTTGGTTCTTTCAGTTTCAAGCGCTAAGAATTTATACTCATCTGTTTAGAACCCATTTGTAGTGTTTTTCTGTTCTGTATGTCGCTACCAACGGCTCGACTCATGTACCTGTTGCTGTTGAGAGTCAACTGTTTTTACTTTTTTAAATCCTTGCATTAAAATTTTGGAATTAACTTGGTAGATCTTGTTAATTTCTTTGATATACCCCAGAATCTGTACGTTCAATCTCTAAGAATATTAGATTTTTTAATTTTAACTGGCAGGTTTATAAAAGAATGCAATCTTTTGTGAGTGAAATATTCAATGACTTTAATTCAAATTAATTAGAATCCATTGATTTTTCTTTGGGACTTCGACTTTAAATTATGCAATCGCGCCATTCATTTGATATAGAAAGAAAGCATTGCAATAATTTTTTTAGCGATAGATTTATACCGTAATCAATTAAATGCAATCTTTTGAGATTTTATTCATTCTTTTGCATTCTACTCAAAAGATTGGATCAAATAAATACGGAAAACGATTGAATTGTTTTTAATGTCAAATTACTGGCAATTGCAGAAGTCGAAGTTAAAATCTCAAAGTAAAGTCAATGAATGCAATCTCTTAATTTAATTCATGATTTTTAAATATTTCATTCACAAAATATTGCATTCCTCTACAAAACTATTAGCTAGATGTGGTCATTCGATATTTTTATTATTTGAAGATTAATTACTAAATCCCTCTGGCAAAACAGTCATTAAAATTAAATTATTTTACTTAACCTTTATCGTTCTTAAATAAATCTTGGTTAGCCCTTCTTTATTCAACGTGGTAAATGTTTTTTGATTTTTGAAAACTTTAATTTGTAACTTTTAATAAACTCCAATATTTAATTTAACTTCGCTCGCAGTGTTGCTGGATTCATCACACATGCCCTATATCCAAACTCACACAAACTTAAAAAAATTAAAAAAAAAATCCTTTGAACCAAATTCATATACACGAATTTTAATTATTTTTATTTAAATCCAACCCGACTGAAAGGGGATTTTGCAATAAAAAAGACGTGTACAACTTTCAAAAGTCATTAAAGAGGTTAAAGACGAAAAAAAAAATGCCTTTTGGGAATTGAGACATACATAAAAGAGCAAGTTTGTGGGTTACAATAAGAGAATATACAAAAGTCAAAAGGTCATCATTTTCTAAAGAACTTTATTTATGAAAATATTTTATATAATGACATGGAGCTTCGGCTTTTGTTATGTGTGGAGTATATATCTTTGAGTCGAATACGAGTTTAATTTGTTTTTGCTCAGAAATATGAATAAATGTTCTAAATCAAGATGAATGTGTGTCTACAGTACAGGAAAACAAAAGGTATCCAATTTGGTTACTTCAGCAATTCCATGAAGTAAACTCTTGGCTTAGGAGTTAGCATAGGGAAACCAACCAGGACAAAAGAATCATAGTGAAAGTGAGGTCGTTCAAAAAAAAACGTTATCTTTTTTACTATGGTAATATTGTTATAATTAAACCAGGTAATACCGATTTTTAATTTCAACTTGTGGCAAGACTGTAAATGTTGACAGTTTTATTTGCTTTTTTCGGGATTAGCTTGGACTATGACGAGTTTATGCCAGCCCCGTTGACAATAAAGCATCACACGGTCTAAAACTGTGTACAAAAAAATAACTTTTGAAACCTAAATTTTTCGCATTTGTTAATGTAAATCTTCTAAGCTAACTCGTAAACGTCTCAGACACGAACAACGAATTTTTAATAAGTCGATATAAATCGAGAGGTTTAAGTTTACCAGTAAAATCGAACTTGTGTACACAAACAGATTAGGATCTCAGATTTGGGAATCAGTTTTCAGACTTCAGACCAAACAAATTTCAATAATCGGTTTTTTTTGTTTATAAACAGTTTTTTTCAATCAAAAACGTATCACACCAGTTATGTTTGTATCTAAAGAAGTTCATTTACATTGTATGCGAGGCGAATTGAAAAATTCCGTCATTCCAACAAAAAAGTTCGCAACGTGCTACGAGTATACTTAGGCATCATGCGGTCTTCTGATGTTTTTTTTTTTTTTTTTTTTTTATAAAACAAAACCAATCCCACGTCGCTCGCCGGCAACATTCGATGAATGTTCGGAGCAAACGTATACCTAATGGAAGACAAAAGAAAGATGCATAAAATCCAACAAAAAAAAAATCGAAAGAAAACAATCATCGCTGATATTATCTGGATCTCATCATCATGGGTCGGCTACACGCTGAGTTCGAGATTCGCCCAGCAATGCGTAAGCTGAGTGGGAACACGTTTGTTCTTCACCTTCAGTTATACACTTACAGAATTATGCATCTTACCTCTCCCATATAACCTGGCTAGTACGCCAAACACGTTTTCAATCCAAAACAAGAAAAGTCCGCAAATAATTATTGAAAAACAAAAAAAAAATTACAAAAATAGAAATACAAAAGTTAATAAAAAAAGAAATATTGTGTTTGTTTTCATTTTTTTTTTTTTCAATAAAAAAGCAAAAAAAAAAACTAAACTAATTTGAATTAATCTTGAAATAAATTACTCAGACGAGTGGGATTTTTTTTTGTGTTGTTTTTTGTTAAAATCGCTTGGACATGACCGTTTTTTATATTATGAGAGTGTAGGTTGGGCAAAAGTGATTAGATGCGTTTTGCTTCGACGCGCCTTGTTAATTGGCAAGACTTTGGAGCTATGAGTCACTTTGTTCTGTATTTAGTTTTTTTGGTTTTTTAACTTCAGTTAGAATCACATGATTAGATTATACTTTGTTCTTTAATATTTTATCAGAGTCTTTAAATAACTTAACTAGCTCAGGGTAAATATCATTTAAAAGTAAGTAACCAGAAACTAACCAATTATTGTGTTGTTATTTTTCAACCTTGCCAGTCGTATTGAAATTAGAAGATATATTGTAAAATCGACTCTATTCTCAAGTTATACGAGTATGAACATTTAATTCATATAATTTGATTCAATTTTAGAATATTGACATGATTTTCTGTTGAAATGAACAGATATATTGTTAAATTGACCATATACCAGGTTAAGGTCAACAATTGTAAAACTAACTATATGAAACATTGAGTCAACAGGATATGTATGTAGTAAAATTCAAATTAACAGGGCATCATGTTAAAAATTTAGTTTGGCAGTATGACTAATACTTAAAATTTTTAAAAATTCTTAATCCAAAGATCATCTTCTTAAGACAAATAAAACGTGAGCAGAAATAGCACCTACTAGTATTAATTTAACCAACAATATAATGTTACTAAAATCAAGTAAATTCTGTTCAATTTTATATGTGAAAGTCCACCTTGTTAATTTAATAAGACACTTGTTAAACTTTTACCTAATGTTTTTTTTCCTGAGTTTGAGGGGGTATTTAATGAAAGAAAAAAATTGATGTAATTAATTTTCTTTTTAAAAAAATTGACATCTTTATGAACAAAATAAAATGCACGACTGGGTCGCACGAACTTGCTTTTATGTAATAGACCAGGAATTTTAAAAACGAATGTTATTAGAGAAAACTATTCATAAGGATAAAATTCATTTTTTAAACGACTAAAACAACTCCTTTAGTAGATGGAGCTAAGCACAAGATGCCATGTGTTTTAAGCAAAAATTAGTTTATTCAAGAACAAAATTATAATTCATTATTGTAGTGGTTTCTTAAAAAATAAGCTTTTATGTACAAAATTTTTAAAACATTTGTAAGAAAAAATTTTGGTACGCCAATTTAAAGTTTTAATTATTGTTCGAATAAAAATTTAATTTCAAAAAAAAAAACCAATATTGAAATGTTTCTGAGATATCGAATTTTCAACAAAAAAAAATAGATCTTTTTTTTCAAAAATTCAAAAAATATTTATTTTAAAGTTTTGAAATGCAATGTTTTTTAGACTTTTTAGAAGCTTCTCTATAAAAAATTTCATTAAGATCCGTTATGTGGATAATGAGAAATTCAAAATTCGAAAAATCGTTCTATGGTAGGTACAAGCTGTAATATCTTGATTTCAAATTTTTTTTTATTAAATTAAAGATCATAAGAATTAATTGAAAGAAAAAAAAATTATCAAAATTCTAGGCGCCGTTTTCGAGAAAAATACGTTTTTAACATTTGTATGGTGGGTACCTTTATTTTTAGGTAAAATAAAATTTTTTCTCTCACATCTTGTAGATTATATTGGGAAACTTCTATTTATCAAGTTTAAAAATAAAATGCACTACTGGATCGCACGAACTTGCTCCTATGTAAAAGTACTTTGGAATTTAAGATACATTTTATAAATAAAAAACATCGATTTAATGAGATAAAAATGTTCAAATGCATAAAATTGCCGTCTGGTTTCCGGAAAAGTATGAATTTATGCAAATAAACTTTAAAAAATCGTTTTATTATTAAATAAATGTTTATATAAGAAATTTTTCAAGAAAAATATGTGGGATGCGAATTTTAAGTATTAAATAATATTGAGGAAATAATTTCAAAAAATAATAGTTTATAGGTTTTGAAGATATTGATTTAAAATTTTTTTTTTTTTTTTTTAAATCAACAAATATTTTTTCGAATATTTTTATATACAATATTATTTTAAACTAAACGGGACTCCTGCTGAAAATTTTGGGTTAAAATCCTTAGAGCCGTTAATGAGAAAGTCGAAAATAAAAAAAAAACGGGTCTATGGCAGGTACCCCTAATAACATTTTTCCCCAAAATTTTTGTTGACCAAAATGTAGCCTATGTTCATAATATCACACCTAATTTTTTTTATCAAAATCGTTTGAGCCGTTTTCGAGATAAATAAGATTTTGCATTACGGGTGTATGTGGGGTACCCTTAGTTTTGGAGCTAAAAAAAAAATTTCAATTTCTCCTCTAGGGAATCACCGAAGACCCTTAACTACCGAGATTGAACGAAATAGGTCCAGTGGTTTAGGCTGTAGTGAGAGGTACAGACATACAGACAGACAGACGGAATTGTCTTCGCTATCATCGTAATGTCAACTTTGATCAAAATCTCGAGTTCGATTTTTTTTTTCCAAATGCAGAACTTGCCCTATAGTACCTATATCGCAAGTAAAAAATCTAGCATGGGGTTTTCGAAATATATATTGAGTTTTGAAACTAAAATTTTGAAGATTTTTTTTTTAAATTCAAAAAGATTTTTTTTTGAAAATTTGAATACACATTTCTATTTAAGTTTTTGGGGAGTCTTAGCAAAAAAAATGTTCAAAATCGGTTGTACCGTTTTTAAGAAAATAAAAAAAGGGTTCCATGGGGGGTACCCTCAATAACCATTTTTCGAACAGTTTTTGAGAAAAAAAATATTTATAAAATTTTGAAAAAAATTCGTATGGCAGGTACCGTTTTTTTTGGTCTTAAAAAAAAAAGAAAAAAACGTGTAGGAAAAAAAATTAAAAATGATATCTACCAAGTTTAAAGAAAATTGGCCGAGTCGTATAGGCTGTAGTCGAATCGACAGACAGACAGAATTGCGAGACCCACTTTTTTAATCTTCGCTATCATCGTAATGTCAACTTTGATCAAAATCTTGTGTTCGACTTTTTTTACGAACGCATAACTTGCTTTATAGTACCCATAAGTCGCAAGTAAAAGTATCTTCGTTATATTCTCATACTTATACAAAATTTTGTAAGTCGTGAGAAAAATCATGTTTTTTTCGAATACTAATATGTACATGTACAACGTTTTTGACATACAAAATCTGTGTGCCTTCCTATTTTACTATATTTATTTTCGGTAAACGTTTCTTGCCTAAAAATATCTACTAACGTTACATCCCGAAATTAACCAAATCCTTATATAACTTCAATAAAAAATAGTCTTGATCTTATTAACTTTTAATAAGAATGACAGCACTCAGAAAAAAAAACTTAAAGCTTCTTTCAGTAGGTTAAAAAAATCGCTTAAATATAGTAATCTTGTTAAAAAATACGGAGTACTTAGCTTAGCTTACGATGGTGCTACAGTCTGTGGTGGAACAGGACCTCAACTAACAAGCTTCTCCAGCTAGCTCGGTCCCTAGCGATCTGTGTCCAGTTTAGCACGTCAAGTTGGTAGAGGTCCTCTCCCACTTGTGTGCTCCATCTGACTCGCGGTCTTTCTCTACTGCGACGTCCCTCGGGCCGGAGCATTTGGGTCCATTCGCACTACATGTCCTAGCCATCTCAGTCGTTGAACTTAAACTCGTTTGACTAGGTCGGTTTCGCTGTTTATGGTTATATCTTCTCCTCCACTCCTTGTCTATGCAGACAGGACCAAAGATCACACGGAGAATTTTCCTCTCTGCACCATACACAAGGACCGGGATGATGAGAGTTGCTCGAGAGATGAGTTTGCTACTCAATTGCCTTCTTAGTCCAAAGATTTCAGCGCTGGTGCTATTTTCTGAATTAATAGCGTTATACAAAGTCCTCAACTACATACCTCAAAATTATAGCTGTCTATATGGTGATGTTCTTTCAAGACGTGGGTTTTGTGTGTGCTTTCTTTACGACACTATATACTTGGTCTTGGCCTCATTGACCGCTTAATCCATCTTCTTCGCTTCCGTCTTAATGCTCACAACTACAGACTACATGGTTTCTTTAACGCAGAGAAGTCCATTAAATTAAATTATTTAAAATAAAACCCCAAGCAGATTTTACTTAACGAAAAATTTCGTTATGACCTATAGTCTTTTATTGTTAAACGAGTAACTTGGTTTAGTTAAAAAAATTTGTATCTCTTATTCAATATGAAATAATATTTTCGTTTGAATTAAGCTTACTGGTATATTGTTAGAATTTACTGAGACTTAACAGAATGGTGATAGTTAAAATTACACAACCAATCGTTTATTTTTACTGAGTATTGTTTGTTATATTTACTAATCTATTTAGCTGAAAAAATCATTTAGATTTATTTAATTTTCTTAAATAAGTTGAACTTAAATTTTGAATAGTAAATAATATTCTTATTTGATTTTAACTTTATAACGCAGATACACTTTTTTCCCTTAAAACCTAACGATCAATCCAGTTTCCAGCATACATACTTTGCTGCTTCTATGCTGCTTCAGCTATTTTTTTAATTTTCAAACTCAAATGACGTCCGCCAGTCGCCGGATATGCATTGCATCTTGACAAGCCATACATACTTGATGATAATCTTGAATGAGTTTTTTATTTATTTTAAGAATTCACAACTGCTTTTTACCATGAATACGATAAGAGAATGTGAAATTTGCATGAAAATTCGTCTGCTACCTTTGCCCTTGTACCTGCCAAATCTTGTGTGCAAATGGCTGAACGAACTTCAACGAATAAGAGTGGCTGCTTCTATTGAATAAGTTGTCTAAAGCAACCGAGTAAATTACCCACCTTAACTGAGTAGATATGTTACCCTAACCAAGTAAATTGGGTTTTCTGATTGGATTATTTTACCAGAGCAACCTAGTAGATATGCTGATGCAGTTAAGAAAGTTGGTTAAAGCAACCGAGTAGATCAGCAAAGTTAACTTAAAAGAATGACTACCCCAATAAGGTACGAGTACGTTGCTTAAAATAACCAAGTAGATTGGCCACACCAATCGAGTTACGATAGTATATGAATGTGAACGACCAAATTTGTAAGTTATTTAAAGCAACCGAGTAAATGAGCCACTCATGTTTAAAGTAACCAAATAAATGAGCCACTAAAACCGAGTAATTTGGCGACTCCAACTGAGAAGATAAATTACTCAACGAGAGTAGGTTGACTACTCTAACCGAGTAGATTGACTAGTGTAATTCATTCAGTTGGTTAACGCAACCAAGTAATGCTTACATCAAAAATGTCAACCGTGTAGCTATGTTACAACTGCCGAGTAGATTAGTTATTCTAAATTTGTACTCATTACGAAAAACGGGAAGAGTGGCTTCCCCAAAAAAGTATGAATGAATGAATGAATGAATGAATGAATAATTTCTGGTTTTAGCACACTAGGACATTTAGATCTATTGTAACTAAATCTCCTTCAGATTTGCTTCCTTGAGAAACACGAGTATGTGCAGTATTTATTGAGATTGTAGTTCACTTTCTTCTATAAGGTGAACTCCCAGTTACCTATGTCGTTGATTTTAGAGTACATCCGGCGTTTCCTCTTGAGCAGTGGTCACCAGGCCAAGAATATTGTTTCCTGCTACTATACTCTATACAGTGTCTCCTCAGTTTCCAGTGACCTGTAATTATTCTAAGTTATATTTTATATTATTTTTAATCCGATACAAAATGTAAAGCGTACTTGATTGTATGTCCCAAGAGGCATTTGGGCTTGTCTAAGTTTTGAGAGGTCCATATTGGACCTTAAGGCCTACTCTTCATCTTAAATCTATTTTTAATTAAGTTCTCTCCTATTATACTATAGGGGTCGGACCCTGTTGTTGGGATGTTGTTGCTCCTGTTCTACCTAAAGAGTCTGGCTTTTCATTTCCAATGACACCTACGTGTCCCGGTACCCAACGAAGTGTGATATTATTATGCTTGTCGATGTCGTTTAGCTTTTCCACATATTCCAATACTTCTCGTAGTTTAGAACTAATGGCACATCAGTTAAACGCTTTGAGTGCTGCTTGGCTATCGAACATGTCAATGTTTTGGTTGCAGTCATTTCCTTCGAGATTTTGTTCGGCACATTTTCCTATGGCATTTACTTCCGCCTGGAAAATGCTTCTGGACTGCCCCATCTACAGAGAAACTAGGCTTGTAGGCCCGAAAATCCTGTCCATCTGTCTGTTGAGACGTTCTGAATCCATCAGCATTCCATTTGGCATGGCATTTGCATTTTATTTAGAGAGAAATTCACTGTTTAAATCAGTTCTCAAGTTTTTCTCGAAGTTATACTTCTCAATCATGCCATCTCTTAGAATGTCTAGGAAACTCGATATTGAACACTTTGATATGGAGTCGAACAAAGTCAGTATGCCAATGCAACTAATTAAACTGTTTACACCAATATTAAATAAGCTACTACATAAGTTACTTTTACTAGTTATTGCAACCAATTTAACACAGGAAAAACTTACCGAGGATAAGTTTAATTAAATTAAGAAAACTTTAACCACTACAGTGTGTAGATTAACATTTTTTGTAAGCTCACTCGGTTAAAATTACACAAGTCAACTCGATGAATTGTGTATTTTTAACCGAGTGAGTTTTGCACATTGGCAGTCTCATTTGTTTACTTTACCGACGATAAGTTTAATTAAATTAACAAAACTTTAACCGCTACAGTGTGTAGATTAACATTTTTTGTAAGCTTACTCGGTTAAAATTACACAAGTCAACTCGATGAATTGTGTAATTTTAACCGGGTGAGTTTTGCACATTGTATTTTTAGCATTCTCATTTGTTTACTTTTACACAAAACTTACTTTATCATGAAAAATAATCGTAAAATTTGAATCAAAACCTTTAAAAAACTTATTTCATGGATGAAAAAACAGAAGTTTATGCTATAAATTCATATTTATGGAAATTCTGGATTCAGAATAATTTCAGGAGCTGGTTAACAAATTTAATGTTTAGTTTTTTTTTACATTTCCTGTTGTGAATGTATAAATATGAATTCCTACAAAATTTTAAATCACATGGATTCATCCCTCCACTTTATATCTTTTCAGTTTGGAAACTTTTGTTAATGTAAAAATGTTTTTCATTCCATTCAGTTCAATTTATGTATTGCCAATGTCGTTAACCCTTTCAAAAATATTAGCAACCTCTGCAGTTTATGAATTATTTCTGCGCTTATTATTTTTTGGAATTCTTCCAAAATATGTTTTGTGCTGAAAGTCATTCATCCTTTTAACTAAAAAGCTATTTCCTCTTTTTTGGGGAGAAATTCCACAGATGATACACAATCGATGACGCGACCGACACGACACGGTGGTGGTGGTATGAAATCACTACAAGAAAAAGTAAACCAGCATAAGGGAATCCGAGGGGTATCACTTTTTAAAATGACTATAAGCCCGAAATTCATAATGGTAGACTCATAAAAAGTGTACCTACACAATGACGAAATGACTCTTCTTTTTGTTAAATAATTGAACGTGTTTTTAAAGAGTCGTTATTTTGATGATTGACTTTCTAAATACCTTTTCTTATGTTGGATTAAGTGGTTATTTTCGTTTGCGTCCTGAACGGACGATAAGTGGCTGGTTGTTTTTTGTTATTTTTTTATTTATGGGAAAGTTTGTTGATGGCGGTTCAAGGATACGACATATGTATATGATGACAATGAATGTCAGCACAATAGGTGTTAAGTGTGAGGAGTCGAAAGTGCGTTGGGATTTTAAATTTTTGATTTGGGATGTTTTAAAGCTTTAGAACGATTAGATGTTTTAAAGGGTTTAAGTGACAAAATGGCATACATTTTGCCACATGTTAGTCATTTACTAACGAAATGTGAAAAATTTCGGAAAATAAGTATTAATCCCATATATAAAGAAAATTAAAAATAAATAAGAAGTACTTCGAACAATATTTATTGTTTTCTCAGCGAACAATTCGGAATCAGATTTAAGCATTTTGAAATGGAATATGATGGATGCATATTTGCCTTTTCAGTGAAAGTTTGACAGAAGAACCGAGAATTTGATAAAATTTGAAGTTTTGTTGTGTGATTTTTGTAAAGCCATCTCCGTTTGATTTATTTTCCCAAATGTCACCTGAATCCATATTTTTTTAGTACAAAATATCAGTGAAGTGTTTTTATTCTTGATCTTAAGTTAAGAACATTATGTTGATACGTTATCTTCTAATTTTAATTATAGATAACGCAGCGCAATGACAGTTCAAAGAATGACAGTTCACACATTCTAGGTCTCTGGCTGTGTTCACAAAGTACAACATTTCTTTATTCTGTATTTTTACTGGATAGATTATTTCTTAAAAGATTATGACTATGGAATATGACAGTTTATGACTTGACACATTCTAACTAGACATATTTTGTCTTGACAGATTATGACTAAACATTTTATAACTTGACAGTGCATTATTTTTTGTCTGCATTATCGACGATACGTGAAATTTTCGTTTGAGTCTATTTTTCTGTCTGATTTTCATATTTTTGACATAATTTGAAACAGATAATAATTTTTGACTTAAGTAACGTATTTATTGAATTTTCGGTTAGCCATCCGTCAGAAACTGCAAAAAATTTGAGGTGACAGTTCTTCTTCTGAAAAAAAAAGTTTAAATTTTTTTTCGAAAACAGATTGGACGAGCAATCTAATGTGATTTTAGTATAATCTGTCACCGTAAAGTATTAACATTGTATTAACATCATACCTAATCTCTGATTAGACAGAAAAAATTGTTCTGACGTACGCAGGAATCAGGAATAAAGAATATTAAGTTCCAAAGTCAGCTTTTCCGGAGGAACCAATAAAATAATAAAATGTTTCGATTCATTTTTTGTATTACCTTAGATGGTCGTTCTTCAATGAAGTTTGACAGTAGAAGTAGAATTATATTTTGACGTTCGCGAAAAATCTCAAAATGTTAAGATTTTAAAATTCATCAGTACCTTAGTCTATTTCTATTTCAAGTTTATGGCTTGATAGATCATGACTTTTCTGGATATTACTTGGCAGATCATTACTTTGTTATAATTTGCACACACTCAAGGAGTTATGACTACTCCTTTAATATTATGATGTAGCACAGTGCGAGCGTTAAGAAAAAGTTGAGAGGATTTAATAGCAGATATGATGATGCACATTGGTTTTCAAAGTTTGTACATCACAATGAGGGGAAAATTCGAACTTGGCAGATTACGACTTGACAGATTATGACTTAATAGATTTTGACTTGTATGATTATGGAATATGACAGCTTATAAGGTGAAGGATTATGACTTGACAGATTATTATCTGTCTATCTTGGTTATTCTTGGTTCGGATCGAACGTATTTAACCTAAAGGATGATTAATTGTACATAAAAAAAAAAAAGTTTTAAGAGAATTATTTTAATATTGATAGAAGGATCTATGACAATTATGTGTGAAACAAAATATCGACCAAATGCTCGCCACGGCTTCGGTAGCATACCTTCATCCGATGGTCCATATTTTCAATGACTCTGAGACATAATTGAGGTTCAATGTCGTTAATGTGCCGAATTATCTCATCCTTTAGCTTTTGAATTGTTCTTGGCTTACTGACGTACACTTTTTCTTTTAAATATCCCCAAAGAAAGAAGTCCAACGGTGTCAAATCACATGATCATGGCGGTCAATTAACATCGCCACGACGTGAGATACAACGGCCATTAAATTTATCGCGCAAAAGAGCCATTGTTTCGTTAATGGCTGTGTGGCAAGTAGCACCATCCTGCTGGAAACACATATCGTCCAAGTCCATATCCTCAATTTCTGGCCACAAGAAGTCGATTATCATCTCGCGATAGCGACAACCATTCACGGTAACTGCTTGTCAATCCTCATTTTCGAAGAAGTACGGCTCGATGATGCTGCTAGCACATAAACCGCACCAAACATTCACTCTTTGTAGATGCAACAGCAATTTTCAATAATCACTCTCATTTGCGGTAATTCTGCTTGTGCCCCGTCGCTGAAGATGATTCTTTCTTTGTAAAGTCACCATTCACTTCTGTCTGTTCAACCAACCATTCGGCGTATTGACGACACTTGAAATGGTCAGTAGGCTTCTGCTCTTGAGTCAATTGAACTTTTTTTTTGGGCCGTTCGGATTTGGCAATCAATTCCATCTGTTCTAATCTACTAGACTCTTTCCGAGGCGATGGAAAACTGCATATGTCCAACTAGTCCCTAAACAAAATTTTCTTTATCATCTACCTATTAACTAGGTTCAAAAAGCCATGGATATATCGAACTATAATTACAAGTAGGAAATCACCAGAAAAAGTACAAATTGTCGCAGCCATAAACATAATTGGACCAATGAGAACTTGCTCTTTGGCAGCAATGGAGGATTTCATTCCTGCTAAAATAGCCGAGGGAGGGAACTTGGACGAGGAAGTGTATAAATCTCAAAGTTCCACAGTATTAAGACTTCTTGACAACCCAAGAAATGACATGGTCAAAAAGAACAACTTTGAAAAAAATCTTTCGAGCGTGGTAAATTAGCAAGAAAGAAAAAGCTAATCTGATTAAGTTGTATACTAATAGATTCGGAAGAACTCAATGGACTGGGACAGTTATTTTTAGGCCTAGAACGAGTTTTCCTTATCGATGGAGACGGTCCACAAGCATTTTCCAGGCGAAAGCAAACGCCATGAGGAAATACTCGTATATAACCATATTTCAAAAAAATTAACTTAGCAAACATTGCCCTCATGACAGAAAGCCAAACCCTATTCAAAGCAATAAGTTCCTTTACCATCAGTTCTATTCTAAACTAGTATGGGAGTGCGTGGGTAGGCTTAACTATCCCGGGAAGAATAAGATTGTCACATTTAATTGGAATCCAGGTGGCGGAGAAAAGAAACAAAAAACAAAACAGTAGAGGATTCCATAAAAACAAAAATATTGACAGAACTCCCTGAGACAGCTGACACAAGCCTTCTGTACTTCTGGGAACTGCAATCAAGCCTAAGTTTTGAACATAAACGGGTCTCCACACTGCCTTGCTATAAGCTGCGAAGAAAGCTCAGTTTTCATGACCAGGGAACAGTACAACTGCTACATGCAGGACACTGTAACGAAGCGTTACACCTTTTCTCCTACTGCCCGCAAACCTCCCAACAACCGCCGCCGCATACTGAATCACTACATTAAAATGCCAGCCTGAAACTTCATATAATTTACCGAACCGATGCTATTTTCAATTTTAAATCAACCAACGTACCAACCTCCCGAACCCTGGGTTGCTGTCGCTTTACATATCACACCGCTTTGCCGCACCATACTACCAAGCCGTCTTACCAAAAGCAAATTATCATATATTTATACGATGCCACCGAACCCTGGGTTGTTATTCACTTCATACCGAACCCCGAGAGCATTTAACTGCCTACATCCATATAAGGAATGATGACAACCAGATGTTTGATAAGATGTATGCATGTATGACGTTGTTGGTAGTTTGTTTATTTCTTTCAATTCACACTGCCTTTTGACTGAAATATTAATAAGGAGATGTGAATAAGCAATACAAATTGGGTCTTCTACCTTTGCCTGATGCTTTGTACCAATCAAGTGTACATAAAGGGAGAAAACCAAGCTGATAAAATTTAATTCGGGAACCGAATAAATTAATTAGCAAGTAGGAACACACTGCTGGGTACGAAGTGTACTAGATCGTAGTTCTGAAAAACATTTTGGGTTCTGAACCCCTACCTGCCGCTTAACCTGACCTGTTCCCCACGCTTATTTCTACGCTCCACTTCTTCTAAGTGTAGCGTGGACAAGGCTTGACCTACACCGATTATTCTTCTAGCCTTTTGCTGGAAGCAGGGCCGTATCCCCGCCGATTCTTTCTGTGGCTTGGCTACCCTTTTTCAAAGAGTACCACAGACACGCTTGTTGCCGCGAACAGTGCAACACACCGGACCACATATTTGGTAGATGTGAGGTACATCACACTTGTGAACTAAAGACTAAGTTATCAGTAATTTAATCAGATAGAACAGATCAAACTATCCTCTCTGAAAATACTCCAAATCCTTAGTTTTATCAGAGAAACAAATATGGAGGAAGAACTGAAGGATGAGTATTCTAATCCAGCTCAAAATGGGAACACTATAGATCTTAAATTCGCAACGTACTTAATCCTCAATATTAATTCATTCTTTCAAACGTTATTGCACTTCAAAACCCCCAATAGATTGAATTTTCCTTTAAAAATAATTGCTGCGGGCAAAAACAAACAACACCAGGTCATGTTAATAGCTGAATCGGGCTTAAACCTTGTCGTTACATAATCAATCAAAAATAAATGAGCATAGGATTATCCCAGTGACTCAAATGACTAAATAAATAAATGAATCATCAAGAAAGCCATTCCAATATTTGTTATTCAAAACAACACTGTTAACTAACATTCTATGGCATTCCATCACGTTCGCTTTAGAAAAAAAAAATATATATAAAACATCATTACCAATCTTCTGCTGTGTGTAACTTCCCCAACTATAGATACTTACATTGCTACCAGCATAATATTGTCATTGTCAATTCGCGACAAATACAGAATCAAGCTGGCGCGGTGTGAAATACGAAAGGCGGCAACACAGCTTACAATGAACCTTTTCATTTCGAATTCACACTAATCCTACCGACTGACACGGAGGACCTCGTTTCCAACCTCAATATTCATTAATACAACTCAACAGTACTGAACAACCGTCACAACGCGACGCGACAATGTGACGAGGACAGACGGAGCAGATGAGTTGAAATATTCTCGTAATCGTAACTTTGTAGACTTATTTGCAGATAGATTTGCATATTCTCGTTACACGCGCTATTTTGTCGCAAAAAAAAAATATGACAAAAAACAAAAAAAAAAAAACAAGATGGAAGCGCTTCACATCAGGATTGCCAGTTTGCTAAATTTTCAAATATCAGCTATTTTCGAAGATTCCTAATTTTGTCGCTTGAAATGTGTCGAAATTAGTTTAAGGACCTCCTCCCTTATGCTCCCAGAGTAAACCCTAAAAAAAGTTCTAATGTTGAATTGAAATCCTAAAGAACTTCGATTCAGCAAATAAACCGTAAAATTGTATACCCGATCAGTGCTTGTCAACTTTGGGTAAACGGAAATGGGTGGGAACCGAAAGTTCATAGTTTTCCATTAGAGATACAGTTTCAGAATATTTTATAGGCTTAAAAGTTTAAAATCATCCTTGACAGCTGCTAATAAAAAAAGGCTTTAACGAGTTGGAAAAGTGTTGCCAGTCCTTGTTCAATTTTTGTTTTGATTCAGCTAATTTTTGATTTTCACTATGGCTTGACATTTTAGAAACTTCCTCCTTTCAAATAATATATTTCCCTTTTTTGGCCCACCAACCGACCAAGGAGAATGGGAACAGTTAAGTAGTCCATTACGCTATGGTTCCAAGTGTGTGTTTTTTTTTTTTTTTTTGGTGATGATTATTGGAAAATTCTGGCAACTCTGATTCAAGCTCACCCTCCGGCTCTTAAAATAGCAACCGTTAAACCAGCCCAGGGAGGGAGACAAATTTACATTTTTCGCAGCATTTGTTCTCGTCATTGGTTTTATAGTGCGGAGGATGGGGTAAGTGACTACGTCCGTCCCAATGGATATGACTTAACATTCATTGCGAAACATCAACCAACCAACGGTAGCGAGGTCGTCCTTAAGTAAACTCATTTGGAATGTGCAAATAATTAAAATGCAAAATAAAAAAAAAATACAAAATCTAAAAAAAAGAAGAAAAATTGCGAAATATCTCAGCAATTGAGGGTGACGTCAGTGAGTATGTGTGTGACAATTGGATATCTCTGTAGTGTCAGTCAGTCAGTCAGTCAGTCAGTGTGTGTGCAAAGTGTAAAAATAACTTTGCGTATTTTCCTGTGGTGACTGGTGAGGTGGCACCTCTCACCACAAACACAATTGAACATTATAAAGTATCTACATACATATATGTTGAAACTACGTCGCGTGATTCGAGTTGTAGGTATCATTTCTCTATGTACTTCACTTAATTCCGCTGATCGAAGTGTTTTTTTTTCTGTTTGTTTGCGTTAGAAAGGACGACGAAAGCACAGGACTAAGTTGGAACAAAATAACACAACTTTAATGGTAATTTAAAGTAAAAGCTTTTAAAATAATTAAGTAGGATGTTTTAGGTTGAATGTAGGTCTGAAATGATAATAATTTGATGGTTAAATTTGGTTTAATACTACAGCTTTTGTTTAACTGGGATGGCAAGTTAACTTATGGAAATTTTGTACAAAGTTAATTTGGAATATACATTAAGAGTTAACGGGCATTTCGGGGAGCAACTTTTACCCGCAAACATGCTTTAAATAAATAAAATAAATAAGATAAATAAAATAAATAAAATAAATAAAATAAATAAAATAAATAAAATAAATAAAATAAATAAAATAAATAAAATAAATAAAATAAATAAAATAAATAAAATAAATAAAATAAATAAAATAAATAAAATAAATAAAATAAATAAAATAAATAAAATAAATAAAATAAATAAAATAAATAAAATAAATAAAATAAATAAAATAAATAAAATAAATAAAATAAATAAAATAAATAAAATAAATAAAATAAATAAAATAAATAAAATAAATAAAATAAATAAAATAAATAAAATAAATAAAATAAATAAAATAAATAAAATAAATAAAATAAATAAAATAAATAAAATAAATAAAATAAATAAAATAAATAAAATAAATAAAATAAATAAAATAAATAAAATAAATAAAATAAATAAAATAAATAAAATAAATAAAATAAATAAAATAAATAAAATAAATAAAATAAATAAAATAAATAAAATAAATAAAATAAATAAAATAAATAAAATAAATAAAATAAATAAAATAAATAAAATAAATAAAATAAATAAAATAAATAAAATAAATAAAATAAATAAAATAAATAAAATAAATAAAATAAATAAAATAAATAAAATAAATAAAATAAATAAAATAAATAAAATAAATAAAATAAATAAAATAAATAAAATAAATAAAATAAATAAAATAAATAAAATAAATAAAATAAATAGAATAAATAAAATAAATAAAATAAATAAAATAAATAAAATAAATAAAATAAATAAAATAAATACAATAAATAAAATAAATAAAATAAATAAAATAAATAAAATAAATAAAATAAATAAAATAAATAAAATAAATACAATAAATAAAATAAATAAAATAAATAAAATAAATAAAATAAATAAAATCAATAAAATAAATACAATAAATAAAATAAATAAAATAAATAAAATAAATAAAATAAATAAAATAAATAAAATAAATAAAATAAATAAAATAAATAAAATAAATAAAATAAATAAGTTGGAGGACAAAGCTTACAACCAGATATGCAAGGAAAAGCAATACAACTCTTCTCAAATGCTAATGCGAAAATTATCAATAATAAGGGACAGAAGCTTGCACGCTCATTAAACGGGATACCTTTTGCAAGAAACATGAAAATAAATAAAAATGTTTTAGCCGAATACTTTGTAAGCTTTTTCAAGTCATAGATAAGTCCAAACCAACTGCTATACGCTAGTCCATACATAGTGCAGGATGTTATTGAGGTGATACACATATTCAAACTCGAAAAGGTACCAGGTGAAGACAGAGTATCGTATGAATTTTTCACAAACGCCACTCTGAAAGGTTTTTCGAAAAACTAACCACTGCTTTCAATTATATATTTGACATCGTTGAAGTACCCGAAAGCATTGTATATATATTTTTATAGTACTCTCATGGAACACGAAAAAAAGTTTTATTATTGTGCCGCAAAATCGTTAGTGTGGCTATGTTAAGCTGTGCAGAGTTGATGTGGAAGGAGAAAATATAAGCAAAACAAGAGACGAGGTAGAGATATATTTATTCTGACAACAATAATGAGGGTAAGGGAGAAAATATTATCTGCGTTTCTTTTTGCTGTCAGAATCAATTGTAGGTAGGTATATAAAGTTGCATATGCGAGGCGCGAAATGAATACAAGCAAAAAGTATTGAGAGTGTATGAGAGTTTTTGTGAATTTTGTTTTATTACTCGTGCAATCTGGTTTGTTTGAATTCTGATACGATTAATTACGGGAGTTGCCATTTTATTGACTTTTGTAATAAGATCTAAAAGAATTTGAACTTAATAAACTCAAATGGTTTTATTTCGTTTTTGAAAACTAAATAATTTCAAATTGGCTTTATTTCGTTATGGTAACCAAATTTTATAATAATAATTTTATAATAATTATATGCAGTGGGTAGTTAGATAGTGGCAATTGTATTTTTGTTGTAATTAATATAGATATGTACATACACTGTTAGAAAACTATTTCTTTAAGAAAATCTTATAGGTACGTACCTATATTTTTATTAAAAAAAATAGCTTTTGCATAGTACCTACCTATGTAGGTACCTACATACCCATAGAAAATTGTATGAAATTAAAATAATAATTTTGATTAGGTACAAAAACGAAAAATTATTGTTATGCGTTGATAGGTATTTATATAATTAAATACCTATATAAACAAAAAATTTGATATAGGTATAGACCAGTTTTTAAAATTTATTCATACGACCCAAACTCAAAATAGTTGGTCTATTCATTTATTAACACATTAATTCTTCATATATCCTAAATTTAGTGGCAGTCAGCTTTTGTTCATTTAAAAATTGTTGTCAATTTAATAAAGTAGTTTCACTGAGAGTAAATTAGACCTAACAAAACAAAATTTGAGAGAGCAAATAGCAACAATATTCCTTTCATCTCAGACAAAGATAAGAGCATAAAAGTTGGTCTACTCTTTTTTGGGTGCAAAATAGTTGATCTAAGACTATTTAAATATAGTTTCAGTAAACCGTTATTAAAAAAATGAGAAGCACTGGTTTTATTAATGATTATTGTATGATTTTATACAAGCTAGCGAGAGTTTCATGTCAATCCTGGCGCGTGGCGTTGCATTATCAGGACACCTAAGGGAATCAATGATTAAAGCGTTTGAAACAGGATTGTCTAGCTGCGAAATCCCTGAAAATTTTAATTTACCGCTCTCGTCAGTGCAGAACATAATAACAAAGTTTAAAAATTCTGGAAATGTGGATATATGCAACAGAACGGGACATCAACTAACAGCAAAACCTCGCGATTGCCAAATTTTTAAAGAAAATCGACGATATTTATCTGCTTCAATAACGTTACAGTGGAGAGAACAAATTCAAAAAAGTGTTTCGGTGGACAGTTGTAAGCAGATGATGAAAAAAATGGGATACAAATTTTATAAGGTTTATTTTAAAATATTTAAGTTTTGCATAAATTACGACAACTTAAATCATTAAAAACGCAGGCAAAAGAAATATCACTACTGACACCTAAACAAAAGAAAAGGCGCATTGAGTGGGCCAAACAACTTAAAAATTTGGACTTTTAGTCAATGGCGGTCCGTTAATTGGAGTGATCAGTACAGATTGGAAGTTTGTGTTGGTGATGAACGAGGACCAGTGATAAAAAATGCTAAAGAAGCCTTTCACAACTCACAAGGACTGCCTTAAACAAACCGTAAAGCTCCCAGTATCTCTAATGGTATGGAGGTGCATGTCGGGATGTGGTATGAGTAATTTGCATTTTGTAATTGGGATAGCTAATGCTGTCAAGTACCGCAACATTTTGGAACAGGAGCTGCCTCCGTCAATACTACGTCTTCAATATAGCAATGCGGAGTATATTTTCCAACAGAATGGTGCTTCTTGTCATACGGCTAGGTCAACAATGGTATGGTTAACTGCTGAAGCAATTCTTTATTGGAATGAACTTCCAGCAGCCCTAATCTTTCACCAATCGAAACTGTTTGGCACACGATGAAGCAAAAATTGCGAAAGGAACCGCTTCGGACCCTTCAAGATTTAAGATCCACAATTACAAATAATTGGGAATCTTTTGGTGCCGAAGAGTATCAACAATTAGTGGACACTATGCCAAGGTGCATTATAGAAGCAGTGATTAAGGCCAAAGGTCGCTTAACAAATTGGTAAAATCAACATAAAGAATCATAGACCAACTATTTTGCATCTAAGAAATGTGTATAAATCGTTATTTAGTTTTGTAAAGAGACTCCATATCAATATTTTATTAAGCCACTTTCTTTTTTTGTCCACTTTTCCTATTTAAAATGAATAGGACTTTATATGTATATCAAAAAATAGTTTTTGTTTCGAAATAGGTTAAGAATGAACACATATTTGCATTCTATCCTCGGTAGACCAACTATTTTGAGTTTGGGCTCGTATAAACTTTGTTTGCAAAAAACATGGAAAATTTGTAATACTTTTTATGTGTATAATAAACAATTTCAGAAATTCATAAATATTCACATAAAGCTATGTATTTTGAAAAAAAATCAAATAAGTTTTTCGAGAAAAAAATAATTTTAGAAAACTTAAGTTAGGTAATTAAAAAAATAGAATAAAATTATTATTGACATAATATTTAAAAAAAAATCAGATACCTTTTTTGGAAAAAATATTTTGTATGCATTTACATATTGCTTATTGTTGAAAAAAGCTGGCAATACCCAACGTGTATGGCACCATTTCCATAAACGTATAACAATAATGTAATTGTAACTTGGTATCATTATTACTTGTTATATTATACCATTATACCAAATGTAAATGTATAAACTCCATTTTCATATTTTTTCATTCGCAAATAAATTTTATCACTTATAAGCAATTTTTGAAAAATTAAAAAAAAAGGAATTTGGTGTCAATTTTAAGAAATTATTGATGCACCCCACATGAAAATTTTTTAAAATAAAAATAAACTTTTTTTTACAAAAAATAGTTTTTATTCATATATTTTGTAAAAAATAAGATATTTGCCCTGCGAATTTTGTACAAACAAACATTTCTTTTAATGTTTGTCTACGAATTTTCATCAAATTTGGAAATTATTAATTCATTAAAATAAAAATTTTGTTTTTTTTTTTTTTATTTTGTTATTATAAATATAAAAAGTAAGAATTTATGCAAAAAAAGTTTAAAAAACCTTTTATTATTAAACTAATTTTAAATATAAGAAATTTCTTTAAAATTGTTCTAGAAAAAAAATTGGGATATTAATTTTAATAATAAAGATTCTAGGAAATATTTTCAAAAATTGATTGCTCAAACTTTTTCAAGACATTGATTTTTCAAAAACAATTTTTTTTCCAAAAATTAAAAAAAAAAATTTTAAAAGCTTTGAGATGCAATGTTTTTTAAACTTATTGGAAGCATCTCTATAAAAAATCCCTATTTCGATAATGAGAAAATTGTCAAATGTCAAAATTTGAAAAACTGGTATCAAAAAACGAATTTTTATCTTTAAACGCGATTTGCGGCTAAACGGAGCCTCGTAGACCCCTCAAAGTTGACATTTTCAAACGTGATTTCTGGCCAAACTATTCATCCTACAGAATTAAAAATTACATATTCGTGATCTAGGGAGTGCATTTTAATCCACGTTTTGAAAGGAAAAACGCGAAAACGCTTAAAACTTATTTTAAGCGTGGAACAAAAAAATATTGTATTTAAGTAAAATCTCCTCAAATCGTGCGCTAGCTTTAAGTTTTATTACTGTACGAATGGAAATTAAATTTCGAAAAAAAAACATTGCGCCGGTTTTTGAGACATCGAATTTTCCAAAAAGAATGACTTTTTTTCCAAAAATTAAAAAAAAATATTATAAATATATAAGACTTTTGATAATATTAAAATTTTCAAAAAAGTATGAACATTTTTTGGAAAAAGGAAAATTTGTATACGCGTGAAAATATTTTTTTTTTCGTAAGTTACTTGATATTTTTTCAAAAAAGGGTTTTCGAAAATCGCATTTTTCTCGAAAACTGTTCCGAGGCTGAAATTTTTTTCTTTTTATTAATTTTTGTATATAAAAGCTTATATTTTTAAGAAAACAACACGAATTATAATTTTTGTTCTTGGTGGATACCGTTATTTTTAGGTAAAATACATTTTTTTTCTCATATTATGTAGATCATATTAAAAAACTTTTATTCATCAAGTTTGAAAAAAATCGAGCATGGGGTTTTCGAAATATTGAGTTTTCAAAAAAATTTTGAAAATTTTTTTTAAAAATCCAAAAAATAATTTTTTGAAAATTTTTTTTAAAAATCCAAAAAATAATTTTTTGAAAATTTGAATACACAATAATATTCAAACTATTAGGGACCTTTAGCAAAAAAAAATGATCAAAATCCGTCGTACAGTTTTTGAGAAAATCGAAAACAAAAAAAATGGTCCCAAGGGGGGTACCAAAAATAACAATTTTTTGTAAAAATTTTTTCAACCATTACCTAGCTCATT
This sequence comes from Philhelius festivus, assembly GCA_963931855.1. Lineage (NCBI taxonomy): Eukaryota > Metazoa > Arthropoda > Insecta > Diptera > Syrphidae > Philhelius > Philhelius festivus. The sequence continues at coordinate 224,110,137 of OZ007554.1, read as the reverse complement.
GTATGTATACAATGCCTAGCTTTAATTAAATGAATTTTTTTTTTTTTTTTTTTTAAATATGTGGGACAGTTTTTGAGAAAAAAAAAATATTTATGAAATTTCGAAAAAAATTCCAAAGAAAAAAACATCTACCAAGTTTGAAGAAAATCGGCCGAGCCGTTTAGCTGTAGTCGAACTCAAATGTTTAATAAAGTGGTTTATTGAACATAATAGTTCTTCATAACTTAAAAACTAAAAGAGATAGAAAGAAATGGAGTATGCCATTCGAAAGAGCATGTTTGATTTATAAAAACTGCATTTCTAACTAAATTTCGCCAAAAATGCTCTTTTGAACAAGATATAACTCAGACGACAATATGCACAGAAATAATTTTCTTCTATCCCAAAAAATACGTAATCGCCAAAAAAGTATTGAAAGTATTGACCTTGAAAATATTTGCCTACAGAAAATAACAACTACCAAATCCCCACACACACCTACATTCTACTCCAATGTACATAGTATGTGCCTTTGTTCTCCTATTTTATATACAGTATTCCTATTGCTGTCACTGTCATGTATTAAATGTCTATCTGTTAAAACTCTGCCATAGGCTAGACATCTCTGCTAATTTAGTAATTATGGTGCCGCTTGGTTCGCCTAGTCGCGTTCCTATTCATGATAGTACTATTCAAATATATATACAATGCCGAAAGCTTTCATAAAAACATTATCTTCCCTTGTTCAAAGAGGGTGATGTAAATGACCCTAATTTGAGGTATATCATTTATGAATACCATCATGAAAATCGTTACCGGCGTCATTCTTGATCGACTCTCAAACTGGATACAGCAAAACGAACCACAAGCAGGCTTCAGAAAGAATATATGACTGTTGATCATATTTTCTCTCTAACCTGCAAGTGCATTGCCGTCACTGGCACAACGCAGTGAATCCCGAAATATGTACAAGATACTACAGCACAACCTAGGCGACAAAAACTATTTCCACGATCAGTACCTTTTAAATGCCATCTGAACCATTTTTAATACCAGAGGGGAGCTTATTCGGTTAACTTACCGTTCATATGATCCCGAAGGAAACACGGAGTGCACTCTTTGCAACCACAGAGCGACGGAAAACGTACCCCGCGCAAAGATACAGAAACCAGATTTTGAATAAAGTTTTTTAAATTGTGTCTTAACCATAAATTCAAAAGTTCAATTATTTAATTAAAAATCTTAAAACTAGAATTCAAGATTTCGAACACATCGTACTCGTATCAGCCTATTGTAATTTTAACTCCGCAAATTACACTTAATTTCGAAAAAAGAAAGGAACAAAAAAAAAAATACGTTACACGATGCGACCTATCAACTTAAAGAAATTGAGGTGAAGTTTAACTGTCAAATTAGAAGCGAATAAATATTAAAACTCGCAGCGTCAAAGGTGCTGCAACAAGATTATGTACTTTAGTGGTGAGTTCATCTGATCTTTGACTGATCCAGTTGATCAATAATTGACCGAATTTACTTTAATATTGCCAAAAAGGAGAATAAGCTGAAAGTAATACAATAGCCCGCATTGTATCCCTATTACCTCGGAATTTTTCCCATCTTAGAATATAGAAAACGACAATACTTCTGCACTGTTCATTGAAGGCTGGCGGCTAACCTTTTCAAATGAGAGGAAAAGTCACTATGAAACTCAAATCCCGATATCAATAAATTCCAAGCGAAACTTTCGATATTATTCAAGTTGACAATTTTGAAAGTTGGGAAACATTCCGAGGGAAGTTTTATTTACCTATACGATAGCCTCCAATAAAAGGGCGCCAGCATTTTTCTTTATAAAAAATTTAAACCCTTTTGGAGCAGAGAAGAACGCACAATAGGACCAAAATGGACATTCTATGATACGAGTGTTTACATAATTACGAGTACAAAAGTTGTCTTTTACGAAGGTGTATTTTTTGTTGTGCTGAATTCGAATCCGTACTCTGAACTTTTCCTCGTTGAATTGTATGTGTTTTTTTTTAAATAATAAAACTTATTCGAATTTTTTTTGAAGTTATGTGGGGTTAGACACTTGAACTTTTACTGCTAATTATTTGTATACTGAAGGATCGAAAACTGTTGATGGGGTCGCTAGGGGTGTTTACTCAGATATAATCAAATTATGTCTATGTTTCCGTCTTCCTAGTCCGTGTGCAGGCGGAACTTATGTCTATTAAAGAAGTCCTGTCTTTACTCAAAGAAAACGTGTAATCAACTGCTGATATCCGCATCTTCTCCGATAGTCAAAACTCTGTTAAATATCTGGACTTAATACCTTAACTCAACTATTCATCTCTCATGGAAATGGCACAACAGTTTAAAATTCACCTGTTAGGTGCCAGGGCATAAGGACATTTTAAGGAACTGTACGGCTGACGAACTCGCCAAAAGTGGAACAAAGTTACCATTTTTACCTGATAGACTAATATATAGATATACCCACTTCTACATGTCAGCTTATGCTGAAACAAGGTGCTATATGTAGAAGGACAAACCTAAAGTGGAACAATTTAACCAACTGTCTGATGACAAATCAGATCTGGCCAATGCTTGATCTACAACGTTTCAAGTTTTTGATATCCTTAAGCAAAAACAACCTCTGGTTTCTTCCAGAAATGTTTATAGTAAATCAGCTATCGTGGTTTTGGTTTTTTGTTTCTTTAATATACTGAGAGAGCGTACAAATGACTAATGGCCAAAGACTGCTAGTATATGGAAGGAAACACATGAACGAGGACAAAAAAAAAAAAAAAACGACGAACAAAGATTTGGAATATGGAAAGAACAGTTCTTGTCGCGGTAAATTTTCCTCAAAAAAGAAATTTCGCTATATATACGATGCAAAGCCAGTTAATCCGGTTTAATGCCGATTATGGAATCCTCAATATCTTACTCCAACTGAATTGTATTGTTTTTCGGTCCACATGATTGTTGTTGCGGGTATAAAGGGAGTGTGCACGCAGTGTAGATGGTCCGCAGATTCACTAAGTAGGTGAGTCTCACTAAGAAGGTGAGAAGCACTTTTTCATGACAATAAATACTCTTGGGAGGATTTGTCACTTCCACACAAGAGGCAGTACCCCTAGATAATTTGCATTATTCAGAGCGTTGTTAAACAGTTGGGTATAAATGACAACTAGTTCCCAAGGTAGAGGTCGTAGTACAAAGTTAGATGTACCATGGACTCCCGCTGACTTCTTTTACTTTTAATGACTCGATGATGGGCTGGAGTTCTTACTTTGAAATCAATAGGTAACTGTAACCATTTTGTTTGCCAAATGTTCTTTATTGGACTCTGTGTAACCGCGATTCTCCGATGGTTATTGCGTCATGTCGTTTCGATGGTAAAAGGAATGAGGCAGGTCTTATGTTCGCATGCACCTTGAGCCCTTTTGGCCCCCACTTTCTCGTTTGTTGTAAGAATGCACAGATACATACTTTTCCAACTCTAGAAGCTTATTCAGAAGCTGTGCTGTGACAATAAATAAGCTGTCTTCAGCGTCGTACTCAATCGTTCGTAAGTTTTTCACCCACTCTGATTTGGCTACAATTTGTAAGGCTTTCATACTTCCAAAACTCGGAATGTTTCATGTTTTGCCTTTAATACTCTATCAATTTCTTTTGAAATATCAATCGCGATATTCGTACTTTCTCCAAAACTATATAAAGACATATGCCACTGTGCGGTGAGATATACCATCAGATCAACTACGAAAGCCACACTGCCGGCCATTAAGAAGCTTCCGTTCTTCAAGGTGTTTCTTGAGTAGATAATTTATCAGAGTACCCATGACCATTGAAAAAAGGGTCGTAAGTGCAATTATGATCAATGGAGAGAAAGATTAAGTTTATGCGCTCCGGTAGTGCATTTTATTTTTAGTCATTTTCATTTTTAACTTCTTGAAAAAAATATTCACAAAAAAAAAACTTTCACTGTTCCAAAACTCCATGTACCCATACGCATGCATTGATCAGTCTAAGAACTCATTAAATCGATAACAGATAATCAGTGCTTTTTTCTCTTAATCATCATTATTAAGTTCATTGATTCCACTATACAAAAAATTTAGAATAATCAACGTCAAGTCAAAGTCATTCCAAAATGTGTGTCATAAAAAAAGAATTAAACAAAAAGAACAGCAACCTCTGCCATTGGAAATTATAATAAAAATTTAATACAGAAAAATGGATTTGATATTCAAAGCACCACCACCGTTATGTCAGCTGAGAGTGCTGGCACGAGCAACTCAGGCTTAAATAATACGCAAAATCATTTTCTTTGATACCCATCATTATTCAAACGAACAAAAAAAAAAAAAAAAAACCTATAGAAAACTTAAGCAATCTCAATTTCCCGGTAAATCAAGACCAGCACTCTTGGCAGGGTTACCAGATTTTAAAAAAAATTTTTTCTAGAAATAAATTTGAAAAAAAAGAACAAAAAAATGCGAGGTTCCATCACATGAACTTGTTTGTGTGGTTCAAGGCTATAAAGTTGCCAGGTATTGAGAGCACACAAAAAAATTGTAAACGCGATAACTGGATGGAATTAAACTAAGAGCTCTAAAGAATCAAGCAAAATTAAGTTTCAGCTTTCCACAACTTCCGAAGATATCAACATATCCTGACGAGTGGATTTCAATACAAAACCCAGACTTGTGACATCAACTAGACAACACGTGACGAAGCACACAATTGGACATCACCAGACAAACCCTACCCAGACTTAGTGAAAGACTTACACTTGTTCCCGTACAAAGTGCAAACAGTGCATCAGTTAATGCCATTTGACCATCTGTCGCGTGTAAAATACTATCCATCATGAGCGACGAGGTGCATTTCCACTTAAGCTTATACCTCAATAAGCAAAATCTTCGTTTCAGGGGCACTGAAAATCCGCGTGTGATGCACGAAGAGCCATTACATCCATTCAAAGCCATTGTGTTGTGTGGCGTTCACGCGGGAGGGGTGATTGGGCCGTATTTTTTTTTTTGAGGACGCTCACACAGCACGAGACCCAATGGATATTGTGAAGGAAGCGTTTCCTGATCGCGTAATCTCCTGTTTTGGCAAGATCACCCGATTTAACCATCTCAGACATTATTCTTTGGGGCTACTTGTAGTCGCGACTCAGACAATCGCAGCTCGTAAGGAGAATATTCGTCAGGAATTCGCACAGTTATCTTGCGAAAAGTCATGGAAAATGCTTCAAAACGACGAGGAGATACTCCTCATCACCTATTTCATCTGAGAAACAGGCATCTAGAGAGACATTTTTTAAACGACTTGTCAGAGCTTTCTGGCATTCCAAGCAAAAACCTCTTGAAATATATTAACGCTACCAAATGGCTTTAAAATTCCTAAGCTCTATCAACCAACCGACCGCGAGGCTGGAAATCGCCCCAAACACAGTCAAAAAACATAAAAAGAGTAACAGAAGACAGTGATAGTACTGACAAAAACGACTGAACGATGCACGTGTTTCTTGCAGCAGTTGCAACAAACATAGAAAGGGCTCCGATGAACAAGAGGTGATTATGTGACGACAGAAATATCTTCCATGACTTGGGAGAAGCCTCAGGCTATAGTTTCCTGAAAACTCATCAACACACTTAACAAGCTTGAAAGACATATGATTATCATAGGTTTCAATACACGGGAGTCACAATTCCTAGGGTATGACAACGGATCAAAGGGCACGGTAGTGCCCAGCCAAGTTCTGGCACTACACCCTTTTTACAGGAACAAACTCAGGCGATTTTTGACCCCTCGCTATCTTCAGTACCAATGAAGTCAGAAACTTAAAATTCCGAATATTTGCTAAGCTAGTCAGGCACAGGCGCCTCACAAAATTTAAATTTTCTAGCATAAGCTGTTCCTGATATATAAGGCCTCAAAATCACAAAAACCGTAACTGACTGACTGACTGACTGACAGATCATCAAAATTATGGAGCATCGTAGAATCTTGTAATTTTGCACAACGGTAGGTCTTGTCACGCAAGCAGAGGAAAAAATCGAAAATGTGAGGTTTTCCATTCAGGGGGCGTGGTATCCGCCCACTTTCTCCGAATTGGTGTTGATTAAATGGAGCACTTCTGACTGCTGTAAAACAATGAAATTTGGTAAAGCGGTAGGGCTTAAATTACATACAAAGAAAAAAATATAAAATTTGAGCTTTTCCATTTAGGGGCGTAGTATCCGCCCACTTCCTCAGAACTGATGTAAATTATATGGCGGCACACTTCCTATTCCAGTAGAACAATGAAATGAAAGACGGACAGACGATGTCCTGAAACAAAATTTTTTCTACTTATCCATCATCAAAGTGTTAAATTTGATTAAAGCCTCCATTTTTTAACGAAACGATTACTTTCCCCTCAAATCAGGTAAAACAATTGACTTTTAAAAATTAATCTAAAGTGTTTTTCAAGAATAAGGTTTAATTAGTTACAAAATAGAAGCTTAAATTGTAATACGATAATAAAATGTTGTTTTCAAAGATCAGTTCATGCAGAGAGAATGAATGCTTTCTACATAAATATACTAAAGAGATTTTTAAAAGAATTCAATCTTTTGTGAATGCATTCTTGAGAAATCACTCATTGAATTCAATTGAAAGAGTGCATTCATTGAGAATTCACTTGGATACTTCTACTTCAAAGCCTGCTGTCAACATTCAATTCACATTAAAAAGATTATGTTAATGTTTTCTCCATTCATTTTCTAAAGCAATCAATTGAATGCAATCTTTTGAGAATTCATGCACTCTTTTATATTCTTTGCAAGATTCTTTAAATATTGCATTATTGCAATTTAGGAGTGCCTTAAAACCTTGATGTGTGTTTTTTTTTTAATGCAAAAATAAGAGTTAAGGGCACGAGTACGATAACTTGGCCGCCAAGATTTAATGACGGATTTTTGTAGAGGGGTCAAAAATAAGCACTTTTTACTACGGGAGGGGGGGGTCTATCTCCCCCCGTTAAGGAGGTAGGGGCACTTTTAGAAAAAATGGTTTAAATTGAAAAAAAAAATATTAAAAAACAGCGGCAACACCTACAATAAAGTGCTATACTGCGTTTGAAAGCCAGAAGATTGTTCTATAATCCTGCATTTAAATTAAATTACTCATATCAATAGTTTTTGAGAAATTCGCATTTAAAGTCCAAATTTTGATAAAAAAACGTGAAAAAAAAAGTTTAGACCGGTTGTTTTCAAAATTGTGAAATGAAATTGTAAATTAGCTTATATGTGTTTCATGTATCTATCAGTTCTTAATCGAACGCAAAAAACCGCATGGTTCTGTGTTTTCTGGTTTTTGAGAAAACCTCCGGTTAAGAGGTAGGGACACTTTTTTAAAAAAATGGTTTAAATTGAAAAAAAAAATATTTAAAAACAACGGCAACACTTACAATAAAGTGCTATACCAAGTTTGAAAGCCAGAAGATTGTTCTATAATCCTGCATTTAAGTTAAATTACTCATGTCAATGGTTTTTGAGAAATTCGCATTTAAAGTCCAAATTTTGATAAAATAACGTGAAAAAAAAGTTTAGACCAATTGTTTTCAAAATTGTGAAATGAAATTGTAAATTAGCTTACATGTGTTTCATGTATCTATCAGTTCTTAATCGAACACAAAAAACCGCATGGTTCTATGTCTTCTGGTTTTTGAGAAAATCGAAAATAACTAAAACTACTTTTCTACAAAATGTTTGATATTTTTTGCTTCCTTACATAAATAAATCAGTGCTAGCTTCCAACATTACAATATATAAACAGTAAAGTATGTATGGGGGGGCATGCTGCCCCCCTGCAACCCCCCTGCTTGGGCACACTATAGGATTTGGGGTAGGTGCGAGGTTGGGTGCATGCAAAGTTTCTTTTGCATTCACAGAATCTGTATTTAAAAAAAATTCAAATTTATTCTATTTATCCAATGTCCACTAAATACATATAAAATACAATAAACGATCTTGAAAACCAAAACAAACTTCCGACCATGTTCACCATGTTCGCAAATAATAGAGTTTTTATCAGATGTAAAAAAAGTTTACCCTTGTTATACCGATGGTGATATATGTGAATGTTTACAGTTAAAAGACATCGATCCTCCCACCTTTCAGAGCGAAAATTTAGAAAGTGTTTTACCGCCAAAACATCCTCGGCTTCCCACCATAAAAGAGTAACTCAACGAACTCGACAGTTATACTCGTAGTACGGACGATGGCTTTATTGACGAGACTTACACACCTTCTTAATACATTTTGACCATTTTTAACTAACTATGACTGACTAACTCCTGACTAACTGACAAAATAACTGACCCAGATGCAATTCTACCTCCTCATGATGCATTCTGGGTAACGCTAAATGAATTGCGGTACTGAACTAACAAAGATTCATTATGTTTATTAACATTAATCCTTAAAATGGAATCACAGTCACCACCAAAGATCAAAAAAAGTAGTTTTGGTAATTTTCGATTTTCTCAAAAATTAGAACACATAGAACCATGCGGTTTTTTGTGTTCGATTAAGAACTGATAGATACATAGATCACATATAAGTTAATTCACAATTTCATTTCAAAATTTTGAAAACAATCGGTCTAAACTTTTTTTTTCACGTTATTTTATCAAAATTTTGACTTTAAATGCGAATTTCTCAAAAACCATTGACATGAGTAATTTAATTTAAATGCAGGATTATAGAACAATCTTCTGGCTTTCAAACGCAGTATAGCACTTTATTGTAAGTGTTGCCGTTGTTTTTTAATATTTTTTTTTTCAATTTAAACCATTTTTTTTTCTAAAAGTGCCCCTACCTCTTAACCGGAGGTTTTCTCAAAAACCAGAAGACATAGAACCATGCGGTTTTTTGTGTTCGATTAAGAATTGATAGGTTCATGAAACACATATCAGCTAATTTACAATTTCATTTCACAATTTTGAAAACAACCGGTCTAAACATTTTTTTTCACGTTTTTTTATCAAAATTTGGAATTTAAATGCGAATTTCTCAAAAACTATTGATATGAGTAATTTAATTTCAATGCAGGATTATAGAACAATCTTCTGGCTTTCAAACGCAGTATAGCACTTTATTGTAGGTGTTGCCATTGTTTTTTAATTTTTTTTTTTTCAATTTAAATCATTTTTTCTAAAAGTGCCCCCACCTCCTAAACGGGGGGAGATAGACCCCCCCCTCCCATAGTAAAAAGTGCTTGTTTTTGACCCCCCTACAAAAACCCGTTATCAAATCTTGGCGGCCAAGTTATCGTACTCTCCCCGAGTTAAGAATTCCCATGACTATCTTTTAAGGAAATCATATTTTTCGACTTTCCGAATTTTTATTAAAAAATATATCATGTAAGTTTATATTCAAAAATAAATTTTTGTTTGAGTAGAAATATTTATTTTTTGAGTTTGCGACTTTTTCGTGATCGCTTGAAAAGATTTTGCTAAAATAATTTCAAATTCTTATAATGAACATAAATCTGTCTATTGTTTCATGGAATGGTGTTGGCAACCTTGTCGCCTGGCGCCACAAAAAAGCTGCCACTATGGTGACAAGCTGTGTAGCCTTCTGCCTGCAATTACACTAGAGTTAGGTTTAACTTGCCTGCCACCACTTTGGCATGATTCACACGAAACTCGGTCAAAGGCAAATTATAAAAAAAAAAAAATAATAAAAAACTTATGAGTGGGCTTCAACTCAATAAAATTCAAAGACAAGTTCCCATCAATTTAAAAGACTTTTTTTTATTATTGTTTTTTAAAGCAGTATGATTTTTCTTAAGCAAATTTTCAAACTTTGTTGCAGAACAAGAAGAAAAATGAGAGAAAACGTTTTCAAGATTGAAATGTAAACACGAAGAATTAATTCTCCCATCTCAGTCTTGGTCTTTGGTCTCTATCCAAGTATTGAACTTGGTTAAAGTAAACTTTTCCAAGAATAAACAACATTTTTTTTCCCCGTTCAGACGGGCAGATTTTGAAATGTTGGAGGATTTATTTGGAGCACGAAAACCACCCGGAGATGCAGATAGTCATACTGCTCTGGGGATGATGGGGGTTTGTGCGGATGATGATTATTATCTTAAACAAATTACTCCTTCTGGCCGTTTTTATTTTTTGTATATTTTTCAATGCATATCCAAACAAAGGTGTGGATAATGACTGGGAAGCTATATGGGCTCATTACACGCATTTCATGGACGAGAAAAAAGGTGAACATTCCAGGGGGTGAGTATCGGATGTTTAAAAAAAAAGACAAAAACATGATTCTCTAGTATACACATTTTACAGGCAGGAGACTGCTCATTACAAAAAAAAAAAAAAAAGCAAGGGGTGATGAGGCTGGCTGCTTTCAACAACCCTTTCTGACGATGATGGCTGTATTGTCATTGTTTAGTGAGAGATTTGAGAGCAATGAGCCCTGGATTAATGTAGGACAAACATCCATCGCATCGCAGCGGGGTGAATGGATAAATAACTAAGTCTATTGCACGATACCCGAGCAAGTCGAGTAAATAGCAGAAAATGAAAATATTTGCATACACGAGTCGAGAATATATTCCTACTAAAGCCTTGCAGTCTCCAGTCGCAGTATGTGCGATAGCGCTTATCTTTCTTTTGATATCTTTGAAGTTTTATAATTAAAACAACAACATGATGACACCCGCAGTGTGGTGTGGTGGTGATTAAATGAAGTGCAGATGAAAAGCTTCACGCTAAACGGAATTAAGTTGCAGAATTAAATGAACGGGAATGAATGATGTGTGCTCCGATTGAGGTCGGTTGTTTTACGATTCTTAGGTATCATCTATATCTTTCATGAAGGTGCAGAAGAACTTGTAAGTTTAAAAAAGCCTTGTGGTATTCTTTTCGATTTTTTCTTTTTATAAGATACCTTAAGCTTAGCTATCTCATTTCGGCTTTTAAGAATAAGGATTCTAACGAACACAACTTAAGTTCAAGCATTTACAAAACTCTTTTAAAAATCTCTTAAATGTTCCAAACATAGTTTTGTGCAAACAAGTTGTCTTTTTTGTGTCTAATTTTGTACTGAATTCTTTTCCTAAAAATGTGGTATCAAATAAAAGCTAAGAAGCTAGGACTACCCTTCTTTTTACTTGCGACTTATAGGTACTATAAGGCAAGTTATGCATTCGTAAAAAAAATAGAACTTGAGATTTTCATCAAAGTTGACATTACGATGATAGCGAAGACTAAAAAAGTGGGTCTCGCAATTCTGTCTGTCGGTTCGACTACAGCCTAAACGGCTCGGCAGATTTTCCTTAACTTCGGCTTGGCAATATTGGATCAGTTATTTTCAGTTCGTAAAAGGCTTTAATCGCTTCGCTTGTCATCTCGAATAATTTACCCCAATTGAGACATTCTTTCATGAGGTCAGATATAGTCCCAAAATTGGGTATAAACCACACTCTGTCATCTCCAGAAACCGACGGATTTGCTTATAAATCCCTGGAAATGGAAAGTTTTTCACAGAGACTTTTCCAGGGTCTACTCTAAGGCACTCATCATCGATGAAGTAACCAAGATACCTTATCTCCTTAAAACAAAATTTGCTCTTCTCCAAGTTGATAGTGAGACCAGCTTCACGCAAACACATAGCCACTTCTTCCAGAGCCTTAATGTGAGCTCCAAAATCTGGAGAACAAATCAAGAGGTCATCGCTCGTACTGTGATAATCATTATAAGGCTAGTAATAACCCCTTGAATGCGCGCTAATTATAAAAAAATCAAGGTAGACAAAGAAATAAAATTTTATTTTTGAAAACTTGTTTTTTTCAAAACCTCTTGGTCGATTTTTTTTTTTAAACTATCTCCAAATAATTTAAATACAAATACATCAAAAATTGTTCTTCTATCTGAAAAATAACAAAACCCACCATAAAAAATGTTTAAAAATGGATTTCGAAAACGACTCCTTGAATTTTGATAAAATTGAAATTTGAAAAATTTGATAAAACTTTGAGACATACATAATTAACAGTTGGTGCCTAACGACTTTGTTTTCGATTTTTTACTTTCTCATTAGCGATGAAATTTTTCATTTAATTCGATGCCGATCTATCTTCAAAACGGGTCGATGATCTTTTTTTGAAATTCAATTTTTAAATAAAAAAAAACTTAAAATTTGCATACCAAAATTGTTTCGTAGAACATATACCAAAAGTTTTTCTTCAATTGGCGGCTATGTTGTTTTGCTGACATCTGTCAAACTTTATTATTACGTTAGTGACTGAACAGCACGTCTAAACTATAAAGCCTTATTATCAAAATGAGTGCAAATGTTGCACCGTACGTTGCATTCGTACGTCAAAGAAACGCAGTATCGACCGGGAACATCGCCGCGGTTCGTAAAAGTGTACAATAGAACCCGAAGACAGTCCACTCATTGCTGTGCACAAGAACTCGGTCTTTCGAAGACTTCAACGTGGTGAATTTTGCGTCTGGACTTGGGTCAATACCCCTGCAAGGTTCAACTGATCCAGGAGCTCGAAGTTCGTGACCATAGACAATGCCTTTTGTTCAGTGACTGAGCTTCGGACAGTTTGAAAGAGAACATGAAAAATCATTTTTAGCTCCGAGGCACATTCTTGGATAAATAGCTGTGTTGGTGTGTTTTGGCCCGGCGACATGTCATTGGTCCGTACTTTTTTCGAAAAGGAGTTGGTGAGGCGGTCACTTCACTGTCAATAGCGAGCGGTATAGAACGATGATAACCAATTTTGCATGATCCAAATTGAACTATATCGATCTAGGCGACATGTGGTTCCAGCAGGACGGCGTTATGTGGCACACAGCGGACACCACAAGTGACATTCCGCTCGACGGATTTGAGGGTGAGGTTTTCTATTCAGAGGCGACGTGAATTGGCCACCAAGGTCATGTGATTTGGCTATGCTAGACTTTTTTTTTTGGAGTTTCCTGAAGTCACAGGTCTATTCGAATAAATCACAGTCGATCGAGCCCTTAAGGTGAACAAAATACAGAGCATCGCTTAAACTCAAACAGATCTATGCGGAAGGGTTATTCAAAATTGGACCGCTCGGATCTGTGCAACCGTAAGAAGCCGAGGCTGTTATTTGTACCAAGTCATAATCCATACATAATGACATACATGTGTCTTTCAATCTTGTTTATATTTCACGCATAGCTTGCTTTATTCCATTTCAATATCTACCCGCCCTTATTGGAAAACCTATGAAAACTATTTTTTTTTTAAAAGCATCGCATTCCGTTCTTAGCTCCAACTACCTTTTAAATTAGTTGTTTTACCAATTTAAAAAAAAAAATTAAAAATTTAAGCTAAGTCACACGATCCAGTCGTTTTATATTATATATCTGATTTCTTCGAAGACGGAACACCTGATGTTAATAATTTTTTTTTTCGAAAAAGCTCCTAGAATCTTTAAATCGTATTGTGAACCAAAAGTAAAAAAAATATTTTTTGATTTCTTTTTTGAGACTTTTTTTCTCTCTGCCTAAATACTTAAGATCTACCATTCAATATAAATATTATTTTTACTTGCGACTTATAGGTACTACTCGTATAAGGCAGGTTATGCATTCGTAAAAAAAATCGAACTCGAGATTTCGATCAAAGTTGACATTACGATGATAGCGAAGACCAAAAAAGTGGGTCTCGCAATTCTGTCTGTCTGTCGGTTCGACTACAGCCTAAACGGCTCGGCCGATTTTCTTCAAACTTGGTAGATATGGGTTTTAATTTTTTCTCCCCGGATATTTTTTTTCTTTTTTTTTTTTTTTTAAGACCAAAAATAACGGTACCTGCCATACGATTTTTTTTCGAAATTTTATAAATATTTTTTTTTCAAAAACTGTCCCACAGCATTTTTTTAAAAAAAAATTGAAAAATTTCATTTGGTTAAAACTAGCTAATGATTGAAAAAAATTTTACAAAAAATTGTTATTTTTGGTAACTTAAGAAAAAATATTTTTTCAATTTTTAGATAAAAAAGTCGTTTTTTTTTTTTGAAAAGTTCGATATCTCAAGAACGGCTTAGTATTTTGTTTTGGAAATTAGACGTTTATTCGTACAATAATAAAAACTTAAGGTTGGCGTACCAAAATTTTTTCTTAAAAATGTTTTAAAAATTTTGTACATAAAAGCTTATTTTTTTAAGGAACCACTACAACGACTTATAATTTTTGTTCTTGAATAAATTCATATTTGCATAACATTCTGTTTTTATCTCTTATACTACTAAAAGAATTTAAAAAATTAATTTTATCCTAATGAACAGTTTTCTCTAATAACATTCGTTTTTAAAATTCCTAGGCTATTACATAGGAGCTAGTTCGTGCGACCCAGTCGTGCATTTTATTTATTTTCATTTTCTCATTATTGTCCAAAAATTAAATTGATTTAAATTAATTTTTTTGTACATAAATTTCTTAAAAGTTTAAATAAAATTTTATGAAAAAGATTACAATGTTTTTTTTTTTTTAATTTTTTGTTTTAAATACTAGTTATAAATTATTTTAATTAAATTTTTATTTTGTATAAAAATTTAAATTTGAAATTCGCATAAAATTTTTTTATTATAAAAAAAAAATATTTTAAACATTTTTTAACAACATTTCCTTTTAAGACTGTTCAAAAATACAATCAACTAGCAAATTTTGAAAACCAAAAATAATAAAAATAATTTTCTTAATAATGAAGTTTTTAGAAAAACATAATATATTTGGTAGATACATACTTATGTACACATGTATGGTGGTCTTAAGTGTTAATTACATATGAACATCAAAAAACTATTTTCAAAAAAAAAACAAAAAAAAAAAATACGGTTTATGAAAGATTTTTGAAAGATTTTTGATTTGATTTTTATTTGGCTTTTGGAACAAATAATTTGTTTATATGTATAAAATGTTTCTAACATTAAAAAAATAAAATGCACGACTTGCTCTTATGTAAAAGTACTTTGGAATTTAAAAACTATATATAAAAAATATAAAACATAGATTTAATGATGATGGAATTTCTTTAAAATTTTTCAAGAAAAAAAAATAGCATGCCAATTGAAAGTATTTTGTAATATCAATTTTAGGAAATAATTTCAAAAACTAATCGGTCACACGTTTCGAGGATATTGATTTTTCAAAAAAAAAAAAAAAAAAAAAAAAAAAATGGATTTTTTTTTTCAAAAACCCAAAAAATATTTTTTCGAATACTTTTATATACGATATTATTTTTAATTTAATAGAGCTCCTCTTAAAAATTTTTGGTAAAAGTCGTTAGAGCCGTTAATGAGAAAGTGAAAAAAAAAGGTTCTATGACTTGTACCTTTAAGAACATTTTTTCCTAATTTTGTTTGCCAAAATGTAGTCCATGCCCATAATAGCACGCCTAGTTTTCTTATCGAAATCGTAAGAGCCTTTTTCGAGATAAATAAGATTTTGCATTAAGGGTGTATGGGGGGTACCATTAAGTTTGGACTTAAAAAAGACAAAATTTCAATTTCTCCACTAGGGAATCACCGAAGACCCTTTAGATCCGAGTTTGAAAAAAATAGTTCCAGTGGCTTAGGCTATAGGGAGAGGTACAGACATACAGACAGACAGACGGAATTGCCGGACCCATTTTTTTCGTCTTCGCTATGATCGTAATGTCAACTTTGATCAACTTCTCAAGTTCGATTTTTTTTCAAATGCAGAACTTGCCCTTAAGTACCTATATCGCAAGTAAAAATTATACGAAGTCGTTACAAAAGTTGCAGTACTAACAGAGAGATTATTCAAATAAAACCACAAACATTCGATTCAAATTATAAAATTTACAAACGCATGTAGAATTTACTATCATAGTGAATCATAAACATACACATATTTCTGCCTGAGACAGTTTTGCATCCTCTGCCATCCTGAGCACGCTGTTCCAGTCATCTAGGCCAAGCGCCATGGCATCCGCGATGGGTTAGTCTATAAACCCGAAGTTCAGTCTTTCGGGTCGCCGTGAACCTGAAGGTTGGGATTCGAATAGAATAGAGTAGGCTTACAATTTTTTGCCGGGTCCGAACGGCTAAAATGAGAAGTACTTTTTAATACAAGAGATTCTCTTGTTGGATTGTCACTTCCTCGCAACAGGCAGTACCCTTAAAAAAAGATTTTTTTCATTTGCAGTTGGAAACACTTTGAGAACGAACCCATCACTCCGCCATGACATTAAGCCGCACTGTCGGTTCGACTACAGCCTAAACGGGTCGGCCAATTTTCTTCAAACTTGGTAGATATGGGTTTTAATTTTTCCCCCCCGGACGTTTTTTCTGTTTTTTTTTTTTTAAGACCAAAAATAACGGTACCTGAAATACGATTTTTTTTTCGAAATTTTATAAATATTTTTTTTTCTCAAAAACTGTCCCACAGAATTTAAAAAAAAAAATTGAAAAATTTCATTTGGTTAAAACTAGCTAATAGTTGAAAAAAATTTTACAAAAAATTGTTATTTTTGGTAGCCCCCCCTGGGTCCATTTTTTTGTTTTTGATTTTTTCGAAAACGGTACAGCCGATTTAAATAATTTAATAATTTTTATGCCAAAGCTCCTCCAAAGTTTGAATATTATTACATATTCAAATTTTCAATTTTTAATTTTTTGGATTTAAAAAAAAATTAAAAAATTTTTTTTTTGGAAAATCAATATTTCGAAAACCCCATCCTCGATATTTTTCAAACTTGACAAATAAAAGTTTCTTAACATAATCTAAAAGATTTGAGAAAAAAAATTTTGTTTTATCTAAAACTAACGGTACCTTTCATACAAATTTAAAAAAATGGTTTTCGAAAATCGTATTTTTCTCGAAAACGGTTCCGAGAATTTTGCTAAAATTTTTTTTCTTTCGATTTATCTTTATGATCTATAATTTAATAAAACAACATTTAAATCTAGATTTTACTGACTGTACCCACCATAGAACGATTTTTTCGAATTTTGAATTTCTCATTATCGACATAACGGATTTTAATGAATTTTTTTTATAAAGAAGCTCCTAAAAAGTTTTTTCGATATCTCAAGAACGGCTTAGTATTTTTTTTTGGAAATTAGACTTTTATTCGTACAATAATAAAAACTTAAGGTTGGAGTACCAAAATTTTTTCTTAAAAATGTTTTAAAAATTTTGTACATAAAAGCTTATTTTTTTAAGGACCCACTACAACGACTTATAATTTTTGTTCCTGCATAAATTCATATTCATATTAAAAAATTCATTTAATCCTTATGAACAGTTTTGTCTAATAACATTCGTTTTTAAAATTCCTAGTCTATTACATAGGAGCAAGTTCGTGCGACTCAGTCGTGCATTTTGTTTCATTTTGTATAAAAATGTAAATTTAAAATTCGCAGAAAACTTTTCTTCTCTTTAACCCCGGCAATTGTCATTTACATCAATAACAGTATTCGAGGACGAAAAGAAGGAGTTATTTAATAAAAAAATAAAAGCCGAAAAGTTCGCCTCAAAGCGGAGCTCAATTTGTCTAGTTTTTATTTCAAAGCGCAGCTAACTTCACGCTGTCTCATTTTCAAATGGTTTAACCTCAATATACGCAATGGAGTTTAGTTCAATCCTTATTTAAGCTTTAAACCTGTAACATTATCGTCCTGTAGAGCTGGTGGGATAGAAATTCATGGAAAAGATTTGGAGCACTTTGACACCCTTTTGAAAAGAGTTAGGTAGTTACACTGAGATGAATGGCTCTAAGTTTCTTTCATTGATCCCAATACCAAAACCCCTATGAAAGATCATATCTACTTATGTTTTTGTGCGCAGACATTTTTTTAAAATTTCCAAAACTATCCTTTAACTCTTTTTATGAGATTAATATGCGAATTTTTATATTTACATCTTAGACGTATAATAAGACTTTCTAGGTAATTAAAATTTAATTGCCATTTTTTTAACGTAGATGTATCTATTTAGCCTTCATGTTGTTTGAAATGAGAATTTTATTTTCAATTTCATAAAAAAAAAGAAAAAAAAAAAGAACTAATTGCACCTGCAACACAAAGACCAAAGACAGACCAACAATACAATGAAAGGAGGCCACTGTTCCCTTGCACATAATCGGGCCCCTTCAATTAATTTCCACTTGCTTAGCTGCAATGGTGAAAGTTAGATTACTGACTACGCACTATCAATTGTGAGGGGCATGAGGTGGCACTATGGCGGCTGCATCATAATCACGCAACATTATACCAAAAGGGTTCAAATGCACAGGCACCCAGGCTTATGGGCAAACCCCATCGAGAAGCCCCCATTTAATTCCCACTCAATTGAGATATCACTGTGTGTTGTTTTTTTGTTTTTTGTCTCGCGATACGCAATTCAAATGCAAATAGTTATATGGCGGCGGCAGCAGTAGTGGCGACGCGACCGACGCGACGTACCGCTATATGTCCCACATATGGGGAGCACCATGTAGGCAGCAGACTCACCAACGCCAAAACTAAGAACGTATAAGTCCATAAACAAAAAAAAAACTAATTAACTTAAATATTTATTCTCGACCTGTAAGGTGTTCTTTTTGATTTGTGTCCCCCGTCCCCCTCTCCAGCCAGCCATAAAAGATACGTCCTCTCGTAGAAGGGTAACACACTGCCAGAGAGCAACTTGGAATTGGAGCCCCTCCCGTTCTTATTTCGGAATTCTTCGGACCAGAATTTCTCGGTGGCACTATGGTATCGCTTTTGTGGTTGCGCGGATTACGAAAAGGGGGCTCATTCCACCCTTTATCGGGAAAAAAGAGGAACCTAAGTGGTAGAGAAGAGCCAAGAAAGGCAAGGGACTGCAGAGAGAAAGAGAATTGAGTCGCTACCGCACCGCTGCGCTGCCACTGCTCGATCTGGTTGTTTCTTGGTTCAATGGATTGCCTGACCGTGGAGTTAATTTAGTTGCGTTTTGGATTATCGCTTCAATTGATGTGAATTCAATTGTATCCACACACATACGGTTCTTTGGCTTTTACTGTTGATTTTGATTAAAAGAAAAACGTTTTTTTTTTTTGTGTACAATTGACACGGTCGTTCCAATTGCTTTGCTGTACATTGTCGTCGTTGCGTCTCTGGTTGGAATTTTGTGTGTTTTTTTTGTTAATCGTATTTTGTAAAAAAAAGTGCAGTGTTCTTTTTTTTTTGTCCGAACTGTTTAGTGTTTCCTATTGTGTTTTAATTTAATGTAAATTTGGCACTTTTTTCTTTTTGAATTGTTGATTCATCATTGTATGGATGGTTTCCCTGGATTTTCCATTCATATTTTGAAGAATTGCTTCTACGAATTTACGTTAAAAAAAAAAAAAAAAAAAAAAAACTAGTTTTTAAATAAAAGTGCCTTCATACTTGTACAATGCCTTTTCCAGATCAAATAGAAATGGATGTTCTGGAATTCAAGTGGATTGCGAAATGTTTTCTATTCTCAAGAAATGAACTTCTCCCCCATTATAAATTGTCTGCAGAATTTCAGAGATTTTCTTCAGAATTTATGAAGGGACTCTGAGTTAAGCACATGTTCTCAATAGGATTTGGTTTTTGGATTATTTTTAGTTTTATAAAATTTTTCTGCGAATTTGGATTAACACCAGAGACATCTGGATTCAAAAATATAAAACATGAGTCAAGTTTTGGATTATGATAAGTATTCAAAGGCTCAGGAAATGCTAGGCCAGAACGGGACGGATAAGTTGTTTGTACACAACTAGCTTGGTCATCTTACTTAGTCCATTTCGCATCCTGAATAGCGGATGGACCAAGTGCAATTTCAGTTTGTTCGGAAAGTTGATTCCCAAGTACTTCGTTGATGATTTAATTGTTATTTGAGTGTTGTCTGGAAACTTTAGTTGGATCGCATCACAGCGTGTTGAAAATGCTCGTCCTCGAATGACAGTCACTGATGTTCGGAAGCAGATGAGTTTGGTTTTTTCGCTGTTTATCTTCAGTCCCCATTTGAGATAGTATTCTCATAGATTTTTAATGTGCTCTTGCACTCTCCTGGCAGCAATATCTGGTGAAAAAGAGGTGGTATAAGTGATAGATCCGGCTGCATTAAGCTTCGTCTTTGTTCCTACAATCTTGGCTGGTTGATCAACAGTATAATGTAAATGTTAAACAGCAGTGGTCCAAGTTTTGAGCCTTGAGGGACTCCAGCGTTAATATACTTGGTTGATGTGTGTTTGCTACCTGTACATATAAAAGTCTATGGGTTAGGAATTTTTTGATTATTCTTACTTAGTGTTTAGGAAGTCCTGGTTTTCGAGAGTTTCAATAGTACTCCTTTTATTCAAACTCTGTCGAAAGAAGATTTCTGATATCTTCATACAGCGAGTTACTACTTCTTCGATAAAAACCAGAGGGCGGTCTTTGAAACTATCCTCAGAGTGATTGGAAAACGCTTCAGCAGAAGTTGTGTTAAAACTTTTTGTCCGTGAAGATAAATCACACAATTTCGTAAATCGTTTTTATTTGGAAATTTTAAAATAAAAATGAGAAATTTTCTCAAAATGTACAACCTGTAGGATTCGAAATTTTTTTTTCAACAATTTAGTTCGCAATTAACTGAAGCCCAATTTTCCAGTGTGAGATGATCCAAATTTCGTGGTTTAGTCTGAATTAACTCCTGAGAATTTATATTTCCTGTTAACTAGAAAAAAATTGGCGAGTTAACTATTAACAGATATTTCTGACAGATGATTGTCAAAAATCTATCGAAATCAATAGTGCGACACTACGGAAAGAATGATCCGATTTCAATAGTGATCCATGTTCAATGTGTGGAAAGCTTCAGAAGAAGTCTTCACTTTTATAGACATCATTCAATAGCATAAACGAAAATTTTTCACGTAAGATTTAGAGACTGTTACCACCAGTAGCAGCAACTTCAACTGCTACCACCAGTACCCAGAAGATGAACAAAGGAAGAGATTGCTTTGATGCGAATAATTATAGCAAACTTTATCATTTTTATTCGTTTATTTATTTGTGTCAAAGCAATCGTCCTTTTTCTGGTTACAGATTGTGACAGTAATATTTCTTTTGTTGCTACTGGCGGTAATATAGTCTCTAAATCTAACGTGAAAAATGTTCGATTTTTGTAGTTTAAACCAACCACGAAGCAATTCTAAATCATGGTTTAGACACAAAAATAAATGTTTAAATAACTTTTACTACTATAACACAAAGCAGTGTCATCGGCAAATGCAGTTATTGTGCCCTTTAGAGCTTGTAAAAAAGCGAATTAACAAAGATTAAAAACAAAATTGGTTCTAAAACAGAGCCTTGTGGAACACCTTTATTCCAATATTGGAGAGCGCAAATTTCTAAAATGCAATCTACTAAGTTTAAAGAAATTTTTCGTTTTGTCTATCATCGAAATGTCAAGTCTGATCAAAAACTCGAGTTTTGTTATTGTGTACTTCTAAGCAAGTCATCATCGCCTTCCGTTTTGAACAGCTCGGTTGCAAGGCTATCAGCTTCAACTGCTTTATTATAGTCCTGATTACCATCGACTCTATAAACGAGTCTATCATTTGGTAATCCTAAACAAAAACCCTTTCCGTACTTCCTACTGTCCTTTAAACTAGTCGTGGAAATGGTAGAGTATTGATCAGAATGAACCTGAATTACCGCAAACCTAAACGAGAAGTTTAAAGAGACCAAGAATTCTATAGGATCTATCTTACTCTTAAAAGGGCATTGCTCCAGATAAGGCAGCAACAACGTCATATAAATCTGAACAAGTATGGTCTATATGAAGGCCATCATTCAAGGTCGATTCTCTACTGATATCTTAGTAAGACAATAAAAGATTGTAAGAACTAAATTGACCTAGTAAAAGGTTTACGACGCCTACCTATCAAACGAACAAAGGCATGGAGTAGTTTACCCGTATAAGTGGTGGGTATTCGTTGTACAGCAAAAAGCGTTATTTGTAACACTTATCTTAGTTAAAACTCCGAATGGGTCTACTGTAATGTCAAGGAGGTAGAGTGCAGGAATTGACTACTTCATTGTTCATAATCTCAACAACTACCTATAACATGGGTAAGGTTGTAGATAAGGTCGGTGAACATTGAACCTAGCTTGAGTGACTACTATTCTCTTTCTAACAAGAAAGACTAGCTTTTGATTGATACCAAATCCCAGAAATAAATGATGAGCTGTCTCCGAAATTGTTGAAGAGTGTCCCCCCTTCATAGAAAAAAGCTTTTTCGAAGCTCTGGAGAAAAAAACCTTTTTCCTTGTTAAAACTGCGAACCTATTCTATTGGCCGGCAGTGTATAGTACCTACATAATTATATGTCGAAGGTAAAAATTATTTCGCAAAATTTGCATTTTTGTATTTTACGACACAATAAATATTTTCGTTCGAAAACGTTTTCAAATATGCGAATTATTTTACAATAATTAAAACAATTCAGAACATAATATATTTTTACTTGCGACTAAAAGGTACTATAAGGCAAGTTATGCATTCGTAAAAAAAATTGAACTCGAGATTTTGATCAAAGTTGACATTACGATGAAAGCGAAGACCAAAAAAGTGGGTCTCGCAATTCTGTCTGTCTGTTCGACTACAGCTAAACAGCTCGACCGATTTTCTTCAAACTTGGTAGATATGGGTTTTATTTTTTTACTCCCGGATGTTTTTTCCTTTTTTTTAAGACCAAAAACAACGGTACCTGCCATACAATTTTTTCTTTTTCAAAATTTTATAAAAAAATTTTGTTCTCAAAAACTGTTTCACAGATTTAAAAAAAAAATCAAAAAATTTCATTTAGTTAAGCCTAGGTAATGGTTGAAAAAAAAATTCCCAAAAATTATTATTTTTGGTCCCCCCCCCCCCTTGGACCCATTTTTTTTTTTTGTTTTTGACTTTTTCAAAAACGGTACTACCGGTTTTGATCATTTTTGTTATGTTAAGGGTACCCAGCAGTTTCAATATTATTGTGTATTCAAATTTTCAAAACATTTTTTTTTTTGGATTTTTAAAAAAATTATTTTTTTTTTGAAAACTCAATATATATTTCGAAAACTCCATGCTCGATTTTTTTAAAACTTGATAAATAAAAGTTTCATAAAATAATCTACAAGATATGAGAAAAAAAATGTATTTACCCTCCATACAAATGTTAAAAAATTGTTTTCGGAAATCGTATTTTTCTCGAAACGGTTCCGAGAATGTTGCTAAATTTTTTTTCTTTTGATTAATTTTTACGATCTATAATAAAATAAAAAAAAATTGAAATGAAGATATTACTGACTGTACCTACCATAGAACGATTTTTTAAAATTTTGAATTTCTCATTATCGGCATAACGGGTTTTAATGAATTTTTTTAGAGGGAAGCTTCTAAAAAGTTTAAAAGACATAGCATTTCAAAACTTTAAGAAAAATATTTTTTTTTTTAATTTTGAAAAAAAAACAACTATTTTTTTTTTTTTTTGAAAATTCAATATCTCGAAAACGGCTCAATATTTTTTTTTTAAATTTTTATTTGAAAACAATAATAAAAACTTTAAATTAACGTACCAAAATTTTTTCTTAAAAATGTTTTAATTTTTTTTTTTATGTAAAATCTTATTTTTTTAAGAAACCACTACAAAGACTTATAATTTTTGTTCTTGCATAAACCTGGCATCACATGACATCCTATTTTTACCTCCAACTACTTAAGAAGTTGTTTAAGTCATTTAAAAAATTAATTTTATGCTTATGAACAGTTTTTCTCTAATAACATTAATTTTTGAAATTCTTAGTCTATTACATAGGAGCAAGTTCGTGCGACCCAGTCGTGCATTTTATTTTTAATGAGTTTCGTAAAGAAAAAGTTATTTATTCGCAAAATTTGCAAATTAGCAATGTTTAGAAAAAAAATAAAAATAGGGGCAGTACAAATTTGGTACACTTTAGTGCAACTTGCTTTTCTTTTGTTTCAGAATCAAAAATGACAGTACAATGAAGTTAACACGCTTCGCAGAGATAATTTCCGTCTGCAAAAGTTGCAAATGTTCGTTTTTTTTTTATTATTTCTTCGGAATTTGACAGCAAAAAGAAAAATGAGAGAACAACATTGTTTTGTTTTCGCAAAATTTTCTCCGTTTTGTTTAAATATTAACAGCATAATGCAGCTTAATTTGGTTTCTTTCTTTTTAAAAGATCGAAAATGAGTTAAAATTCTCGAAAGTGAAATTGCAGAAAATAAAGATAAATATTTAACTTACACATATGTACATATTTCATTTCAAAATATTTAACATTAAAGCAGTTAGTTTTGTAACAACGAAAAATCTAGCTTATGAAATAAGACGTGAAAGATAAGCATTTATTTTTAAAAAGTGCGGATGTGGTTTTAATCTAATTAAAATGACTAACATATCAAATAATTTGGATATCTTTAGATAGTTTTTCTTGCAAAAATGTTTGCCTCAGTAAATAAGTTTTTTGTTACAAAAAAAATCCAAAAAAATTCTTAACTTCAAGAAAAAAAAAACACCAAACAATCAAAACAAAATTTTTCCATGTAAATGAACTGTAATAATTTTGTGTTTTCCAATCTTAAGGTGTAAATGGGTATTTTCTTCGCCGGAAATAAAATGTTCGCAAATTGTTAAACCTCTTGGCAGGAAGTCATATTTTCATATATTCCGACATTAACACGAACCACTTGAGTAGAACTCACTGCAAAAAAAAAATAAATAAATATAAATTTACCTATACACACTGTATTTCATTGTACTTCAACATTTTGTGCTCACGGTGTCAATAAATCATTTACCGGATTCGGATGTTTTATCGATTTATGTTTATTCAAGTTCAATTTAATGTTTTGTTGGTAAAAGTTGATGGACTTGGCATGGGTTGGCTTCGCCGTGCCGCCGTTTCTGCTGCCGCCAGCCATCTCTTAAAACTCTCAAGTAGATAAACTTCACTTGAGTTGTGATATTAAACGAAATGAAGTGCACGCCTGGGTCGGATGTACTTGCTTTGCTCATGAGTGCTACTCATATTATATCCTATACAGTTGTCCTTCTGAATTTCTTGGATTTAGTCGAAAATGATCTGAATTGTGTTTTCAACATTTTTGATCTTATTAAGAATCGCAGAAATAATAAAATGTGTATTAATGGCCCTCATAGCACATTATGGATTATGAGTGAATAAACTCGTTGTTCTCTCGGAAAAATTCTTGAAAACGACGAACATACCGAATGCCTACTTGTGGATCATTTGATCTCAACTCGTGAACCAATTCTTATATATTTTATATGGAAAAAGGTGTAACTGCCGTAAAATTCTTTGTAAAGACCGCTTAGCCATCACCAACTGCGAAGAACGTCGCCTGGTTGAAGTTTTGGAATTTTTCTCAATACTTGCTTGCACCCGAGCAATGTTTACATCATTTCGAATTGCAGGATAATCTTTTAGCAAGCGGAAGATCACAATAAGCCCCTTGTTGCTAAAAACACTGAACTAATCGGTAAATCATTGGAGCACTGGGCGCATTTTGAACATTAAAGAAATTTTGATATGCTCTTTGTGTCTGAATTTTTGCATGTCGACTTTCAAAATAAAACTGAATAACTCTGGTTCTTTGTTGTCCTTAGTCTTTCCATTTCCAAGTTTTCAAAATTAATTCTGAAGAAAAAAAAAATCAATAGTTAAAAAAAACTGCCTTTTTTGTTTAACCACAATAAATAAAGTTATTCTCAAGGATTACATACAACATACAGCTTCTATTGAATCACGAAAAGCCCTGATATAGTTATGTAGGAAGGAATAGCGGCCACGAGCATGTCTTGCTCTTGACCCAACTACCGTCACTCTACCTGAACGTCGCTAGTTTGCTGTCTTAAGATCGAGAAGTACCCGTTACAGAAGTCGTCGAGGATCACCTCAGAGCCACTTTTTCGTTTAAAGAAAAGAGATCAAGTCTTTGATCTTCAGTTCAGATAGTTCGTTAAAGTCTTTGAAGAATAACTTTCCGAATAGTTGGGCTCTCATTCAGGGCAGATCAGTCCATTTACAGAGAAAATTAATGACTATTTCCTTTTCCTACTGATTCCCACAACTATCACAATCACAATGTGTTGTGTAAGGAATACCCAGCTTCGTTGCATGTTCCCTTATTGATCAGTGTTCAGTGCATGTTGCAGCTATCATTGCTATGTCTTGCCTAGGTCTGCATATTAGGTCTATTCGGTCGGGACTTAATATAGTAGGGTCACATCTTTCTACATATAATGCAGTTGGTTAAACTACTCCACCTAAGGTTGAGTTCTGTGAGAACAACTGTGTAGATTTTGCCCTTCATAACACCAAGAGAAATATTAAGTTTATCCACAAGTGAGCTATGAAGGGCTGATTGTTGCCTGGCTAGCTCGTCAGCCGGTTGATTTCCCTATATTCTAGAGGGTTTTAGAATTCATATAAGAGTGACATTGAGGTTAATGTTCTGTCTCGGAAGTTCATCCCGCTATTTTAACACCAATTTCGAGGATATAAAAGTCGAATCAATGACTTTAACAATGGCTGTTTTCCAGTTTCGATTTGGATCTAGTTTTAGTATTTTGCATGTCTCTCTTATTGCCAGTAATTAAGTGTGAAAGACACTGGCTAAATAAGGTAGCCGAAAAGAACTAAAGACTCTGAGAAAATTCCCGAACCGACACCATCCTCTATCTTTGAGCCATCTAGATGGAAAAATAACGTAAAAATCCTTACTGATGACCACAGAAGGAGTGCAGTAGTAAGTGCTTGTTGACAAAAATTTCTGCTGAAATCAGGTTTGTAGTTTTGCTGTGTGCTTAAGGGTTTGACAAGCCAAAAATCTGATTCTTTTAGCCCTCAACGCATACTGCAAGGTATTATATATTTAATATTTAAGACGAGTAGTAGGAAGTAAAGAAATACGCCTAAAGCCATTTGTTGCGCAGAATCGTAGACCAACCCCCCCCTCCCCGTAGTGCCAACGCTGGCTCTTCTTTAAACCTAAGATAAGACGCCTCATTGCATGAAATATTCTTCAAGAATTGGTCACTACTTCGTAATTTTTCAGTAATATTATTTTGTTTGTTCTTTAAGTGGAAACGGTTAGAAATAGAACTCATACCTCTGGAGAGACCTTATGACGTACTTACCATTACGCCAAAGATTTATTATTCAAACGATATTGCACTGAAGTTGAGCTGAGATATGCTAACATCTCGGAATCTGACCCCTTCTACTAAAATTTCAAAATATGTGATTTCAGAAATTTTTCGTTCAGTTTTTTTTATTTTTCTTTCTCTTCTTCTTCTTCAGCGGTGATTAATTTTGTTTAATAACATTTCCGAGGGTAAGCCTTGTACATAGTTTATCCTTGGACTGACGTGCTACAGCTGGTAGCACAGCAGGTTGAGTATACCTTTCAGCTAAGGGGTCTGTTTTCATTCAAACAAATCACAAGGGAGTTTTTCCACTACCATCATCTCTCCTACGACTATGCAATGTTTTATTTTGTCTTTGCTTGTTTGCCTTTTAAGCATGAGTCCTAATTATTTGAATCCATGCTTTATCCAAATGCTCTACCCGTATCAAAGAACAACCACTTTGGAGTATGCCACTGTCCTTTCTGTCAAATAGTTGAGAAGAGACTGAAATAAAAAGTAAAGGACCTAGTACACTGACCTGGTGTACACCGATTAAATTGGGTATTACTTGTAGAATTCTATTCTGCGTAATCTTACTTACTTTAAGTGGGACTACAGTCCGGAATGAACCATTAGCTGGAACAATAAGCTTCTTCAAGCCATCAGGATCCCCAGCCAACGCTTTCCAGTTTCGCACTCCGTCGAGGTCCTTTTCCACTTAACCTTAGCCAAAGAAGCAGCGATTGGCAAGAGTTATACTCAAGCTTAAGTAGGAAAATGCTAAGAATTATAACAGATATTCGCACTGGCCACAGCAAACTTAGAAGACACCTAAGTTAAGTTGGTGTAGTAAGAAGTGCCACGTGTAGATTCTGCAATATGCACGAGGAAACACCAGACCATAAACTAGGGAAATTCTGTCCACTCATGCACCAAAGGTAAAACTGTCTGGGACGATACGAGATTCTCCAATTACTCAAATTTCTGTGAGCAAAGAATTTGAAGGAAGAACTAAAGCTCATCCAGATTTAAGTGGAGGCGCAATAGATCTCTAGGTCGCAGGGCAATATCCCCAATATATATTATTCATTCAAAACTTATACTTTCTTTGATCATTGTCTGAGCTTTTAGACGATTCTAGGTAGTCTAACTACACCCAAAGTTCTAGATGTCTATAGTAACGTTCTGTACGAGACTTTGGTCTGTTGTAAAGAGAACATCTTGCCGATGGAGGACTTTTCTGACATAAAGTCACACTGCTATTTACCTATCACCTCTTAAACAAGCTGTTTCAGGCTTTAACAGAAAATATAATATAAGGAGACTAATACCTTTTTCGTTGACGCAGTTCAAAAGGTCTGCTTTCTTGATGAAAATCAATGCTGATAGCTCTTTCATTAGGCATGATTTCCTCCGACCATATTTTGTAGATGAACTGGTGCATTTCTTCTAACCAAGTTATTTCAGGCCTTCATCCCCAGCAGATTTGTTGGTCTTAAGTTCAGATAAAACCATCTTCACTTTAGCTCAACCGTGAGCTTATTAAAATAGGTTATAGAAATTTAATCGATTTATCAAATTTGTACAGTAAAGACCAAAGGACTAAATGCTCCACCCTGGGGAACACCGACTTGAATTTGATACCGCTCTCCGAAAACCATTATGGTTTTCTTCTGTTGTTATTAAAATTGGTCCACTTAAAAATCTGAACTACGAATTTTTACGAATCCATAACCCTCCTTAAGACTTGGTACCTCCATACCTATCGCAAGCAAAAAGCATTTAACTGAGCGTAAAGATCAAAAGAATATACACAATCAAGCGGTAACTTCTTCTTCTTCTTTGTGTCTCTTGTTTTGTACATTGTATGCAGATGCACTCTCCCTTTGAACAAAAAAGAAAACACCAAGTGTATCTACAAGATACTTGATGCGTTTCCTCGCAAATCTTTTCTGTAATCCTACTTGCGATAAATTTCATCAGTCAACCGCATACATCGCTGTGGCCCGTTCTATGGAGTATGTCATCGTTGACGTATCATTATGTAGAAGTATGTTCAAATATCCCCTCACGCTTGCAGAACCTCAGCTGAAAAACATTTTATTTAAAGTGTTATTGTGTTATTGAAATAAATCCTTCACTGTACACAGTAGCATCCGTGTATATCACATCACTTGAACGAACGAACAACATCGAATGCAATTCTGCAGTGTGTAAAAGTTTTTGGTATAATTTATCCACAGTTGAATAAACTCAAAGGCAGGTACAATTAATTATTATTTCGAACTTACACTTACATACAGTTTAGTTGAGGAAAGGAAGAGGAAGTGAACTTTGAACAACCATTGGGAGGTACAGGTATTGTACATTGTCCTAATTAGAGTAAATAGACTTTGTGAGGAAAGTTTATTCTGCTGAAAAGGCTTCCATAGAAGGACAATTTGAGTGCAGTAAATACTTTATAGGAAACTTTTGTTCATAGAACTTGTGAGTGAACTTTAAACCTTTATACCTAAATGTACGAGTATATGTAGGTATTGAGTAAATGTTGCAGGAAGTAATTTTGTCGAATTATAATTAAGGCGATAGATAGTTTTAAGTCTTATAGTGGAGCGGATTAAAAGTTAGACTTATAGTTAACTTTATTATGTCAAAGGAAGTATTGGCTTCAAGTTTAGAAGGAAGAAAGAAAGTATTGTTATAAATAGATTACAGCTCTTGTGATAAGCCAGGTTTAAAGTTTTGTTCGGCTAGATTATTATAGTTAGTTGCGAGTGTTTTTCGAACGGTACAAACAATTGTAGGAATATTTTCTATAGGAATCAACTATCCTACTAAACTTAAAAAAAACTTCGACCAATATTGTTTCCCACAAAATTTGCATTAATACTTTATACAACTTTTAGGCAGGGTGAACTGAGGCTCAAGTCGAATGAGTTAATGTCACAATTAATCCTCCAAAGCATGCGAGTCATATGTTCGTTGAACCCATAAGAGGTTCGGTGGGTGAGAAGCCAGAAGATACCAGAATTTCTTAGAACTAATGCTGAAAGTGATGGAATTGTAGAGAATTGTGCAGTCAAAAGATCCTGAAAGTAGTCTATGGATGAAGACAATGTCTTCTCATCTTCCAGCATACTCAGTTTTATCAATGGAAGAATCTTTTCTTCGTAAAAACTTCCTTTCGAACCTTAAAATACAAGTTGTATTGGGTGGTTTTAAGCCTGAAAAAACAAATGCTGGTGTGCCACAAGGCTCCGTTTTGTCTCCGACACTTTCTCATATTCATTAATGATCTTTTGTCTGAAACATCTACTCCATTAAACTATTCTGGTGACGACAGAATTCTCATATTCGTTTCCAGATGCATCTAGAACGGTAGCATTAGCTCATTAAATCCTGATCTCGATAACATTGTAAAATCGGAGGAACTATAAACCGCGTAGAATTTAATGCTTCAAAAACAGCAGAGCCCACCCCTATCGAACTTGCATTGAGGAAACCGAACGCCTCGTAGTTCTTGGTATGTGCTTCAAAGACCATAATTCTGTGGAGTGATTACTATTCTTCGTCGCAATAATTCAATGGAATAGGTATATTTCCGCACTATTACAGTTGCAAGAGCCCGTCGAGGTCTTGATATAAACAAAGTCGCTAGTCCTAATGGTATACCCCAATTCTTCTGACGAGGTGTTCTTCATCTCTGATAATATCCTTGCGTAAGCTTTTTAATCCCTCCTATTGCTCTAGAATCTTCCCTTGAAGATGGAAAACAGTATTTGTCGAGCCTGTTGCTAAAATAGATGACCCATGCTCCCCCTATTCCTACCGACCAATTGCACCTACGTCCGTCCCTTCTCTCTAAGGTTATGGAATCGCTGATCAATTATATCAGCTGAAGAAATATCTCTAAGGCATTTGATACAGTTTCGCGCCAGGCTCTTTTATCAAAAAAACCTGCGTTTTGTATCAACGAGACCCTTATACTTTGGATTAGAAATTACCTTCTAGATCCTTCAATATAAGTTCTTTTCGACGGTATTAAGTCTGATCTTCAAAAAATTTTAACTGGTGTGCCACAGGGCTCCGTTTTGTCTCCGACTTTATTTCTTATTTAATAAATGATTTCTTATCTTCTAATCAACTTCATTTTTTAGCCGAGGACTCTACCCTCAGCTTTTAATACTAGTTCTCAAATTCACGTCCATCTTCTTTGGAAGTGGAATTGCAACGGTATCGTATGATAAACTCATTAAACTCCGAGCTTTGCAGCATTGTTAAATTGTTTAATGCTTCGAAAACTGAATACTGTCAATTGATTGTCGTTGAAGCAAAATGTATCCCTTATGCCATTGTCCTTGAATGGTACTTGCGTGGAAGGAACCGAAAAACTCTCAGTACTCGGTATATGTGTCAACAAAGATCTTTGTTGGAATGACAACATTCTCGAGACCGCCAAAAATGCTGCTAAATGCTTAGGATTTCTATATAGATGCAAGAAATTTTGTATCTGCTTACGATTTATAAGGTTATACATCCAAAACTCGAGTATAACTCACATCTTTGGGCAGGTGCGTCTGACTAAGTATGAGAGTAATACTCTAGTTTTGGGTTAGTACGCTCTATAAATAGTTACCACATCAGAAGGAAAAAAAAGTTCTCGCTCGTCTGAGAAAACCTAGACATTTAGCAGCATTTTTAGCTATATCTGATATGTGGTCGTTCCACAAAAGTAGTTTAATAACGCACATATCAAGAGCTCAACATATTCTGCAGTTGCAACTCGACATTCGAAGAAGAAGGAGTTGAGTCAGGAAAAGCAGTATGAAAAACTATCATCAGCGAAGCAGTATTAGACAGTAGATCATTTGTAAAAAAAGAGAAATAGTTTTGGAGACAATACGGAGCCTTGTGACACACTAGCATTTATTTGGTGCATTTTAGACAGAAAGGTAATTAGTACTAATCCAGCAAAGAAATAACCCGTTGATACGAAAAGTATGCATTTTCAATAAGAGAACTTGATGTCAAACTCTTTCAAATGCTTTAAAAATATCAAGCGTTAAAATTTTGCTCTCTCCAAAGCGATGTAAGGATTCATTTTCGGTGAGAAAAACCATTAAATCTGCAGTGAATCTGTTGCCACAAAAGCCGTACTGAAGATCATTGAGAAGCTTTCGTTAATCGAGATATTTCATAAACTGATGATCGATCAGCGTTTCCATGATCTATGATCTTGGAAAAATCGCCCCTTTTAGGAATTCTTTGTACAGTGTTTTTCCTATCCACAGGGAAAATGGCCAAAAGAAAATGAATGGAAAAAAGCTTACCCAGTAGTTCATTCAAAGTGTAAAAACACATTTTCAAGCCAATTAGGTTAGGTTAGGTTAAAGTGGCTGTCATTAAAGCGTCTGACACACTTAGACCATTGGAGGTCCATTGTGATACCACGATCTAATAGGGAACAAAAAAGGTTTCCTATTAGTTAAAACCATTTGGAGCTTCTGATGAAGCGAAGGAGACTTTTACAGCCCGATTCTCCCCCTTGTGAAGAGTCACAAGTCACAAGCTCTTGTGACTATTCCTTGTGAGGATTGTTGTGATTCGATAACATTTTGGTATTCTCCCCCTAATGGTCACAAGAAAACTCACAACAAAACTCACCACAGCATGGTGAGATTTTTAAGTGTCATTATTAGAACAGCTGATTATTCAAAACGAAGAAATTATTATGCAAGGTAACATAATTTTTAAACAATAAAATGATTAAATAATAAATATAACATTTTCAGAAGAAAACTTATAAATGTATTGTTTTGGAGAGCGAATGGATCATTTGTATCTCTCAATGTTCTTAAAGCCGTCGCGCTTTAAACTTCTTGATACGATTAGTTTCTTAAAGAAATTTTTGTTTATGTAATAATATTACTTTTCTTTTTTGTGGGAAAGATCAGCAAAAATATTCACTAGAACAAAGTCCACTTCCATTTTTGTGTACTCACAATTATTCACAAATCCTGAAAATTTTCTTACTGAATGTCAATCCAAGAAACTTTAAAAATTTATGAGTTGTGACCTGCTCTGAAGGAGATCACAGTTTCGATTGTTTTTGTGACTCTCACAAGTTGTGACTGAGCGGCAGAATTCGAAAAAGTCACAAAATCAATTTCACCTCTTCTTGTGACTTGTGAGGCATCACTGACTTTGGGGAGAATCGGGCTGTTAATGTCTTTGTCTATGAGATCGCTTGGTTCATTATAGAAATGTTCTCCTAGATGAAGTTTGCGTCTGTAAGAGAGAGCAGGGCATGTACAAAGAAGGTGTGGGATTGTCTCCTCTTCCTCTTCGTCCAAGCAACTCCTGCAGAAATCGTTTGATAGCACACCGAGACGTGCGGCGTGTCTACCTATGAGACAGTGTCCAGTTATGACACCTATGACGGAGCTGATCTGAGATCTACTGAGGGACAATAGACATTTTGACCGTTTCAGATCCAGTTTAGGCCAGATCCGCTTGGTCGCCATACAAGTGGTAGTATTAAGCCATCTTGTCTCGATTGTTCCAGAGCGATTCGTTTCAGCATAAGTTTACTTGTAGCTATGGGCATACCTATATTTGCCTTTTCGGGTAAGATAGGCATTTCCGTTCCAATTCTGGCGAGTTCGTCGGCTTTACAATTCCCCGGAATGTCCCTGTGACCCGGCACCCAGAATAGGTGAATGTTAAACTGTTTGGCCATCTCCATTAGAGACGAACGACAGTCTTGGGCTGTAATGGAGTTTACAGAGACTGATGCTAGGGATTTCAAAGCAGCCTGACTGTCTGAGAAGATACGGATATCCGTGTTAGATATCACGTTTTCTTTAAGCCAGGACAATACTTCCTTTATCGCCAGAATTTCCGCTTGGAATACGCTACAATGGTTTGGTAGGCGGAAGGAGAGACTAAGATTTAGTCCATCTGAGTACACTCCACCACCCACTCCGTTTCCAGTCTTCGATCCATCTGTAAAAAAGTTTACTGATTTATTATCTGCCAAAGTCCCTTCCTCCCAAGCTGACCTTGAGGGAATGGTGACTTCAAAGTTTTTATCGAAGACCAAAGAGGGAGTGATGTAGTCAGAGTGACTTGGTAGAGTTCCGAATAAATTCAGAATGGTGGTGTGGCCAATAGAGTTATTGGTCCATTGAGAGATGGCTTTGAGACGTATGGCTGTGCTCGCGGCTTCAAGCCAATTGGTGATATATAATCGAGGCCAGTAGATTTGCGAATATTGAAATCTTTTAGTACTCTAGCAAGAGTACGGGTTCAAAAATGTAGTGTTCCAAAAAAAAAAAAAAAAAAAAAAAATTAACGTCCTCAAGTAAAGGTGGAACTCTGTTAGGCAACGTAGATATTATGCCCATAGATCGTGCTGTGTATAACATTCTCTCTTACTTACTTACTTTAGATGGCGCTCACAGTCCAGGGTGGACTACGGCCTTAACCAACAATCCCCTTCAGCTAGCTCGGTCCCTAACTAGCTGCCTCCAGTTACGCACTCCAAGTTGGTTGAGATCGCTCTCCACTTGTGCGCGCCACCTGAGGTGGGGTCTCTTCCTCTGCTGCGCAGACCATCAGGGGTGGATTCGAAGATTCGACGGGCTGGTGCGTTGGTGTCCATACGCTCCACGTATCCCAGCCATCTCAGCCGTTGTATTTTCAGCTTCTTGGCTAGGTCAACGTCGCTGTAAAGCCCGTACAGCTCGTTGTTGAACCTTATTTATTTATTTCAATACGTTAATGCTAACGTTAAACTTACAATATTACAATATTTCTTAAAATCTAAAATTTATCTATAAACAAAGTTTGATCGATTTTGAGCATAGAAATTATTTTTAAAGAGTTTGGATTTGAGATTTACATTTGTAGATTCAATAAGAAAAGAGAATTTATTAAAAATATTTATTAACTGGTTAAGAGGACTATAAGCGCCATAGTTTGATCTACTAAAAATAGTACAAATTGGTAAATTTCTTCTTAAACTAGAACGGCTTATATTGAAATTTAATCGACAAAGAACCGATGAAGATGAAATAGATCCATTCATTACTCCAGTTATGAAACAGAACTGCAAATATTCTCTGTGAACAGAAAGAGATGGAAGGCTTACCAACTGAAGTCTATTAGCGTATGGGGGTAATATAACTCTATCTGACCAATGGAAAAAACGCAGGGCAAATCTTAAAAATCTTCTTTGAATATTTTCTATTCTATTTATGTGTACAGAGTAGTATGGTGCCCATACTACACACCCATACTCAAGAATTGGCCTAATAAAAGAAACATAAAGAATTTTTATAACATATGGATCACGGAACTCACGGGAAAATCTTTTTACAAAACCAAGTATTTTGTTTGCTTTCTTTACAATATAGTTATAATGATCGGTGAATGATAATTTTGAGTCTAATAAGATTCCGAGATCGGAGAAACTATACACTCTACATAAATGTGACGAATTCAACAGGTAGTCAAAAATAAATAAATTACGTTTGCGTGTAAAACACATAGTCTTACACTTGTCAATATTTAAAAACAAACAGTTATTATTGCACCATTCATAAAATCTCCGAAGATCGTCTTGTAGTTGTTCACAGTCCGCAATGGAGTTAATTGTTCGAAAAATTTTCACGTCGTCAGCATAGATTAAAGCCATAGAATGTTTTAATATAGAGGGAAGATCGTTTATAAATAAAACAAATAGCAAAGGGCCAAGATGACTCCCTTGAGGTACACCAGAATTAACTTTAAATTGACACGAACGGTTATTTCTGAATATTACACTATAAAATCTATCTTTAAGGTATGAAGATATCCACAAAACAAAACAATGGTTAAATCCAATGTTCCTTAATTTATCTAATAGTATTTTGTGACTTAATTTGTCAAAGGCTTTACTAAAGTCAGTAAAGATGCAATCTACTTGAGAGTGTTTTTCAAACGCATCTAGACAAAAGGTAGAGAATTGTAATAAATTTGTGACCGTGGATTTTTTCTTTACAAAACCATGTTGATTTTCACATATAACGGATGAACAATTAAAATTCTCCTCCATACTCCATCGATACAGACTGCACTGAAGATCAAACGAAGAACTTTTCTTTCAAAGCACCCACGCAGATTTTCATCCGTTTTAGCCAGTGCCCCATACAGCAGGACCGGGATGATGAGGGTCTTATACAAGGTCTCCTTGGTTCTTTGAGATAGGGCTTTATTACTCAAATGCCTTCTTAGCCCGAAGAAACAGCGGTTGGCAAGAGTAATTCTCGCTTGATCTCTGCACTGATGTCGTTTTGCCATGTTATAGTGGAGCCCAGGTAGACAAAGTCTTTGAAGACTTCGAAGTTATACCTATCCATCGTGACGTTTTGCCCGAGTCGACGATGTTGAGATTCCTTTCTCGATGATAGCATATACTTCGTCTTGTCCTCATTAACAGCCAAACCTATTTTCTCCGCCTTCAGTTCAATACTTGCGAACGCACCGGTAACAGCTCGCTTCGTCCTCCCAATGATATCAATATCATCCGCATAAGCAAGCAGTTGAACTCACTTTTGAAAAATTGTACCTCTATTGTTGAGTTTCGTACAATTGCTTCAAGAGCGACGTTAAATAGGTTGCATGATAGCGCGTCGCCTTGTCTCAGACCTTTCTCGACGTCAAAGGGTTCGGTGGTGTTCTTACCAACCTTGACGGAGCAGCGAGATTTCTCCATCGTCATCCTGCACAAGCGGAGGAGCTTGGCAGGGATTCCGAGGTGAGAAATGGCTCTATATACATAGTTGTTCTCTGTCCACGCTATCATACGCGACTTTGAAATCGATAAAAAGGTGGTGTGTATCGATTTGGAACTCCTGGGTTTTTTCCAAAATCTGTCGAAGTGTGAACATCTGATCCAGGGTGGATTTGCCGGGCCTAAAACCACACTGATAGGGGCCGATCAGCTCGTTGACAAACGGTTTTAGGCGCTCATACAGTACAGACGACAGGATTTTGCATGCGACGTTTAGGAGACTTATACCTCTGTAATTGGCACACGTCAGAGCATCTCCTTTCTTGTGGATGGGGCACACTATGCCGAGGTTCCATTCATTGTGCATACTTTCATCCGACCAAATTTTTGAGATGAGTTGGTGCATGCTCCCTACCGCGCCAGCAGCTTTGTACGCTTTCATCTTGGCTTTCGCTGACCGCACTTCATTTAGGTCGGGTGGACGGAAATTTTGACCATCATCGTCCAGGTTGAATGGAATGTTCCGCCAAGCTGCGGAATTTTGGCCTTCCTCGCCATTCAGCAGTCTGGAAAAGTGTTGTTTCCAGATCCTCAGCACGGACTGCGTGTCCACTAGCTTTGTAGCCCTGGGTGGATTGCCTCACCCTTTGGTAAAACTTTAGAACATTCCCCCTGCTGGTACAGCCCTCAATAGACTCGACCGCCCGCTTCGTATGCTCTCTCTTTTTCCTCCTTAGAAGTCGGCGGTCCTCCCTTCGTCTTTGCCCGTAGAGATCCCGGGCAGCTCTCTCAGCAGCTCTGGTTTTTGTCTGCAGCATTAATTGGTAGGCCTCGTTCTTTGCTACATGCCCCTAACCTGCATTCTTCGTCAAACCAGGAGTTTCGTTGTGGTGGCCTTGTGAAACCCAGCACATCAGTGGTGGCACTACTGATTGCATTCTGGCAGTGCTTCCACAGGTCCTCCGTAGATGAAGCTGGAGGCGGGCTTGCTGAGAGATTAAGAGAGACGCGGTCTTCAAAAGTCCTGTGGCGGGGACCTCCTTCTATCAGAAAAAAGAAAACAAAAATATCTTTAAAAGTGATAGATGATGATAGAAGTATAACCAGAGAAATTTGAATCCCGGTTTTGTTCGAAAATCTCTCAAATAACAAACATTCTAACCCTTTGGACAACCTTCGTCAAAGTATATGTTTTAAATGTCTAAAAATGGAACCCCAAATCAATCAACCAGGCCTTAGTTAAAAAAAAAGTCTCAAAATAATTGTCAAACTAGATTTTCCATAAGTAGGGTTATACATTTGTTTTAATTTAGATTTCAAATTATTTCCGGAAACCATTTCAGACCCTTGCAATTACATAACTTTTCTTTTTGTCACCAAAGACAATAGATACCTACTATGAGACCCATTTCACACAAAAAAGGATACCCCTCACTTTGTTGAACTAATTATCAAAATGCCTGGAAGAAAAAAAAAGCATTTCGAAACGAATACACTCTTCCAGGAAACATTCTGCGCCAACTGGACTGTAACAAACGTTCATGGTTTCTCAAAACTATAATGCATTTCTTCCTTATCAACTTCATAACCTAAATAAATTCTCCGTCGTATCTTCACCAGCGATTTCGAAAGTGTTTGTCGTCCCACAAAAGAAAAATATCTCACAAAAAACAAAACGCACTTGATGGGAAGAATTTAAAAAAAAAATGTCAACCAAGAAATAAGAAAGAAAATTTAAATGTGAATTGTGGAATAATGTAGGAAGAAGGTAGGATAAACGATCCCTTCCCTTTGGGAACCTCAATGTATGTCTGTCGTTTGTGGAATATTTCTTTTTTTTCATCTTCAACTTCCCACAAAAAAAAAAAAGAAAAACCCTAAAAGAGTCACCACAATTGCTTTGTTGTTGTGACTATGGCCCTTAATTGAACCCTTATCCGTCTAACGGATGAGGAAATAAACTCACTCGTATATAGAAGATTTATAAAACGCACTATGGACTCATTGTTGTCGGAATCCATTCCAGAAATTCTTTAGCTCTGAAAAGGAAAAAAAAAATAAAGAAGATATTCATCTCACTTCCACTTGAAATTCAGACAAAAAAAAAACGTACTTTTAATCGATTTTTTTTTATTAAAAAAGAATAAGAGATCGTTCAAAGATAGGAAGTTTTTCTTATTTTTTTTTATTAATTTATTAAAAAATAAAAAAGAAAAAATGAATCTAGTCTCTGGCGAGAATAAGATATCGATTATGATATGCGAGTCGAAGAAGGAAATGTTCCTGAGTAATGGCACAGCAGCAGCCGCAGCTTTAAAGAGGCATCCACATCACTCAACGACCACGATCTCTTCGCGTAAGTTATTTTTGTTTTAATGTGTATTTAAGTTTTTAATTAAAGAATGTTCGTTGAGATTATAATCATATGCGAATAGTCTGGGAGGTAATGCTGTTTTTTTTTTTTAACTGAGACCACCAATTGCTAAATTTATATAAATTCTATCATAAATTATAAGCGGTCACCAAAATGAAATTTGGTCGCTATGGTCCCATGAAATATCATCCAGTCTGAAATTTGTTACGAGTGTGACACCGTTACTCATTTATATTCATTTATATTTATATTCATACTGAACTTAAAAAAGTACTGGGTTTAGTAAGATGATACTATTTACGTTACGGATGTGACCCTTTCTCTACAACTTGATGACTTCCGACTAACCTTCTCCAATTGAATGCAAGAACCTTCTGTATGCTGATGACTGGTTTACTTACGCCTTATCAATGTCACCACCAATCGCTGTCTGAAAAATAGAAACCCACATCAACAGACTCTTCCATATTCTACCAGAAATAGGGCATCCGGATTAACACTTCCAAATTGGAGCTTGTCTGCTTCAGGAGACTTTCAACTGGTAGGGGCACTCGTATCGCAACCATTTGCAGAAATCTGGTTCTGAGACTCCCTGATGGATCCACCATAGCGGCAAAGCAAAACGTCAAGTACCTTCGAGTGCACTTCAACAAGTTGTTAAGGTTTAACCTGCACTCAAAAAATGTGGTGAAAAAGGCCAGCTGGTAATTCAGCCGTTTGCACCTATTGCTGAAAAGAAGATCAGGTCTTAACCAACCGAGAAAAATATTATTCTACAATAAGCTCCTGCGATCAGTGATCGGCTATTCTTTCCCAGTCTGGTTTTCAATCTCGACAGTAACACTACAGGAACGAGCATCTCTACACAGAAGCAAATTTAATCCCACTAGACTTAAATCTAGAACATTCAACAAACGAAGTAATGCGGAACATCATCGACCACCCGAACCAGCTTACAAGAAGGATGACCACTGAACAACGAAATTCACTTCCCATATCCTCCTTTCCTTTTTGTTCTTTTTATTTAGATAATGTTCTTTGACGGATTTCGTTTTTGTTTTTTTAAGTCTAAATTGTCATTTACGTCATATGTTTTGTCATTAACGTCACAAATGGATTTCTTAATTTATTATTTGTAAAATATATATACAAAAAAAAATGAAAAAAAAGCTTTGACATAAAAAGTCTTAATTGTCATTCACATCACATGTCCTTAGCGGCGCGTTATAATTTTTTTTATTTACATATTTTTTTTATTTAAAAATATTTTTTTTATTTAAAAATATTTTTATTTTTTTTATTTAAAAATATTTTTTTTTATTTAAAAATTATTTTTTTTTTATTTAAAAAATATTTTTTTTTTTTTATTTAAAAAATATTTTTTTTTTTTATTCAAAAGTTTTTTTATTTAAGAAATGTTTTTTTTTATTTAAAAACTATTTTTTTTTTATTTAAAAAATGTTTTTTTTTAATTTAAAAAATGTGTTTTTTATTTTAATTTAAAAAATGTTTTTTTATATTGATTTTTTTTTTTTATTTAAAAAATGTTTTTTTATATTGAATTTTTTTTTTATTTAAAAAGTTTTTTTTTTTAATTTAAAAAATGTTTTTTTTTTTATTTAAAAAATGTTTTTTTTTTATTTAAAAAATGTTTTTTGTTTTATTTAAAAAAATGTTTTATTTTTTATTTAAAAAATGTTTTTTTTTTATAAAGCAAATGTTTCTTTTTTTTTTAATTTGGGATTTTGGTACCAATAGTTGATTTAGCACCAACATCACAAATGGATTTCTTAATTGAGTACATACAATTTTAATTTTTAATTTTGGAATTTGGGGTCTTAATTTTCAGTCACGTCTCACGTCATTAGAGTCACAATTGAACTTCTTATGTGATATTTTTTTTTGTCCAATGTGCACGGGTCGGGTCGCACAGGCAAACAGGTCGCATATGCAAACAAACTACGGACGTCATGACGAAAAGCACTTTGTTTGGACTATTTGTGCCAACCTTAAGATCAATACCTGTACCTTAAACCATGCCAACACTACACACATTTATAGATTCATACGGAACATACAACAAATTAAACCGGACATTTTCTCGTAGAAACTTCTTTCGTTTGCATTCAGACTCTTAGATTCTTTTATAAAATTTTCGAAATCATTCCCGCTTCCAAGTTAGGTTGACAGCAAACCACTTGCTGCCTGCTACTATGAGATTGATGAATGTGTTTAACATTCAGCCAGCAGCACAGAAGCAAAACAACTACATACCACAAGCTGTTAAGTCCATGTATGCCAATAGGAAGGAGCCCCTTTTAAAGCCAATTCAACTTCTTGTACGTAAGATATTCTTCCTATTTTGTTCTTGTTTTCCTCTTTTTTTTCCTTTCTTTGCTCTTCATGTTCCTTTCTATTGTCTGAGGTGCATTAGGAGAATTGCTTTACAAAGTCATTGACTGCTTCTCGCTACACCACAAGACTGTTCTTGCTGCTCTGATGGCTAGTAGTTAAACTTCGTAGATACATATAGTAGAAGTATCTTCTTTGTTTTTTGTTAGCTGCTGCTATTTTACATTTCAGCAATCTTTCCTGTATTATTACTTAAGCGACGTTGTTTTCCTGTTGTTGGCTTCTTTGCGTTGCTTTTGTGCGAATTTGAATTACGTCACCTGTTTGAATTTGCTTGGGCTTGGAAAAGTTTTTGCTTTTCGATATTCTTAAAAAAAGTGTTTAGGGTGATGTGGCTCTACAGGAGCAGCTCTCAATTAAAATATTTAATTAATTCAACATAAATGGTTTGGGCCTTTGATTGCAATCAGACAGCATGCTGAACGATCTGGTACATTAGCTGGTAGTACTCGTACGACCCTGGTGGCACTTAAAATCAGCAGATACTAGGCCCCTAATTCACCAAGATCGGCAGCTTGGTGGCACTAAGTACTAGTATCAGGCCTCTGAAGGATTATCAAAGAAAGCCTTTAGTGACATGAGAGATTGTGCCTCTGGTGGCACAAAACATCGGCATGTACTAGACTACTGATGACACTAAATATTGGCAGGCACTAGATTCCTGGTGGCACTAAAATCGACAAGACTCCTGGATACTAGGCGCCTGATAGCACTGAAGATCAGTTGGTACTAGACCATTGATGGCTAAAGATCAGCAAGCACTAGGCTTTTGGTGGTATTAAAGAACGGCAGATAATAAGCACCTAATGTCACTGAAAATCTGCACGTATTAGACCCTTGGTGGCACTAAATGTCAGCAGGTACTAGGCTGCTCGTGGCACTAAAAATAGGGAAGTATTAGGCTCCTGGGGGCACCAAAGATCGACAGGCAATAGGCGCCTGATGGCACTAAAGATCGTAGGGGTACCAGACCCCTGCTGGCACTAGAGATCGGCAGGTACTAGGCTCCTGGTGGCACTAAAGGTCGGCCTTTTACTAGCCCACTGGTGGCACTTAGAATCAGCAAGAACTCCTGGTGGTACTAATGATTAGTAAGTACCTGGCTCAGCCTCTACTAAACTCCTGGTGGCACTAAAAATTGGCAAATACTAGACGCCCGATTGCATTTTAGATTGGCAAGTACTAGGCTCTTGGTGGCACTAAGGGTCGACTGGTACTAGATCCTTCTTAGCGATAAGGATCAGCAGACTCCAGGGCCCTGATAGCATCGGCAAGTACTGTGCCCCTTGGCGTGGTAAAGATAGGCATGTACTAGGCCCCTTGCGTCACTATATCGGCAGGCACTAAGCCTCTGTTGGCACCAAAGATCAAGACAGTTAGGACAATAAATTGACTTTGAACTAAAAACCCTTAACACGGGTGGGAGGAAGGCTCAATCAGAAATAGCTAATTGTTTGACCAACAAATCGACTTGATTCGTTTGCGTCCGGAATAAAACCAAGTTTGATGTT
Source organism: Philhelius festivus (assembly GCA_963931855.1). Classification (NCBI taxonomy): domain Eukaryota; kingdom Metazoa; phylum Arthropoda; class Insecta; order Diptera; family Syrphidae; genus Philhelius; species Philhelius festivus. The sequence continues at coordinate 224,066,859 of OZ007554.1, read as the reverse complement.
GTTGTCCAAATTTGAGCAGAATCGAAAGATTTTCGTCCATCCCTATTATATTTCCACTAAAAATTAAGTGTGAACCGTATATATGATGAATGAAACAAAATAATGAATAGTAACTGTCTTTACTCTGCCGTGTCGTCACCTATTCATGGTTCTGTGAGTTGTTGGGCACTAAGATGCGATTCTTGCTGAATCCTTTTCGGTGGAAAATAATGTAATATAGAATCCAGAATAGAAGAGGCCGCGGGAGTTTTAACATCGAGTAACTACTTGCTGAACAGCGCTGCCTACTACGAAAGTTAAACAAAGTAGCATACCACCGAAAGCTTCGTTAGACTATTTTACTTAAAAAAAATACTTAAACCAAAATCAATTATTAAAAAAAAACAGTGGCAACACTCATTATATCATTTTAAAGCTTTTTATGTAGTTTATGTAGCCAGAGACTTTTTCTATATTTATTTTTAAAGCGTTTTAGTGAAATACTTTTTTCAACAGCTAATGAAAACATAAGAATATGTGATTTTACTTGGGCTTAACGAAAATTTTAATTCGAAAGTGAACATTTTTCGTTGTTTAACGTAAATAATATGAACTAAACATTAATAAAAATAGAATTTTTTTTTTGTGCACATTTGATTATTCTAAGATTAAAAGTAAATAAAATGCACGACTGGATCGCACGAACTTGCTCCTATGTAATAGACTAGGAATTTTAAAAACGAATGTTATTAGAGAAAACTGTTCATAAGGATAAAATTATCATAATTTTTGAAATTCTTTTAGTAGTAAGAAACAAAAACAGAATGCTATGCAAATATGAATTTATGCACGAACAAAAATTATAAGTCGTTCTAGTGGTTTCTTAAAAAATTAAACTTTTATATACAAAATTTTTAAAACATTTTTAAGAAAAAAATTTGACACGTCAACTTTAGGTTCTAATTATTATACGAATGAAAATTAAATTTCCAAAAAGAATACTGACCCATTTTTGAGACATCGAATTTTACAAAAAAAAATGTAATTTTTTTTATTCAAAAAATATTTTTTTTAAAGTTTTGAAAAACAATGTTTTTTAAACTTTTTAGAAGCATCTGTATAAAAAATTTCATTAAAATCCGTTATGTCGATAATGAGTAATTCAAAATTTGAAAAAATGGTTCTATGGTAGGTACAAGCTGTAATATCTTAATTTCAAAATTTTTACTTGCGACTTATAGGTACATACTATAAGGCAAGTTATGCATTCGTAAAAAAAATCGAACTCGAGATTTCGATCAAAGTTGACATTACGATGATAGCGAAGACTAAAAAAGTGGGTCTCGCAATTCTGTCTGTCTGTCTGTCTGTCTGTTCGACTACAGCCTAAACGGCTCGGCCGATTTTCTTCAAACTTGGTAGATATGGGTTTTAATTTTTTCCCCCCGGACGTTTTTTTTTTTGTAAGACCAAAAATAACGGTACCTGCCATACGATTTTATTTCGAAATTTTATAAATATTTTTTTTTCTCAAAAACTGTCCCACAGATTTTTTTAAAAAAAATTTGAAAAATTTCATTTGCTAATGGTTCATCTAGCTAATGGTTGAAAAAAATTTTCCAAAAAATTGTTATTTTTGGTAGCCCCCATGGGTCCATTTTTTTTGTTTTTGATTTTCTCGAAAACGGTACAGCCGATTTAAATCATTTTTTATGCCAAAGCTCCTCCAAAGTTTGAATATTATTACATATTCAAATTTTCAATTTTTAATTTTTTGGATTTAAAAAAAAAATCAAAATTTTTTTTTGGAAACTCAATATTTCGAAAACCCCATGCTCGATTTTTTTCCAAACTACAAGATTTGAGAAAAAAAATTTTGTTTTATCGAAAACTAACAGTACCTTCCATACAAATTTAAAAAAATGGTTTTCGAAAATCGTATTTTTCTCGAAAACGGTTCCGAGAATTTTGCTAAATTTTTTTTTCTTTTGATTAATCCTTACGATCTATAATTTAATAAAAAAAATTTGAAATCTAGATATTACTGACTGTACCTACCATAGAACGATTTTATCGAATTTTGAATTTCTCATTATCGACATAACGGATTTTAATAAAATTTTTTATAAAGAAGCTTCTAAAAAGTCTAAAAAACATTGCATTTAAAAACTTAAGAAAAAATATTTTTTCAATTTTTAGAAAAAAGTTTTTTTTTTTTTTTGAAAAATTCGATATCTCAAGAACGGCTTAATATTTTTTTTGGAAATTAGACTTTTATTCGTACAATAGTAAAAACTTAAGATTGGCGTTCCAAAATTTTTTCTTAAAAATGTTTTAAAAATTTTGTACATAAAAGCTTATTTTTTTAAGGAACCACTACAACGACTTATAATTTTTGTTCCTGCTTAAATTCATATTTGCATAGCATTCTGTTTTTATCTCTTACTACTAAAAGAATTTAAAAAATTCATTTTATCCTTATGAACAGTTTTCTCTAATAACATGCGTTTTTAAAATTCCTAAGCTATTACATAGGACCAAGTTCGTGCGACCCAGTCGTGCATTTTATTTCTATTAAATTATAGATCGTAAAAATTAATTGAAAGAAAAAATTTTTATCAAAATTCTAGGCGCCGTTTTCGAGAAAAATTCGATTTTTGAAAACCATTTTTTTTTAAAACTTTTTAGCATTTTTATGGTAGGTACCTCTATTTTTAGGTAAAATAATTTTTTTCTCACATCTTGTAAATTATATTGAGAAACTTTTATTTATCAAGTTTAAAAAAAAATCTAGCATGGGGTTTTCGAAATATTGAGGTTTGAAAAAAAAAAATTTGAATTTTTTTTAAAAATCCAAAAAAATTTTTTTTGGAAAATTTGAGTACACAATTCTATTTATGTTTTTAGGGAGCTTTAGCAAAAAAAAAAAATTATCAAAATCGGTAGCACCGTTTTTGAGAAAATCAAAAACGAAACAAATGGTTCCATTTTTGGAAAAAAATTTTTCAACCATTACCTAGCTTTAATTTAATGAAATTTTTTTGTAATTTTATTTTTTAAATCTGTACAACAGTTTTTGAGAAAAAAAAATATTTAAAATTTCGAAAAAAATCGTATGGCAGGTATCCTTTTTTTTTGGTCTTAAAAAAAAAAAAAGAAAAAACGTGTGGGAGGAAAAAATTAAAAATGATATCTACCAAGTTTAAAGAAAATCGGCCGAGCCGTTTAGACTGTAGTCGAACAGACAGGCAGACAGAATTGCGAGACCCACTTTTTTAGTCTTCGCTATCATCGTAATGTCAACTTTGATCAAAATCTCGAGTTCGATGCATGACTTGCCTTACAGTACCTATAAGTCGCAAGGAAAAATTGCTAGTTGTAAAGATGCCTCACAATTCAATTGATAATTCTAAGCAACCGAAGCCGTTTTCGAAAACTTCATTTGCGTTGTAACGAAGCGTTCCATGTTTCCACCAAAGTCAATAATAAATCATTGATCAACCATGACTACGCAGCCGCCGCAGCAACGGCCGATGACACCATACCACGCAGCAGCTACCGACCGACCGACAACACCATACGACGCTGCAGACCAACGACACCAGTCACTTCGGCAAGATACGGGATTTTATACCATGCTCTAATATAATACACAGTCACTATAAGATCATGACGTCACAGCCGAGTTAACACATTTGGTAATTTGCGTTCGACCTGTATATAGTTCACACTCAGTTTATACAGAAAATATAACAAGAGGACCTACTTTTATGGAGGAAAGTCACTTGTTTGCTACGGTCGAAGCTGACGAGCTCGATTTTAGTTTACAAGGCAACTGAAATTGTCCAGCTATTTTGTTATTCAGTTTGGTTCGAAGAATAAACGTTCTAATTGCCACCAGGGGCTTTGGTACCTGCTGATCTGTCGGTGTTTATACATTGGCTGTGCCTACCAGGGGCCTTAAACCTGCTGATTTAGTGCCTACCAGGGCTCTAAACATGCCGATCTAGTGCCTACCAGGGGTCTTAAACCTGCCGATCTAGTGCCTCCCAGAAGCCTTAAACCTGCTGATCTTGTAAGCGCCAAGAGCGTAGTCCGTACTTGTAAAAGAGTAAGCCGATACCGAATACCAGTTAATGAAGAAAACCAGATACCAGAATAAACCTTTCTGAAGGAAGCCGAAAGCAGCACGATACGAGGATAATAACCGATTTTTACCAGATACACCATGCAAGGTGTAAATTAATTCAAGTCAAGAATGTTTTAATTGTTATATGAATTTAAGATTTGTTTTCAATAAAGATTTTGTATAAGGTTTTAAAGACCTTCCTACTGAAGTTTCGTGTTTTCTTCAGAAAGAGCGACCCTGGAAATCCGGCGAGCAAAACCTCGACTGGAAAGCAAAAAGTACATCACAACGTCAAAAATTCAATTCCAAAATGTTCTTAAACGCATACTGTAAAACTCAACTGCTCGAAAATCAAAAAAAAAAAAAAGAAAAAAAAATATTTTCGATAACACAGTTTGCTAAAGTCATAAGTTCGATAACATCATTTGGGAGTAAAAAAAAAAATAAACATCAATCGTGCTTACAAGAAAATTAACTCACGTTGATAAAACAGGTTCTGTGAAAGCAAGACGATCCATTCCTGACGATAGCAATATCTTTGTCAAAAAATGGCAATAGCTTGACGATCAAACTGACGTTGATTTGACGTTTTCGAAAACGGCCATAATAATGAATCATCATCAGTTGTCGGCTTTTGAAGAACCTTGTCAACGATCAATTTTTTAATTTTGTTTTTGCTCACTTAAAGATTCTTTGACTGAAATAAAGTGTAGAATTTTTCTATAGTTTTAAAGGCTAGAAAAAATACCTAATAAAATAATTTTAATGAATAAATTCTTGGACTCAACATCATTAATCCATGAATTTTAAATTAACTAATGAAACATATTCATTGTGTCAAAGAAACGAAACATAATTCAACAATTATTGAGGGAAATCTTAAAAAAAAAAAAAAAAAAAAAAAATAAATAAATCTATGAAAAAAGAATTCATTCCTTAAACGAAAAAAATTCATTCTTTTATCGGAAGAAATTCATTCTTTAAATGCAAAAACGACAAAATGTTGATCAATGAAATAATATTTTTGACTTTTTTCGTTAAGTCGTTGCATAACGATGTGATATATTAGCGCGTGAAAGATTATTCGCTGAATCAACGATGGAATTCATCGACTCAATTTTAATTAAAAATAAAGTTGCTGAAAGAAAGTTTTTGTTGCAGTTACGTAAGGTGTAAATTCTTAAGATTGTTTGATGTAATTTTATCTTGAAATAAATTCGTGTTCTCACAAAAGAAATAAATTTATTGAATTATGTGTTGCAACACGAATAAAAGAAACTGAAAATTTTCTTATATACTTATATCCGTAGAATACTGTGTAGATACTATTTTATTATTTCAACACTTCCTGATATATCTCTATTTTAATTTATGGCTAAATATTTTAACTCATTTATTTAAGTTTTGTATTTTTCTTTATTTTCATTTCATGCTCATCATCAATATGTGTTTCGTCTTGCATCATATTTGGATTCTTACAAAAAAAAAAAACAACTACACAACTCGTAAACTCCTCACATGCACCGCCACATCACTCACTTTAATGACGGACACTGCAATTACACCTGATTTGTTTTGAAAATTGTTCCTGAAATAAACTTACACACATACCTTCACAAAAATAGCTGTAAGTTTGTAGAATATAATTATAATTATTTTTTCTTCACTTATTAGTTGCACAAACAAAAAATTGCTATTTGGTGTGTTATACCTGTGTTATATACCTGACTGCACTTAACTGGAGTTCTTTATGGTTTAATTTATTTATTTTTTTTTTTTACTAAATATTTGATTTCTTTTAATTGCACTGCGCGCACTCTATGTTCAATGTTCCAACTGAGAAACTTTTTATTCCAATTAAAATAATTTATTTATTGATATTAGTCAGCTTTAGCAACTGACCGAAATCCATTAAATTGATTTGATTAAATTCTGTGAACATAATATCCTTCTCTCTAACGAGCAACGGACACAGTGGTTCGTGTTGTATAGAAAGGTGATCTAAAATCAAAAACCAAAATAATACTAAAATTTATTGAAGTGTTAGCAGATTTCATACAAATCTAAGTTGCGCTATTGTTGAAAATGTGAGTTTGAACAATTTATATTTTGCCACGCCCACTTTTAGTAAGGAAATTTGACCGAAATATTGTTTTTTATTTGAAGGAGAAAAAATTAAGATGTGAAAAAATATGTTATTTTTGCAAACTTTTTAGGGGTTTAAACTGATCATATGTATTATCATGGCGTTGCGGGTTGTATGGAAAAACCTTGATATCTTGGTTTATTGATATGTCCCACAATAACATTCGATAATTTGCTTGCTGTATACAACCACTCTGTCAATTACAGGCCAGCTATATGGACGTGAAATAAAAACCAAAGAAGTAAAAATACTGATATCTCAGTATTAAGCCTCGTGTTGTACAGGGTGCGTTTTATGTTCCAAGTCGATATTTTTTTTTAATAACTTAGATGAAATTTTAAATTTATATTTATTGATTGATTACATGTGGATCAAGTTGGACACCTCTGGCGTGTCGCAAAGGTCAATTCCTTTAACCACATTTTGCATACAAAATTTCGGAAATTTCAATACAAATCTGCGAAATTTGTATTGAAATTTCCGAAATTTTGTTTCTAACGTTATCCTTAAGCATCAAAGTTGTGAATGGTTTGTTGATGTACCCCCATAAGAAGAAATTGGGAGGCTTCAAATCAGGGGATTGTGGTTACCAGTCGATATCACCACATTTTGACATCATTCGGTCGTAAAAGTTTCTGGTAAAATGCGCATTACTGATAGCAAGTTCCTGTAACTGGTACAACATTGGCTTTAGCTTCCTGAAAGAAATATGTCCCGATGACTTTGCCGGCCCAAATGGCGGACCATGAAGTTACTCTACGAAAGTGAAGTGGTCTTTGATATGTCAATCGAGGTTTTTCAGTGCCTCAATAACAGCTATTCTGTTTATTAACAAAGCCAGTTAAGTCAAAATGTGCTTCGTCAGTCTTAGTGATTTTTGCCAGAAATGACGTTCGTCTATATCGAGCTGTGAAACTCGAGAACTCCAATTTTGCTGACGTTGATGGTCATTTCCATGCTCCATTATAGAGTGTTATCGATAACTCTACGACTGTGAAATGCCAACTAATAAATTCCATTTACAGGAAAATAAAATCGACCTGGAATTTGTCAATGCCTCCAAACAAGACTCTTCTTACATGAGCTCTAATTTTATGTGTCTTAATACGAGTGCCAAGATGCAACATTAATGACGCTTTTTTCATCTATAGAAACCCAAGTTTAGATAAGAATTGGATTTCTAATGAATTTAACGCGCAGTCTGATTTCATATTAGGAATTACAAATTACCTATTTCCCCGCACTGAAATAGTTATAATCAGCAATTTCAATAATCATTATTTTTCATAGCTATGACATTCTGAGCGAAGGAGGCTATTTAGAGGTTTTTTCCCGAATCCACTTAACTCAGCTTTTGAACGCGTCAAATCGAATACCTGACGTTAAAGGTCTTTAACGCAAATACGCTTGACGAATTTCTCACATCTTATCCTGATATATACACTATAAAAGGTCTTAACAACTTATCAAAGACTTGATCTCTTTTCTTCACACCAAGAAGTGTCTCTGAGACGAAGCTCAGGGAATCTTTCGCAGTAGGTGGAAAACGGCATTTGTCCATTTGGTCCCTAAAAAAGGCGAACATTCTCCTCCATTCTATTACCACCCTCTTTAACTTACAATCCTTCTTTCTCAGGTCACGGAGACACTGTTCAACAATAAGCTTATATCTTGAAGAACGAGGCCTTTTTAATGATCGACAGTACGGAATTTGCAGTAAAAAGTCCACTGGTTATTTGATGACATGTCTCACCGAAAAGTCGAACCAATCCTCATATCATTTTTTAGAAACAAAGCTGATTCAACTTGATATTTCATAGAAATTGAAGCGCTCTCTTACCGCAATCGCGTGAAGTTAGTATCGATGAGTCTCTTCTCCGGTCAATTAGACATTACTTTTCTGACCGCTAAATTCGAGATGTTTTAAGTTATTCAAAACAAATAAATAAATATATGCTGGTATGCCTCAAGGTTCCCTTTTGTCTCCGGCACTCTTCCTTTTCTTCATAAATGATCTTGACGACATCACTTCCAGCTTTTCATAGTCGTTTCCAAATTTATAAACCCATTTCTTCCGTTGTAGAACTGAAACGGCTGATTTCAGTACCGATAGTTTTATACGAAAGTGGATCAATAAGTGAAAAAGATTTTATTTCTCAACAAAGTCTCCTTTTAAAACGATACTTTTTATCAAACGTCTGTCCGGTTTGTTAATGCCTTCCAAATAATACCTTTCAAAATGAGCGTTTGTTTCAATGATGACCTCGCCATTCGACCTAAATATCTTATCTCCGAGCCATTTCTTCATGTTTCGGAAACAAGAAATAGACGCAGGAGGGCTAAATCTAGGAATTATAATGGATGGGGAAAAGGTTCATTACCTAACTTATGAAATTTTCCCATTGCGACTGCGGACTTGGGCATTGTCTTGGTGGAAAAGAATGTTAATCGTTTTACTCTTTTCAAGATAATCGCTTGGAATATCACGGCACACATCGCAAAAAAACTGTCGCCATGACCTTGATTTCTGACAAACCCAACTTTGCCTTCATCGGCTTCAATTAACCAGGAGAAGTCCATTGTTTCGACTGTTCTTTGGTTTCTGCTTTCGATGTTTCATTCACGATTAAGAAATGGTGCAAAAACTCATGGGGGTTTTTCTTGAACATCGCCAAATACGCCTTTAAAGTTGTCAAACGATTGCATTCTTGACAAACAAAAATATGGATTTGAGTTAGCGACGCCATTTGTTTTAATTTTAGTATTTTAGGAACTTTTTGCTTCGAAAACACAAAGCTGTCTGATGTCGGCCAAGCGAAATATATCACCCATTATCTGTGAATGGCACTTGCATCAAAGATTCCGAAAAGATGTCCATGGGATAGATATTACTAATCATCTTTTGTGGAATGATCATATATTCGACGTAGTTAGAATTGCTTTGGTTTTCTTAGAAGATTTCAGAAATTTGATTCATCTTCTGATCTAGTTATCATCTAAAAGGCATATGCCCTCTGAAACATGAATATGTATATGGGCAGGTGTCTCTAATTACTTATTTGAATATATTGAATTGAATCCAATATGTCTGTAAATAACGAAAATAAACCAGTTTTTATCGAGATCATTTCAGGAGTCCCACAAGGGTCCATATAAGTGCCAATTCTGTTTTCTTTATTTCTAAATGAACTCCACAATGCAACATCTTTAACGCACGTCCACCTTTTTGCTGATGATGATAATTTTTTGTTTCCTCCTCTCAAACAATTCCGTCGTTATACTCTTCTGGCTATGAATGCTCATCAGTTAGTCTTGAGCTTCTTCGGACGTACTGTCAAATATAGAGGTACATTCTTAAGCCACACTACACGAATGTGGAATACTTTTTATTTCTCGATTGTTCTTCCTCATTCTGAGGTTCAGACTTAAAAGACCATAGTGCATCAACTTCTCTTATTAAATCTTCTCCTCTTAACCTCGTGCCTTGAACTAATGAACAAAAATATAAAAATCCACAAAAGTTCAAACTTCCACTGTATAAATTTAAAAATTTTAACGTCCTTTTCACAAAATTACTCCCAAAACAAATTTTGCATACCTGCCGATAGCAAAGAGGTCTAAGATAGGCAAAAAATTAGTATTAATTAAATATTGAAATAAGGTCAACGTTTGTCCACCACTAACCCACTGTGTGGAACTGCGCCATTGCTGCTAATGTGGTAACTGGTAAATAAGCTCATCAAAATCAACAAGTAAACAAGACATAAATTGGTTTACATATATTATAGCCTAGCCAAGTCATTCATCTTTTCGTTCGTCGTCGGTCGTCCGTCGCCCGCCTCCCTCTAATGTTCGCTGACCGAAAAAAATCGGTTAGAAACAGTTTGATAAGTATTCCAGTCAGGTATTTATTAAGCCAAAAACACTGTATGCCTTATGAAGAACTGCCGACCACGCCACCATTAGAGGTTCCAACGAACGGTTTTTTTTCTGTTTCTTCTATAAATTTAGATAAAATTGATGGACACATTTGGGGCAGCTCTTGTTTCAGTACGCTCCGCGCTAGTGCCTCCCAATTTCATTCAGGTGGTAATGTGGCGTTTTTTTTTGTCCAAATCGAATTTATTGAGCATTTCCTCATCATCATATGATTGACGTGCTGGTTCTTTGGGCTGCCAGTGGGTACAAGTTCAGAAGATGAAAGCCTTGTTTTGTTTCCACAGGAATGTGTGTGGTAATGTTCTTCTTCCGTGCTCCGCGGCGCTTGAACACATTTCTTATTCTTAAATTAATTCTAGGAAACTGGAAGTGAGTAATTGGGTGAGTCTTGAGTGCCTAGCATATGCCATGAATCGAGTGAGTGCATTGTATCTATTTGTATATTTTTAATTTGCTCACTTCATCCATTCAAGTTGGCAGTAACTGTTGGATAAGATTGATGGGTTGGGGAGGGTTTGTCGCGGGGTTGAGTAATGCTTTCAGATTTGTGACTAACACCGGATAAATACACATACATCAGAATGAGATGAATAAGAGATGAGACAGTTCAATAAAATTATACGATTGAAAGTAACTTGTCATTGATATAAATGCTGCCAATCGCAATAGGAAATGCTGCGGGTAGGTTCATAAATGTATCGAAACGTCATTGTTATCTAATTTCTTGCAGATGCTTAGAGTTCTAGCAATGTACGTATTTTATTATTCTCTCTCTCTCTCCCCATTAATGGAGGCACGTGTAACTTAACAATTCTACAACGTAATTGAAGCAATTTAAAATGTATTATGTTTCCTTAGAAACCTTTGGTTTCTATAGCCATTGAGTCTTGCAACTGACAATGGGTGTTTATGATTCGAGAAAATACCAAGGAAAATGTAATATGCATAAATTAATTGAAATTCTTAGGAAATGTTAAAAAATCGCTTCGTCTAAACACGAGTAGTCGTATATGGGTTAAGAGTTCTCCGGTCTTGGGTGTTTCTGATTGATTCACACCTAAGTCTTTTGAACTTATGAATTTTCTCGTTTATGCTCCTTGGCATAATGGTTAGTGGGTTTGACTGTCATGCCGAAAGTCCAATCGCTGCCACCTGAAAACTTTTTTTTTGTGAAGAAAAACCAAAGCTATTAAGAATTTGATAGAAAGGAGGTAGAAGTGGCGCCCAACAGCAGTCTTGCACAGCGATGGAGGGTGTCATTTTGAGGTGCAGGGAAATAAGTCCCCAGGAACTAAGTCCACTGAGGGACTAAGTTCTCGCTTGAGGTGGGAAATAAGTCCACGGGAACTAAGTCCACTGATGGACTCAGTTCTCTCTTAATGGGAACGAAATCCACTTGACTAAAGTGGTCTTTGTTCCCATGCAAGGTGCGAAATTCGTTACAAGAAACTGTGGGTTTTAGTTCCATTTGAATGTGAAATAAATTCCCATGTTAAGCCATGGGAACGACACGTATAAACAGTGAGGTATGTAACCCCCCTGCTTGGGCACACTATAGGATTTGGGGTAAGTGCGAGGTTGGGTGTATACAAAGTTTCTTTAGCAGTTAAAGAATCTGGAAAATAACCAACATAAAATCAATAAGTTTTGGTTGTTGGAAATTCATTCCCACTTTATACTTTCGAGTGTGTACTAATTTCCCATAAGAAAGTGGACTTAGTTCTCACTTAATGGGAACAAAGACCACTTTAGTAAAGTGGATTTCGTTCCCATTAAGTGAGAACTGAGTCCATCAGTGGACTTAGTTCCCGTGGACTTATTTCCCACCTCAAGCGAGAACTTAGTCCCTCAGTGGACTTAGTTCCCGTGGACTTATTTCCCTGCACCTCATTTTGATACCATAAACTTGTTTGACATTTAGATTTAATGGTATATAATGAGGGATTCATGAGCTTCACTCTATTTGAAGTTTGTTAGTTGCCGAGAAAAATCCATTATAGAAGTTGTCGAGGTTCGTCTCAGAGCCCAACCTCTGCGGGTTAAGAAAAGAGATCAAGTTTTTTTTTATATTAAAATCATAAGTTTTCCAAACATTTTAAAGAGTGTCTGTCTTGAAGTCTGCAGGCTATATCTCACATCATCAGACAACAGAGTTATGTCAAAATATTCCGAAAGGCTTAGTAAGGTGATTTTGAAGGAGCACTGTTGTTTTCCCTTTTAGCCATTGAAATCACTAACATGTTTACATAGTATAGTCCAGGTAGAGTTGTTGGCCTTCTTATTAAATGGTTTGGAGGGCGGGCTGAGTTTCTTTCGAGTTTCTTAGTAAAAAGTAACTGGTTCTTGTGCAGTGGTTTTATTCTAGCTTCTAAGTATGGAAGTTCGTTTCAGTAGTATTTTTGATGCTATAAGTCGAAAATTAGTCCGGTTCATGTCTGTGATGTGCTTTTTGCTTTCCAGCCGATGTTCTGCTCATCGGTCTCGCCAGGGCAGGCTTAAACGCTCTGATTGATCAGCAGGTACAAATCGCTCCTGGTGGTACTAACAGCAGGTACTATACGCCGCCTGGCGGCACTAGAACAGCAGGCTAAACGCTCTGGTAGATCAGGAGGTACCGAAGCCCCTAGTGGCAATTAGGACATTAAACTTCGAACTAAGACCCCTTACCACTGGTGGGGGGAAGCCTTAATAAGAAATAGCTTAACCAATCTCACCTACCTTACTTGTATTTATACGAAACACCTTACCCACTGGTAGGGGGAAGCCTCGCAATAGCTGTACTACTTGTCTACGACTGGATTTCGAAAGATGTATGCAATCAATTTACCGTGCCGTCTGACTGTGTATATGATCGAAAGGGTACTTTCCGTTCACCCAGGTAGGTCCTCATGATGACTTTACAGTACAAACTGCATGTGAATTATGTAGGTGGTGAACGAAAGATATTAATGTTGTTAATTTTCCTGTGACGTCATGTGTTCATGGTGCTGAATGATGAATTGAATTTGGCGAAGTACAATTCTCGGTATTAATACGAAAGTATTATAGAGTGGGGTAGCATGAAACGCTTCGTTACATGTCCTCATTATGTTTCTTTCGCTTGGCTGTCTAAGAAATGGAAAACCAGACGGGGAAGGCTATGTCCGATGACTGGCGTTAGGTGCTCCTTTTATATCAGAATCTTGGATCAGCTGGCTAGGTCCGGTACTTCTTTTTACCATAGGGTTCAGATGATGAAAGTCCCAGCTGGATTTTTTAAGAACGTTTCTAGCATGAAGTTTGATCCTTAACAGCTTCTGGAAGTGGATCCCCAAGTAGATCATGTTTTGTTTGGTTGTCAATATTGACCCGTTAGAGAGTTTAAAAAATATATATAATCTGCACCAAGTTGGATGATGGTCTCCTCAAGCAGATTAGCCGTGACTTTACAGACTTTACTTTCTGTAGTACTCAAATAGTCTCTGGATGTAAACTTCAACTTTCTAGAACGGCTAGAAATAGTAACATCGATGTGTGAGCGAAGAAAAGGTTCTCCCAGTTGTCAGAAATTGGCTGGTCGGAGGTAAGTTTGTTGTTCAGAAACGGCCAAGATTTCGAACCTTTTCAACTGCAGCCACTGTCAATGTGCATTTCTTCAGTTGTAATGATAAATTCCTGCAAGAAAGACAACACTTGATTAACAAATTAGATTGTATCCTTTAGTGGGTTAACACTAAAAGGGTCAAATTTTTGGATTGCAAAACAACTTACTAGTTATCGGTCTCCCGATCCATGAAGGGTCTCTGCTTAAGACACGACAGCTTTCCATTCGTTGTGATCCCGAGCTCGCTGATTCCAGTCAACTGGGCTAAGCGCGGGTTCGATCTTCCCTGTCGCCTGGAACCTTGAGGCTTGGATTCGAAGACTCTCTTGGATTGAATGTTTTTATTGATTCGCTCGATGTAGTCGACGTGTTTTGGCTTTCTGATAGACTACATTCTCATATTGGTACATCTCAAACAGTTCGTGGTTCTATATCCTTCTCCACACGCCCCCCTCGAAGCCCAAACCTTCGTCGAAGAATTTTTATTTCTATGGAGCACATTATCAGCTCTCCCTTTCTGCGTATAGTAGTCCAAAACTCGGCACCGTAAAGCAAGACTGGTAGTATAAAGGTTTTGTGGATCGTGTATTTCTTCTTTCGTGGGAGGAATTTTGTACCCATTACTTGGTATTGTCCTCATTTACTTTACGATCCACAAGTTTCGACTGGTCTTTTATCACCATGTAGGACCTATTACAAACTATCGGAAACTTTCGATGATGTCGATATCGTTGCATACCCCAATAAATGGGCAGATTTGTTGAAAGTCTTCAAATTAATTCCCGAGGGAAGCCACGTCAAGGAAGATCGCGACTCATGTGAGAAAGGAGCTTAACCAATTTGGCTTGCCAGACAGCTAGATAGGGACAGAGCAGGATGAAGAAGTTTGTTGGTTGGGGGCCCTATTCCAACCTGGACTGTGGTAATTAAGTAAGTGGCCACGCAGTTAAGGCCTGCCCTACGCTTTAGAACGATATTAAAGAAGTCACATGATAGCACATCTCCTTGACAAAAACTTGGACATGTTTGGAAAAGTTTTAAAGAGCTATTCCCTAGATGCATATTGATCGCCGTATTTTTTAATATCACTCGATAGTTGTCCCGGGATCCCGAGTTCAGTCATCATTATGATCATCGCTATCACATGCACCTCAAAAGTCTATGACCAGATGTGATTGGGCCTCAATTTGAAATTCGTGTGTCTTTTCCAGAATTTGCTTCAATGCATTGAATGTTAAGATTTGGTCTATGATCGATGACTCAGGCCGGAAGCCACACTGGGACTTACTGACTATTGTGCTACAGATGAGCTTAAGACGCTTACACTGAACTGACAGGTTCTTTTATGCATAAAAGGGATATGCTTTGATAGGTTCTGCAAGACATAGGATCGCCCTATTGGAAGATCGGGCATTCGGCGCTAATAGTCCACTTAGTCAGTCATCGGGAATCCTTTCGTCAGCCCATATTTGCTTGATGGTTTATTGCAGATAATTAACCAAAACATAGCTTTCGCATTTGAAGATCTCTGTAGGTAAACCTTCACCTCCTGCGGCTTTCTTGTTGTTAACCTTAAAAGTGGATTGTCTTCTGGCCTTACCTATCACTTTGCATTGTACTTGTACTCTCTTTAGACTTCGGTAACTTCAGGTAAGCTGAGTCATCCGACTCTTCTAGACAAAAAAAAAATCTACAGTAATATATATAACAAAATTATAAATAATGTGTTGTCGGAACTGACTAATGCACTTCCATACTTACTCAGAGGACTTAAGTTAAATTTCAGGTCGTGACGAGGTTCCAGGTCACCCGAAAAACTTAATTTGAAAATTCGTTAAAAATCGCCTCCTCAATTATTGATATTAACAAAATCTTTATTATTATTTACTGATCTTTCGAATGTCCCACATATTACGTAAGTGCTGTGATGCTTTTTCTTCGTGGCTGAGTGAGTATTGAAAAATCAAAATCATTAATCAATTTATTTCGGTGTTTTGTATTTCTAACATGGTATTTCATATACTTTTATTTACAATATTTCTTTTCTTAAAATAAATAACACGGTATTTCATATAATACAGTATTCATAAACCTAAATAACTAACACGGTATTTCATATATTGTGTCCCTAGCACGCAACCTAGGGAAATAAGCGGGTGGAACTCTAAAAAGAGACCTGTCCAATGAGCTACCTTGAAGACGAGATCAGAGGATAGAAACGAGTTGGTTTAGTAAATAATAATACTCTTAATAAAAACAATAATAAATATTCCCCACTCTAGCTAATACTCCTAATAATACTAAAGCTTGACCTACTCTAGCTAATATAATACCCTACTATTTTATAAAAAAATTTAGATGAGCTTCACCATTACAGCAATGCCTCTGTCACCGAAACGCCTTATAAAAGGTTTTTGTTTGCGGCCAGATCTTTAACTCTCTATACACTAGATTGGTATCCACACCGGACGAGATTAAAAGACAATTTTGTCATTTTCCCAAAGTCGACTTATTAAATCTACGGCTAAGAGACAGTGTGAATTACAAGGAATAAACGACAAAATTGTACGTGTATCAAAGTGGGTATTGATCACATGACTCCATATACACACTGGATCAGTGTTGCCCCCCCAACTGATTGAAAGTGTAGTGTTTAGGAAAAAAAAAATGTAGTAGAAACGTAGTAAAAAAAAATAATTTTTCAAATTTTGTAATCCTTTAATTCACTTTTAAATATACGTATATATAGGTATAATAAACTATGTGTAGATAAACACAACTCATAAAAAATTCTTATATAATAATTAATTAATTAATAGTTTATTTATATTTATTTTTACAAATAAAAAATATACATTTAAGGATTCATTTTTTATAATGACTTGCATTGTGGCAATTGAATTTGTGTGCAAAATTTATTAATTTTGCGAGGGGCTCAAAAATTCTCTCTACGTCTTTCAAATCAATTCAATTTCAATTCAATTTTTATTTAGTTTACATTGTACAAATAAGACGTAGTCTTTTACAGAGTGTTCTTTTGATTGAATAATTGCATCAACTGTTGAAATATTTAAAATATTTCTTAAATCATTCTTTATTATATTTAAACTTGAGAAAAACTTCTCTGCATAAATTTTCAAAAGCCGGATTTCCAAGAAAATTTTTGGCACTCAATAAATTGAACCAAAATTAAACCATGTCTTCATTTAAATATTCTTTTAACGTTTCTTGTGAACCTATTCGTCATTTATTATGGTTTCATTTTCTTGTATATGAAATGGAAATTTTTTCAAAAGGGGCATTATAGTTGGAATGTCTCCTTTTGAAATTTCGATAGGGTCAAGAAGAGTTAAATGACTTGTTTTTTTCATTATCAATTAAATCAAATCTGTCTAAAAGTTTTTCGCATAAAGCTTCATACATAAAATTGGCATGAGTTCGTTTTCAAATTTTTTAAATTATTATTTTCAATGTCGTTTCTACAACAAAATTCTTCGAATTTAAATCCAAATCACATGACATATGCGCAACGTGATGAACTTTGTTTTTGAAATCTAAATTGATTGATATAAGGTCACGTTTTCAAACATTTTTCATAACCTCTAACACAAACTGTTTTATGTTTTCGCTTTGAAAAAAGTGTAGTGTTTTGGGGAGCGTGCGTAGTGTGTGCTTTTGAAAAAAAATTGTAGTAAAAACACTACGATTGTAGTAGGGGGGCAACGCTGCACTGGATACGTATAATATAAGGCGGTATGTAGGTGTCGTAGCGTTTTGCTCGGTAATATGACTAGGGGTTGTTGGTGTCCTAGCGTTTTGCTGGGTAATGTGATTGAATTGTTCAGTAATTGTAACGCTTCGTTACAGTGCTAAGATCCCGGACCCCATGGAATGACCAATCTATAAAACCAATAATCAATAAAATGACTTATAGGAAGACTTCATCGAAATTGAAATCTCAATTTCCCCATCTGAAGCAATATCATATACATACATATATACACACATATGCACCTTTCACTAAAAATTCACAGTTAGTGTCACGACCCATACGTGATCCAATCAAAAAGTCAATCTAAGAGCAATAATATTAATTTAAAACAAAAAATGTTAACTGTCCCCCGTTGCTCTGCATTGTGTAGGTATATTTTTAGAACCCCTTGGCCCCATTAAAATTTCCCTATTTTGAAAATTAAATTCTTTTCCAAAATTATTCCCCCACAAGTCGGAGGAACGGTCTTACCCTACCTTCCTATAGGCTTACGTGTCGTGCCACAAATGTTTCCAATCAATCAGCACCTTAAGCACGCCTGCCCTTTTGCAGTCGCAGCAGCAGCGGCATAAGCCCAGCACTCGCAATCATTATTTATGTATTTATTTACTGTTAAAATTCTTTTAATTTGTTTTCTCCTTTTCATTTATTATTCGAAACACACTCACTCACTGGCATGGCGGTATAGTTAACTGCGTACAGATTCCTTCTTCAGCTTTTAGATCAACATTGCTTGAAGTTTCGCGTCTTAAATGGGTTGACTCCATCGTCACAGACATTCAACCATTGCCCTTAGAAGGTATATAAGCCTCCACCGGTTATGACAGTGAGCCTTAAGACTAGCTTTTTGCGTGAACTAAGCGTGTTGGATAGGTATGTATACGAAATAGACAACGACGTGTATCATCGATTGATTTTTGAATGTTTTACGGTAATTCCTTTCGGCTGTCAGTGAACATTCAGCTAGTTGCTTCCACTTTTTGCTTTCTTTCGTTTTTGACTTAAACTCAGCACAACCACACCTGTCTTATAGTCCAGGCGTTAATGATTCAAATAATAAAATCAATCTGGTGCTGTCAAAAGTGACAATAAAATCTCAGATTAAGTGGTTTTTTTTTATTTGGCTTTCCAGGTTTTGTAAAACTGTACGACACTCAACCATTTCTGTGTGCGTATTGTTGGTTGATAATAGAATTGCACTGGATATATAATTTTATCTTTTCTGCTCTGTAGTATCCTTTGGCATAATAGGTGGTGCGTTGGACCGTCATGCAGAGGTCTTGGCTAAGACTCTCAGCCGCTAAAAAAAGAGTCATGGAAAGTGCTATTCGGAATCAGTAGCCCAGCCGAAACGTCCAATTTTCGATAACAATGCACCATAAATCAGACTGAATTTGACCAATGTTATTGGCTATATTTTCTTTCTGGTGATGGTGGTGGTTTGTGGTTTATTGGCAAATACCAAGGACTTCAAAAAACTCCACAAGAAAAAGTCTAACGTGCTCAAATCAAATATCTCAATGGCCAATTCACATCGCTTCCGTGTGAGATAACCATTATCTCTTGATTTAGTCCCTACCAGAAAGTTCGACAAATGATTTTTCTTTCAAGGGGCATTTATTATTTCACGAAGGACTTTGTTTTGGAATTTTTGGATGGGTTCAGCATTTGTCTTCTTTCTTACATCCCATCCCCATAGATGGATAAAATATTTCCAAATTGGTTTTAGCACTTGCTTGCATAACATTATTTTTTTCTGGAGGGATAGGCCTGGCAGTATTAGGCGTTGGAACATTATTCAGTTTTTTGCTTGTAAAGTTTATACTTCGATTTTGTTTCGTTTAATTTGATACGCCATTATTGCGCCCGATCTCTAACTTTATCAAATGCATTTTGCAGTTTTTCTGTAGCCTTCCTAATGGATTTATTAGGCACCAATATCGCAGTATCGTCAGCAAAGGTGGCCATGATAGCGTTGATGTCCACTGGAATATGCCTAGTATATACTCGTAACAAATACAAGATTGGTCCTATGACACTTCCTTGGGGTACACCGATTTCAATTTTCTTTAGTTTCAAGTAATTTCCGTCGTACCGTTCTCTTAAGAGTCGGTTCGTAACGTATTATTTCAGTTTTTCGTAGTACTGCCTGGGAAGGTCCCTATGAATTTTGTACTCAAGTCCCAAATGCCAAATGTTTTTTGGAAAGAGCTGAACGTACTTGTTTTTTTGTGAATTGCTTTTCCTATAACATTTCCTATAAGTACCGATCTTCTCTGATGGAGATGGAGCAGCAGTTATAAATTCATCTCTGCCGGGTGCCGGGCCGAACTCGCGAAAAGCGGTACAATGATAGTTTAATTGCCAGATAAGACAGATATATGTATTCCCATGCTAAAGCAAGATGCTATACAGAGTGCAAACCTTAAGTGGCTTGGCGACAAAACAGATTTGTCCAATGCTGGCCTAATATAATATCTTTAAGCAGATAAGCTCTGTAATAGGTGTTATAACAAATAGGGAAGTACATAACGCGGCTTGGAATTTATTCCAACGATTTCTGCAAAAGCTGCATGGACGAGAATGAGAAGGAGTAATCGATCCCTTAGCTTCTTTGTAAATAGCCTGCTTTATGCCAAAAGACATAAACTCCATCTGGGAGATTTCTACTACAATGATCTTAGAGATCTGGCAAATAGAGATATAGGCATTCTCGTACACTTCATAAGGAGCTCCAATTGGTTTAACGACTAGGGAGAAACTCCTCAATATTCAATGTCAACCTAATCTAACCTAACCGTATTAGGAAATAACTCGTGCAAAATGTCCATTGTGACACGGGCTATGGAAATTGGTTATCATCGACCAATAGCCGATATGGACCGAAAATGCCGCTAACCCAATATCCACACTATAAACAGTGGATTTCTATGAATGCATTGCAATTAGGTGGATTTCGTGTCCATTGTGACTGTCCCAAATCCGACAATATTGCTTGATGACGAACCCATTCCTCCAGAAATGGGTTCGTTTCTGAATATGATTTATCGCATGCAACAAGTGAAATATTGGTCGAACAGGAGACCCAGCTATAACTCTCCAGACTTAATAAATGACAAACAATATTGACAGATATAGCTTGTCAAAGTTCGGAAATCCCTATTGGAAAACTCTATAGTAATCTATCCCATCGGCAGTAACGCGCATCTCGTAAATGTTTATCTTAGATATTGATTCGCCCCATCAAAATATAGTTTTGCATAAAAATAAAGTTCATACAATTTAAAAAAAAAACTGTAACAAACCAATTTTAGGTATCTTCCCGAAAATTGGGATTCCTTTAAGAATATTTAAGCGTTCGCTTGATAGAAAAACTGACTACAGATCTTGCCACGCCCTTCCATATTTCAACATCGACTTTAGATCATCCGAGTACCGCATCGACGGTGTATGTCCTACGTACTACATCTTTTGCCATCACAATTAAATAAAAGATCTAATTAAGTGATGAAACTCACCAACACAATCGCCCCGGACTATTATGCAAAGGTATTGTGAACGTGTTGCCATGGTTTTCTCGAGGACTGAGATTAAAACAAAGTCCATTGCTGAATTCGTCGAAGAGTGAAAGAAAATGTCGACGAAACATCGAACGAAATGATTTCAAGATAAACAAACGAAGCGCGGCGAGTAGGTATACTTATGGACTCGCTAGTTATTAATTTTTTTTTTAACACGTCTCTTTTGGATATACCTTCTGTGTTCCGATTTATTTATCAATCTATTTTCGTTTGTTTTTTATTATTTTTTTTGTTGTTCTCTTATTTCTCTTTTGTTTATTAACACTTAATAACACAAATTAATTTATCGACGGCAGTGGCACAATGGCGGAGAAGGGTTCATTGTCGAATGGAATTGGGGGCATAGATTACGTGATTACGTGAGAGCGTAAACGCACCACCCTGACTGCTGGAATATTTTGTTGGCTTTGGTAATTTGTCTAGTAGCTAGTATGTGTGTATTGAAATTGGAGCTTTAATTGTATTACTTAATGGGAAAATCCTTTTTGGTTAATTTTATATTTTTTTTGTTTGTATTAAGTGACTGAGAGTCTCTACATTGTGCACATTTTCGAGTAGTTTGTGGAGATAAATAATAATGCAGATTAGTTGTGGCAAAAGAGGGATTTATTGGACTGTAAAATTTAATTGGTATTAAAAGGGCTTGGTGTTTCAAATTTGATTTCAAAGTTTATCAATGGGCTTAAATTAATTGCATTGGTTTTACTTATAAAATAATATTCAAAACCTATAGTGATTATTGAGAACTCAAGGCCTCATAATAAGGAAAATATGTATATGAAATATTTCAAATGAAATTCTGAAACCAACTTACATATTGATTTGTTTCGCAAAGTCAACATGAACTGATAATGCTTCCTGATTTACTGAAGCCCACGTGAGTAAAATGAAGTTAACATAAATTGATTGGCTATTTATAAATCATGTAAGGTATTGGCTACTATTGTCTTTCAAAGCTCTTCAAATCCAGAAATCTCACCATAACTTAAAAACTGCTGCTGTACAGGACCATGGTCCTGCCAGTACTCACATATGGATCCGAGACTTGGGTGCTTAGCAAAAGGCACTCCGACCTCTTAGCTGCGTTCGAGAGAAAAGTCTTAAGGAGAATTGTTGGCCTCATATGTGAGGAAGGACGATTCCGGAGACGGTACAATCATGAACTGTACGCAATCTACCTAGAAGCAGATATCGTGACAAAAATTAAGCTCGGTAGACTCCGGTGGGCAGGGCACCTAGCTCGCATGAGCGAAGAGGAAACTGCTCGGAAAGTTCTTTGTGGTACATTCTATGGTAGACGACAGCGTGGTAGACCATGCTTGCGCTGGAGAGATGGCGTAGACCAGGAAACCCGAAACCTTGGAGTGCGCAACTGGATGGCGTCGGCTAGAGACCGGGATAGGTGGAGAGACTTGTTGAAAGAGGCCAGGACCGGAACCCGGTTGTCAAGCCGATGATGATGAAGGTATTGGGCTTTGTCCGAAATTGAACCTACACATGCACACTATATAGAGAATCGATTTTTAATTGACGCTGGCGGGTAATTTGGCGACCTATGGCTGCCATGTTGTTTTTGCGACATCTATTAAATATGTTAGTTAGCCCGTGTTAATGACAGAGATTTTCTATCATTCTGTTCCATATTTCTTAAAAGGAACATAGTTATTTTAAGCATATTAGAGACTTAATCATCCATGAACGATGTCAATTCTATGCCTTTCCAAGTGGTTAGCTTGGGTGCTGTTTCTTGGTCAGCACAATCAACCAAGAGCAAACCCATCATGAAGTGCTCGCAATTTACGAATTTCAGTTTGTGCTTTCACCCAAGTGAAACTTCCTGATTTATCGATTCTTCCAGAGCTGACAATTCGTCAGTGCTGAAAGCCACCTGAGGTAGTCTCTTTGCAGGAGAGCAATTCTGATCCCCATGATTGCACTTGCATAAGAGGTATAGTGGTATTGATGGTAATGCAGCCGGCGTCCTGGCTTTTTTGGTCTTTCGTTTGAGGGAAGGAGTTAGTTGGCCACCTTCCTCTTACCCTCTGCCAGGCTTTTCGGCGGTCCGTTGTCGACGTACTTCCTGGTTTCCTGTCGGGACTTCCTCTTGGCAAAGAATCGGAGATTCCATTTCGCATCGGCGCCACTTAGTCTATTCCTTTGTGGGTCTTCCGGACTACCTGGCTTTCCCAATTCCGGAAGCGGACCAGTATTGCGGTTTCCGGTGTATTAGTACTTTCTTTGGTGTTGCACAGGTACTTTCAGAAGCATGGTAATTTCTACTCACCAGTACGTTCTGTGTCTTTTTTTTTACATCTTCGACTGGCACGGGAGGTATTCCCCTTGCTAGCCCTTGATGTTCTCGGAGTTGAATCTTCCATTAGTCCGGGAGGTATTACCACATGTCTAATATTCTATTCTAATCTAAAATAATGGTGTCCACCATATCAGAGCACTCCATAATATGATAAGGTCTAGGTTACTCTTGGACTTGACCTGGTTTCAAAGCGGTAGAATACAGCCGGTCCACAGTCCACGTAGCACCCTGGATTTAAGTTTTTGGTTCATAACTCCTCAAAGTTACTGTCACTTTTGGCTGTCTCAAATGACTGGACTTCGAAGCTTTTGGAAGAGGACCCCAATTTTGTCCCAAAAATCATCAAATCATCATCGGTGAGGACCATTTTTGGATGAATGGCAAATTTGTCGGTTATAGGACGACACCACGAGGTTCACCAGGTGACTGACAACGCGTCCTCAAAAAGTTACTGTTTCGTGGGCATTGGTCTGTACTTTTTCGAAAACGAATTTAGTGAAGCGGCAACCGTTAATGGCGAGCGATACAGAACGATGAAAATCAATTTCCTACTACCCAAATTAAACCATATGTACTTAGACGACATGTGGTTTCAACAGGATGCCGTTAGGTGTCACACAGCGGACTCCACAAACACCAATGTCATGCGATTTTATCTCCAGACTTTTGCAGGTGGGGTTTCCTAAAACCGCGGGGTTTCCTGAATATGCGAATAAATCACAATCGAACGATACCTTTAAGTTGTGCATAACCCAGGCTATTTCTCAAATTCAGCCGGATATATGTGAAAGAGTCATTGCAAATTGGACCACTCTGATGCCATAGTAAGAAGGTGAGACGGGCATTTGAACGATGTCAAATTCCATACATAATGACATTTATGAGCCTTTCAAATAGAAAAATTTTGTTAATACCTCACGTGCAGCTTGTTTTATTCCGTTTCAACGTCTACTCTTTTATTTCAGTCACCCGAACCACCAAGTACAGCAACAGAGTATCAACCAAAGCTCACAAGGCACAACTTTGAATACAGCTGCTCTTGCATTTCAAACAGCGAACAGCAACCCGTCTACATCTAACAGTGTAACTTCTCAGCACTCTCATTACAGCTTGCCGACAAAAAACTCGCAAATTTTACTGACAACTGCCCTTGTTAAAGTGAAGTCTTCGTTGGGACAGTGGTTGACGCTGCGAGCATTTTTAGGCATCATTTATTACGGAGTTTGCTGCCCAATTGCTGCAGCTTAAATCTAAAGCAACTCATACGAAGGTATCCGGGTTGGGTTTGGTCAGCAGTGGCACTTGTCTAAGAGTGCTAGACATCACTTTTGCTTCGCAGCACTCCTCTTTCATTTTTAAGTCACTGTTTGGGCATCTGCCGGCCCGGACCCTTCACGTTGAGACTTAGAAACACGTCAACGTTTTTTGTTAGACGATCCTGAGTTTTTCAAATCTGCGAAAATTGATCTTTTGTTTGGCAGTGACGTCTTAACCGAACTTTTTTGTTGGATCTGATTCAGCCAATAGATAAGTCGATGCCTGTCATGCAGAAAACAACACTGGGATGGACCTTGTTGGGAAAAGCTCCAGTCATACGTCAATCCGGCTCGAAGGACCAAATGCTTGGCTGTTTAGCCTTTAAAATATTTATAAATTTTATCATAAAATTAAAATAATAAAAATGATGAGAAAAGAAAACACACTGTTTCACACTTTTGGTTTTTCTTTATTGACATTGATGATTTGACGTATAATCAGATATAACATTTGACATTTCTTATAGCAACATTTACATGTGCTGCTTTAATGTCCATTTTTTATTTTCTGCGTTCAGTTGCATTGATAATTGCTTTCAACACCGCCTTTATTGACAAAATCTTTAGTATAATGACTTTAATTTATAAATTCGCAAGATTTCATTCACCCGAAAAATGAAACCAAAAAGTTAAGTTCAAAAATATTTACAGGAGCATTGTGGGCTCTTACAAAATAAAACTTTTTTGTAAGCTATTCTAGGTGCTTCTCCATTTCCAGTTGTAGCAAACCATCAGTCACACTTAAGATCTTAAAAACCTCACTATACTCGTATCAAGCCTATAACTCATCCTTTTGCTGAATGTGAATCACTAACTAAAATTGCTGATTTAAAAAGATAAAACTAATGTCTTGATCCCCTGCCTATCTATATCTACCTATAAATAAAACCTATGTTATCCAATAAATCCACCCCATTAATTAATAAGAAACTATAAAAAGAAATAAATCCCAACATTAAAACGCACAAAAAAAGCTTAACATTTTATAAATAACCAACCTTCTATTTTATTTTTATTTTTAGCATCACTCTTTCTCTTTATTTCGAACTTTTGAACCTTTTTTTAGTCTTCTTTTAGGTAGTTCATACTTCCCTCCAATTCTTTGTTTTTTCTATTAGTGTAGGTCAGTTTTGTTGTTTTTCCATGGTCGTCGTTGTTGCTTACTAAAAAAGCACAAACAAAACAACACCACCCGCCCATTTGACAGATAGATATACTCAACTCAACTCAATTCATGTTCTTTTCGTTATTCCTTTTGATTTTGATTTCTTTCACTCACTGTCCCACGACATATGTACATAGAAAATTGTCTTATTTTTGTCATGCGTCATATTTATTTCTTTTTGCACATCTCTAGCTGCAACATTGTTGCTAAAAAAGAAACAAACAAAAAACAACAATGCACTCCAGCAGAGAGGGCATTGTTTAGAAAATAATGACAGAACAAGAATTCACCATACTCTCTCGCTCTGTCTCTATAGAAGAAGAAGTTGACATGGGGATTGGGGAAACTCTCAAACATCATCATCATCATCATTAACCAACATGAGCATTTGTGTGTGGTGTGAAGGACTTTCATAAGATATTTTTCATTTAGGCGTGGTCCTTGACCGTGTGTTTGGATTTTTATACAAAAAAAAAAAAAAAAAAAAAATCTGTTGGATTTAGCTTCATCTTATGTGTTGCTGTTTGTCGATTGTCGGTTGTGTCATCCTCATCCTCATGAAAGCATCCTCTCCTCGGCGACACTTATGAGTCATTCTTGGAGTGAGATGAGAATTCAGCCGTTCATATTGAAGATGAAAAGAAAAAAAAATTGCTAATTCATTTTCTAGCCACATGTGTGTTCTCCAGTAACCTAAAAACGCGTTGGTTTATCATTTTGCAGATTATCTCAGTTATTAGCGTTCTTTCGCACTTGATTCGTTATTCTGATGATCTTCTTTTCGATGGCGAAATATTTCTCGGGTGAAATAAATTCATCCATCATCGTGTGAAGGGCAGAGTCTGGAGGAAGATGACACCCCTTTCCGTTTCCTCGGGAACCGGTTTTTTTTTTTTTTTTCTTTTTCAGTCAAAAGACAAAAATTCGTTTGCTGTTATTTCTCGGTTGTTTTCTTCCAATTTGCTTACTTTCAATTTTTAATTGTCTTTTTTTTTTCTCTCCAAATTTTCTGTTTTACTGGTTTGGTTGGTTGTTCATTTGGCGAAAGATACAATATCTTATTTCTTTTGTTTTATTCTTTTTCTTTTTTTGCAATTTTATTTCGTCAGTTTTTCTGTTGTCATTGAACTTTGATTGGGTGGCCTTTTGCTCTGCTATGTTTAAGTCTTCTTCTTTTTTCTTCTTTTTTCTTGTATTTTCTGTTGTTTTTATTTTTATCTTTTTCGCTGAATGTTTCTATATTTATTTTTTTTTTTGTTACTGAATCTAATAGGATTAAGAATAAAATATAAACGATGAACTTCCTGCATAAAGGCAGACACACACGGTCTAAATCCAAAGCGTTCATTCGAAATGTAAACTTACTTTTATGTTGTTGCTGTTTGTCTTCGTCTTCTTCGGTGTTTGTTGTTGTTTTACGGTTGTAAAATGTAAAATGCGAAGAAGAAAATAACCCACAAGTATCTATATCTATCTATCTTAATGGATTTCATTCATTCATAGCTGCAGTGTCATTAAATGTATCTTATAGCGCTTACTTTAATATGCTTGGGTGTTGGATACAAAAAAAAGTACCTAAGTAAATGCAATGCAATTTTTTGTTTGCTTTTTTTCGCTTCTTGAATTCAGTAGCGATTGTTTTTATGTTCGAAGGAAGCTTAGATAGCCATTGGTTGGTAGATAGGTACCTACTTATATTTTATTGAATAGTTTATAGCAGAAGGTTGTGATTTTTTTGTACTCGTCAGATAAATGAATATCTATGACTTCATGATGAGATTTTAATAGTTTTTAGGTATTTTCGTAAGACTTGATCATGTAGGATCTCAAGTAATAAAATATTATGTCGATTACAAAGGAGTTCCGATGTAATCTATAGTGTGACATTAAATTTATTTGGCAAAAATGTGGTCCCGTGAACTTGACAGTGACACCAATTGAGTGTGAGTTTTTTATTTAGCTTTTTATTCAATTCTTAGTCAAATTTATTCTTAAAGACTTCCGGTGATAGTCTGAGTTCTCACCATAGGATGCTACTCAATTCTTTAAAGAAGTTCCTAATACATACACCCAACCTTCCTTCCTTCCTTTTTGCGCTTACCATCATCATCATTTGTAGGACTTAATTTCCTTCCTGCAGAGCTTCTACAAGGCTTCGGGCGTCCTGGTCTACGCCATCTCTCCAGCGCAAGCATGGTCTACCACGCTGTCGTCTACCATAGAATGTACTACAAAGAACTTTCCGAGCAGGTTCCTCTTCGCTCATGCGATGTAGGTACCCTGCCCACCGGAGTCTACCGACCTTATTTGTCACGATATCTGCTTCTAGGTAGATTGCGTACAGTTCATGATTGTACCGTCTCCGGAATCGTCCTTCCTCACATACGAGGCCAACAATTCTCCTTAAGACTTTTCTCTCGAACGCAGCTAAGAGGTCGAAGTGCCTTTTGCTAAGCACCCAAGTCTCGGATCCATATGTGAGTACTGGCAGGACCATGGTCCTGTACAGCAGCAGTTTTGAAGTTATGGTGAGGTTTCTGGATTTGAAGAGCTTTGACAGACTATAGTAGGCTGCTACTATTGACCCAAGGTATTTAAAGGATTGCACCACTTCAAATTCGTGCTCCGCTACCTTGATTGTTTGACCAACTGTTCCTCTCGCATTCGACGCCACCATATACTTTGTTTTACCTTCACTAATGTGCAGCCCCAGATTTTGTGCCGCTTGCTCGATCTGGATGAAGGAATCGTGTACAGCTTGTTCGGTTCTTCCGATGATGTCAATGTCGTCTGCGTAAGCCAGTAACTGGCTGGACCTGTTGACGATGGTCCCTCTTGTTGCCGTGCCAGAGTCACGGATTGCTTTCTCCAACGCCAGGTTGAAGAGGAGGCAGGCCAAACCGTCCCCTTGTCGGAGTCCATTAAAGATTTTGATTGGTCTGGATAGCAATCCGGCTATTTTTACTTGGCTTGTTACGTTGGTCATGGTCAACCTACATAGTCTTGTCAATTTATTTGGGATGCCGAATTCTCTCATGGCTTTGTAAAGTTCTACCCTGGCTATGCTATCATAGGCGGCCTTAAAGTCTATAAACAGATGGTATGTTGGGATGTTAAATTCTAGACATTTTTCCATCGCCTGCCTAAGGGTAAAGATCTGATCAGTTGTTGATTTGCCTGGAATGAAACCACACTGATATTATCCGATGACGGTTTTAGCGTATGGGGTTATCCGGTCTTGTAGGATAGAGGAGAGTATCTTATAGGCGGTACTCAACAACGTGATACCTCTATAATTGCTGCACGTTGTGACATCTCCCTTCTTATGTATGGGGCATATTATGCCTTTTTGCCAGTCTTCTGGCATTTCTTCCTGCTCCCATACGTGTACTATAATATCATGAATTGCTTGACGTAAGGCTGGCCCGCCGTGATGGAATAATTCGGCTGGTATGCCATCGGCTCCCGGGGCTTTGTTCTGTTTAAGCCGGCCTATAGCCTTCTTAACTTCTTCTATGCTTGGTGGCGGCAACATAGGGTATTCTTCTTGAAGTAGTGGAGCCTCCACTTCTGCAGTGAGCTGACCATTTAGCAATTCATTAAAGTACACTTCCCATCGCTCCAGTATGCTTTCAGGATCGGTGATCAGATTTCCCTCTCCGTCCTTGCAGTATGTGCAGCGTGGTGTGTACTGCGTCATGTTTCGGACGGATTGGTAGAACTTCCGCGCCTGGTGCGGACCTCGCTCTCGGCTGTTTTCTATTTCACAGATTAGGTTCTTCTCCCAGGCTGATTTCTTTTGTCTGTGAAGCCGTTTTTCTGTTCTTCTGAGCTCTTTATATTCCTCTTCGCGTGCCCGCGTTCTATGAGATTGTTGCATTGCTCGGTGCGCAACATTCTTACGTTCAGTCTCTAGCTTGCATTCATCATCAAACCAGTCGTTCCGATTTTTACGACTGCTGCCTAAGATGGAGTTGGCAGTACTAATGACAGTATTTTTAAGACGTGTCCACTTTTCATTTACGCCCAGCATACTGGCTCCAGGACTTACTCTCCCTAAGTCAGGTGTTTCTAGGGCGAGTCCTAACGCATTACCAAAGGTGTTACTGGTGTTTTCATTGCGCAGGGCAGCCGTGTTGATTCGAACCTGATCGGCGGATGCAATGCGTCTTCGCAAGGCAATCCGCCCTCGGAAAAACATACCAACAAGATAGTGATCCGAGTCGATATTGGCACCTCGGTACGTTCGTACCGTCATCAAGTTCGAGTAGTGGCGACGGTCTATCAACACGTGGTCTATTTGGTTACGAGTGACTCCATCAGGTGATACCCAGGTGGCTTTGTAGATATCTTTACGCGGGAACCTGGTACTCGCAACGACCATGTTTTTCGATGCTGCCAATTCTAAGACTCGAAGTCTATTGTCGTTAGTGTTCTCATGCAAACTATGGGTGCCTGCGTAATGCCTGAATACCGGCTCCCGACCTATTTTTGCGTTCAAATTCCCAAGGATGATTTTAACATCATACCTTGGACAGGCATTGAGAGCCCTCTCGACTTGTTCGTAGTAAGTCTCTTTTTCTTCGTCTGAGGACTCCTCCGTAGGTCCGTGAACGTTAATGAGGCTAATGTTCGTAAATTTGCCTCGCACGCGAAGGGTGCATAGCCTTTCGATGGTAGACTTCATTTTTTTCGCTGACTAGAAAGCCTACCTCGAGCACATGGTGTTTTGTATGACAGCTGTAGTATACGTATACGTCATATTCTTTCTTCTGTAAAACACCATTCCCTGTCTATCTGATTTCTTAAAGAGCTGTTATGTCAGCTTTATATTTTGGCAGTGCATCGGCTAGCTGCAGGGCAGCGTGGGTTGTCGTCATGAGATCAGTACGTTTCCGAGGCTTGTTGTTGGTCTTGTAATTCTTTTAGTTTTACGGGACAGGGAATTAACCTGTCGCCAACCTGAGGAACCAACCTGATCATATTGGCCAAACCTTTTTAAAAGGTTTGTTCCTAGCGGCCGCCGCGGAGAGGCTATGATCACACTTCCACCAGTCCAGAATAGTTACGGCACGTGCATGTTTTCGTATGCTACATGTTATTCTCCCTATTCGTCTGATGGCTGACCGTCGCACTGTGGTCCAAAATGACTTTTTTCGTTGCAAAAATCATAACTTTTGAACACGTTAAGCTATCGCAACAATTTTTTTTTTCCCTTAAAGGTAATTTCCAAGGCTATAAAAATTGAGAATTTTAAGAAAATTTCTTTACAGGGTGTTTCAGAATAATTGGTTGATGTAAGATCTTCTTAGTAAAAGGAGTTAACAGAATAAAGTCTGAAAGTAAACTTTTTAAAAACAGTCCTAAATTTTTAAAACTTTGTAAAAAAAAGGTTTTTGACTATTCAAGTGAATTCATAACAACAGTGGATGCTTAAAGTTAACGCACCAATTTCAGAAATATTTTTTAAGGAGTATGTATTATAAAACAGTATTTTTTCATGTTGTGGGGCATCAGTTTATTCTATAAACTGTCTGACTGATATATTTTATATGAAACAGTGTAGGAAAAAAGTAAACGGACGAAAAAAAAAATAAAAAAAAAAAATAAAATAGAATATAAAATTTATATTAACAAAATAAAATAGAATACATTATAAATATTTGTTTACAATTAACTACTATAGATCTAATTTTCAGAAAAAAATTCATCGGCATCGTTATCATTTTCAACAATTAATAGACCTATTAGTTCTGATCTAACGTGTCTTAAAGATGAAACAAGTGGATCTGATGATATAGCTAGCATATTAAATAAATCTTCATTTTGTCGTTTCCGTGAGACTTTGCATGTATTTGAGTATCGATATCGCTTGTAGTCTTTATTCCTTGATTCCTGTGCTTCTTCTGAAAGCTGCCCGAGTGGCAAAATTTGATGTCTTATAAGTTCCCCTCCATGGTCCAAAATTTTGTGCAGAGTTGGTGTAAGGAGTTTGTAGCTGTATTTGGATTTTAAAAGATCCGAAGTGGTTTTGGTATACTCGTTGAATTTATCTACATTAATAGATTCTTTAGATGACAGCGCATTTAAAATAACTTGCAGTTTCTTTATAAGATCCTTGTCTACTCGGGTTATAGCTGACGTAACTTCTGGATTTTCAAAAAATCTTCGTGAAGTGTTTCCATCATTTGTGTTACCGAATCCTTGTTTTGGCGTATCAATGATTAACCCGAGTTGTTCCCTAAATTCCTTTTGAATATCCGCTTTTCTTCTTCTTTCGGCTTCCTTCTTGTCGGTTGTCTCATCTTCTTGGTATAGTCCATAAGCTAGTTTAAGAACGAACTCCATACATCTTATTCTAGCGTGTAATGTTGAAATTCCAAATTCGTAGTTCCTCTCATCTGCTTCGGCTGAATCGTCTTCTTTTCGAAAATTTTTTTGTGCCTTTTGCAAATTGGACATGACAATGTTGATTTTGTATTTGTTAGTTCATTTAACACTTTCCCGTCTATCATAGTTAGAAAAAACTCATGTCGAACCATCACATTTTTTTCTTCAGCAACAGTCACTACAGTTGGCCTCAAATTTTCTATTTGGTTCCTTATATTTCTGACAGTTGTCTGAATAATATCACTTGACTCCTTTGCATATTTAAAAAGAATCGGTCTGCAAAAGTGAACTGATGACGGCCTTGGATTTTTCCAATATTCGGTTGATTCACCTTTTATACGAAGTGGAACTAGTGATGCCATGAACATGTTCGCATCAGATATTACCTGGCCATCTTCTGAAACTATTGTTTGCTTATATGCACTTTGTCCGGAAGATCCATCGCATCCCCATTTGCTCATCAAAGTAAGATTTGTTGGAAGTAAAAGAAGATCCTGATTGACTAGACTATTTAAAATCCTCTTTGCTGTATGTCCCACCAAATCTTGGAGATTCACTTCAACAGAAGTTTCTGTTACTATCAAATTTGATGGAGTTGCTTGTATTTTAGCTTTCATTTATAAATTGTAGCTCGGAAACACATCAGCGTTATGACTTCTTAATTATGACAAAGCCCCATATCCAAGAACAAGGCTAGCGCAGTGGGACCATCGTATTTTATTGGACACCTTTGAGGTGTGGGAATACTCTCCTTTATCCGTTGCACTCGCAATGGGCTTGCATTAAAAACTGCTTTTGTGATATCCGCTTTTATCTTTTCGTGTTCCTTTTAATATTTTATACTCAGAGCTGTGGAAACATTTTCAGTCGAAATATGGACCGTAGTTTCCAATAGTTTCCTCCTTTTGGTATACCTATACTGAACATGTATCTAAGGATTTCGAAGGCCTTCCTTTTGATGTACTTGGCACGTCACTGTCTTCAATTTCATTACATTGGATTGTAAATATTCAAAAATTCTTCATATTTTGAGAGAAATCTTGTTTTAACTCTAAAACAGTCAATCCATTTTTTTTAAATGATGCGTATAATCTTTGGAGTTTCTTTTTCGTTTCATCGTTGTCACTTATATCTTCGTATTGGTTTTGGATCAGAATTACAAATTCTTCAGAATTCGAAACATTGATAAAATGTTCAAAAATTGTTCTGTTTGAAATATTCATATTGGTATTTAATTTGCAAACTCCACTCGTCAGTAAAGCCTTTTGAAAACTAACAACATACATATATCCATTGTCATAGTTTATATATACCTGCATAATGTATATGCACAAGGATTATTTTACCAGTGAAATTTAAGCTTAACAATATATGGTATCGGAAGAAAATTATTATTTCCACCTGTTTTATTAGATCATAAAATAATAATCCAAAATTAAATAATTCTTTCAACTTTGTATATGGAGTAGGCAATAAAGCTATTCATCATTTTCTTTTGGCAAGTTAATCTATGTTTAGGTACTATTAGAATAAGATCAATAAATATTAACAATAATTTAAGTTAAGGGGAATTTATTCAAAGAGGGTCGTTAAAGTGGGCGGATTAAAAAATTTAATGTTCAATAAAGTAATCAATAGTTTGTGTACAATATTTTATATTTTTTTTTAAAATAATTGGCAGTTGTATAAAAAGGGGCGTAGAAGTGGGCGGTTTTTTTTTGTCAGAATCAAGATAGTAATAAAACGATTTTTAATTAAAAAGAAAATTTCACGTTTTCGACTATTTTAATTAATAAAATAATTGAAATTTTCCATAAGGGAATTTGCTTTTAAGACCAAAAGGTCAGCACTGGGAACACGACTTTTTTTAAACAAATTACAATTTCTCTGAAGGTTGCAAATAGTTGCAGCTACAATTTTG
This sequence comes from Philhelius festivus, assembly GCA_963931855.1. Taxonomy (NCBI): domain Eukaryota; kingdom Metazoa; phylum Arthropoda; class Insecta; order Diptera; family Syrphidae; genus Philhelius; species Philhelius festivus. The sequence goes on along the minus strand of OZ007554.1, from coordinate 224,032,624 downwards.
CATATGGTTTAAGAAATAGTTAGGGTAAACTATCATGGTCAATTTTCCGCGCGAACTCGCGAGTATTTTTTTGTAGCTCTATTCAAACCGAAAAAATCTACTAAAAAAGGGTGTTTTTTGTTTTATTTATTAAAAATATTAAATATTTTTTTATTTTTTTTTAATTAAAAATTTTCATTTACGCACAAATAATACAACTAGAATAAACTATAGAAAATTAATACTTTACATTTAATATGCATAAATTTCAAATACGAAAACAAAGAAGTTAGTTTTTTTCTGTTTTTTTTTTAAACTCTAGAACGAAATTGACCAACTTTGAAAAGCTCTATAAGTCAAACTAGTTAGCGGAAAATTTTTTTGTTTGCTGTTTTTGAAGCTCCGTTTATATTTCTATTAGAAATAAAAAACAAAACTTTAAAAATAAAACATCGAAATTAGTATTTTTGCCACGAAATTTTCCTTTTCGGACCACAGTGCGTCGCAGGTATATGGGAATACAAAAACAATCGTCCGATGCTCTTTAGGTGAACACAACACAGGCCATCGCTCAATTTCAGTCGGATTTATGCGGAAAAATTGAAAAATTGAACCACTCGGATCTGTTCCACCGTAAGTAGCGGGGACATTATTCGGAATTCCACCCCCCCCCCCCCACCAAAATGAACTTTTTTTTAACGAATCGATAAAAAAGGATTTGCTGATAAAAAACATCAAATTATGAAGGAGAAACACTTTTTTATGGTAAAAAAGTGAAGTATAAGCGCACCACCCACAGTACTATAACTAAAACTACTTTTTTATTATGGGATATTTGCTTTTTTTGCTTGCTTACGCATTACGGCGTATAAACAGTGAGATATGTATGGGGGGCATTCTGCCCCCCTGCAACCCCCCTGCCTGGGCACACTATAGGATTTGGGGTAGGTGCGAGGTTGGGTGTATGCAAGGTTTCTTTTGCATTTACATAATCTGGATTTAAAGAAGCTTTGAATTTACCTTATGGCCTATATTAATTTTTTTATACTTCACTTTTTTACCATAAAAAAGTGTTTCTCCTCCATAATTTGATGTTTTTTTTATCAACAGCACACTTGTTTTAATCGATTCATTAAAAAAAAAAGTGCATTTTGGGGGGGGGGGGAAATTCCGAATAAGGACCAGTAGCGGAGGTAAGCATGAAACGATGTCATATTCCATCCTTATGGCATCCATAATACCTCACACACAGCTTGTTTTTTTCTTTTTCAACATTATTCAATTATACAAATTAGGAAAAAACATTGAAAAAGATCAGACAAGTCCTTAATATTTAAACAATATTTTGAAAAACAGCACAGTCAGAAGCTGAAGTCACCCAACCATTCCTAAGGCACTCGGATTCACAGTAGCTAACAGGGATCCAAACAAAAGAAGCATAACACGTGTTCAATATTGCGCGTCTTTCTCAGATTGACAATTTAATTTATTGCCCTCTGCATCATCTTAGCTCTTTTTTTTTTATTTGAAAACAACAACTCACAAACAAACTTCTTCACCACCTCAATCACCGCCTAAAAGGTCTCCTTTTTGTAAGAACTTACAACCCCTTGGCTGTTTTTCTATTTTCGGTTCCAAATTCGACCTTATTCATCCATTCATTACTTACTATTTGTATACCAATTGGGCCATTCTCAAATGGTCACTCTTTTCAATATCAATAAACTTTCTTTTACTAAAATCAAGTTGACCTAGACCTTCTCCATATTATATTCTCGTACCTTTCATGAAAGCTAACAGCATTTAAAAAATAAAACACATTCAGCCTTGAACCTTCCTTTACCTGCCTTCTATTCCAGAAATTCTAACGCATTCTATGGTCATATTATACTAACACCATTCCCGTCTACCTCTCCTTGATTCTTAAAAAGTCTTTCTCTAATAATAAATTAACCATGTATGGTCGGTGGTCGGTCCTCAAATTCAAAAGAGGACCTTCCTCTTTTTTTGTTTGTTTTGTTTTTGTTCCGCAAAGACTTCATTTTTATTCTTGACCATATTGCATTTACAATCATGTTAAACGGTCCCATTCGAGCCTACTCATCCCTGGCATTATTAAATTGCCATGAAACAAGTGAGTCCTCTCGAGAATAATAAGAAAAACGCTCTAGGGTTTTGCTCTAGATGCCCAGTTTTCATATTTCCTTCCTACCAATTTCCTGACCATTTTATATATTTTTTTTTAAAGAAAACCAACAAAAAAATATCGATTTATTTTTCTTCTCCCCCATCACTGTCAACATGTTGCTGAGAATTTAATTATGCATTCTCGAATCACCATCAACATTATGTAAAGATATACCCCTCCGTGCTCCATGATGACTTTTCGGAACTGAGTGAGATTGATTCCCCTCTGAATCGTGGTGAGAATATCGAATCACCTCAGTAATCAGGAGAATTGCCCCTTATCGACCTTTTGTTGTTGTTACACGTATGTTATCTCGAGAACGCGCTGTGACTACGGTTCAACTCTATCTATATTACTGTTTCACTGCGAACGAGTGAGTGGAACGCACATTACCAACCAGTCGAGGTCGTTACGTTGTCAGAGTCGGGAATCAGATGATAGTATCTTCTTCCCTTGTTGCAGTTTAATGATAAATTTTTTGTTTTAAACTTCAAATAAAAAAAGAAGTTTTTCTTTATTGAAATTGTTATCTCTGCGAAGCTTAAACGCCGCGATTGCAAGTGGAAAACAAAACGGTAGTTTCTCCAGTGAAATTGAATAAATTTGCCAAAGAAATTCAAAAAGTGAAAACGATTAAACTTTTTTTTTTTTGTTGGAAAAAAACCAAAGGAAAAAAAAACGTCCTTTTTTCTTCTTCATCTTGTGTAGGTATAATCCAAAAGTGTTTAAGATTGTGTGTATGTGTGTGTGTGTAAATCCTCCCAAAAAAAAAAAGAGAAAGAGAGCAATATAAAAAAAAAGTAGTGGAAGCGAAGAGAGCGCATCGCCTTTGCCGCGTGTGAAAGAGCAAACGACTACAATCTCTCCGGGTCCGGCCGCCATCTCAGCCAGGCACAAAATATCACAATTTATTACAACAAAATGTTTGTGTTTCCTTTTCCTCAAATTGCTGCTGCCTGCTGCCGGTATGATAAAGTTCATTCTAATGGTTTTCTAACAACCACCACCAACACCAACAAGACAACTTTATCACAACAACAAAAATTTGGTAATTTCTCCACTCGACTATGATTTTTCGCCTAGTCGCCGCAGGTGTGACAAAAACATGGTGAATATAGGGGAATCACAAAAATTAATGTATCTCAACAAACACTATCGTAGATATTTATTTTTTTGTTTTCAACTTCGATCCAATAAACCTTTTGTTAGCTCTGAAATTGATAAGAAGGATTACAAAATACACATCGATGGGGCTATTAAATGTTTTATTATCATTAATTACACCGATAAGGCTGAGAGAGCTTGAGTTATTTGGGTGTGATGGAGGTGCTGGAGGTTATGGGACGGGAAAGGCAGGAACCTGCTTTAGGTTATCAGGTGTGAAACTGTCACTTTATTGGTTAACTGTTTATCTGATTTATATTTTTTTTTCTTCTTTTCTCTCACGAGTCGGTATGGGCTTGTTAGTTAGATAGGTATTTTTAGATGTTTTTTTTTTTTTTCTTATTTTTGTTATGAAACTTGTTAGGCTTGAATACAGGTGTTTTTGTTTTTTCTTGTATACGCTCAATGGGATTATTACAGAATTCCATTCCGGTTGGGTGGTTGCAAAGCTGTTGTTTAGATATGCGATTAGACAAGTGCTAACACTTTTATTTTTTTTTATTGACCTATTGATGGTGTGGTCGGCTAATGCGGTGTTGTGCTGATTGTGGGTTAGTAAGCCATGATCTAAAGAGGTGTTGGTTATTAATTATCTTGGTAATTCAATCATATTGGTAAATAAATATTTTTTTTCTTCTGTTTGGTTAGGTAAAAAAAAAACAAAATAAACTAAACTCAAATAATGCTAACTCGTTGTCAAATAACCGCTTATCTCTTTTTTTTTTCAATAAATATGCATAGATAGGTAGATTTTTAGCGACAATTCTGTTTAATAATTCACATCAAATAAATCCAACAGAGGTTATGTGTGTACTTAGTTAGTTGTTCAACAAAATTCTCATTTACGAAGTTAGAACTTCTGCCTCAACTTTCCTTTAAAGTAGCACGAATTTTTACCAGCGGATAGTTTTATTCGGCAGATTTACAATTTTTTATAACAAATAGCACAATTTTAAATTGAGAAAACATTAATCAATATTTTTAATTAATTTTTGAAGTTCCTCAATTTGCATACAAAATGCACAAAAAACATGGCTGGGTCACATTAAACTAACTTTTTTTTTTTTGTTCATTTTGTTTGTTTTGACATTTCTCCTTATGCAAGTAGTATTACCAGAGTCGAGTTTTTTTCGGGATTTTTTTTTGCATTTTTTTTAAGGGAATTTTTCGTTGATTATAGTCGTTTTTCTTTTTAAGCACTGAGCTGTCAAAAAAAGATCTGTGTTTTTTTTTAGTTCAGATACATCAGAGCGCTTTTTTTTTTTTTTTTTTTTTTTTTTTTTTTTTTTTTTTTTTTATATAAATTAGAGCCAACTAGGAGCTCGCTCTATGAGATGGAGTAAAACGCTGAGCCCGGCCAACAGTTCAGTACTCCAGTGTTTTTCATATACTTTCATATACTATAAATCGAAGAGCTCTTATCAAACTCTGCTTAAAAGAGTTAAAAAAAACCCCTTATAGGGAAGTTTCTGATCCTTCTGAACCCACAGTAGATACCTACTGTTAAGTTAAAAAAAAACTGTTGATGTGATTTTGCGTAAGCGGTATTAAATATTGTAAAGTGGTCACTTTCAGAACTGTAAGTGAAGAAAACACTTTAAACTGAAAAAGTAATATTTTAAATCTGTTCTATTGAGACCATGCTACTTGTACCTTAAAGGAAAGTCGAACGAACTGTTGTGTAATGAATTATTAGGTACAGCGTAAGCAAACAAATATTAAGGATGGTCATTTTAAAGATGCCATCAGCTAGATGGGAACTTATTGATATTTTGAAAGAGGGTTTTCTCAGAAGTCGCAGCATATCACAAAAATTTCTAAAAATATATTTAAAGATTTCTGTTATGTAACCTTAAAGAATAGACAACGGTTTGATAGTGATAGTTACCCGATTAGATTAGTGGATTGGAGGAACGAATCAAATTCGAATTGAAATTTAAATTGCTGGATGGATCGAAAGATTAAATTCAAATAAAATCGAAGTGACAGTAAGGCTTTAATTGCGTGCATGTGGGGTTGTGGGTATTGTTCAAAATAGCGACACCAAGATTAAAAATTATTGCTTTGGTTTTTCAATTAGGGCGGGTAGCTGTTGAATTGGAATAAAACAAGCTGTATGTAAGGTATTAACAACATTCTTTTTTTTTTTTTTTTTTTATTTTGAAGGCCCATGTATGCCATTATGTATGGAATGTAACATCGTTTAATATCATACGGTGGCACGGCTCCGAGTGGTCCAATTTGCATTGAATCTTCTGCATAGATCAAGCTGAATATGAGTGATGGGCTGTTTTATGTTCACCTAAAGAGCATCGGTGGATTGGTTTTTTAGCATATACCTGCGGCTTCTGGAAACCTCACAAGAAAAAACCTATCGGGGTCAAATCGCAAGACTTTGGTGGCCAATTCACATCGCTTCTGTGAGAGTTAATTTTACCCTCAAAACGTTCATACAGAATGCTAATCGCGGCGTCCGCTGTGTGGCACCTAGCACCGTCCTCCTGAAACCACATGTGATCTAGGTCCATATGGTTTAATTTGGGTCATAATAAATTGGTTTTCATCGTTCACTTTCACGGTGACCTCCTCACCAACGTGGTTTTTGAAAAAGTAAGGAACAATGATTTATCATAAGCTACCGTTGCAATCCACTTCCTAAGAAGATGGACGTCAAAATGAAAACAAGTATGAGAATCGTCGGGAAAACAATGAGGTGGATTAAAAGTTTCAGACAAAAGATCATTTATAAAAATAATGAAGATATTCGAAGACAATAAAACGTGTATTGAAGGTAAATCCTAATCCAAAGAATAAGGGTTTCGTTGATATCAAATGCACGCATTTTCGATAAGAGAGCCTTGTTGAAAACTCTATCTAATGCCTTAGAAGTAACGTAAGTGCAATTGGACGGAAGTTGAGGGTGTTTTAGGAAGAAAAGTTAACTTTTTTCCAGGCACCTAATTATGAATGAATGACATATGTATGTATTGGGGTATTGCTAGACCTAAAACTGGATGTGCTTGCTCATCTTACAGTTTTTCCACAAATCTATTGCTCTTAGAAATTTTAGGTTTTGGTGCACCTTCAGAGAGGATTGGTCGCTTTCTTCTAACTAGTATTGTCCCAGATGGTTTTTCCTTTGCATGAGTGGAAAACATTTACCTAGTATGTGGTCTGATATTGCTTACTACACCAAGTAAACCTAGGTGTCTCCTATGTTTGCAGTGTCCATTAAGTATAGCTGTTATTATTCCTAGGTTGTTTCTACTTAAGCTTATGCAGTTTGTAAAACGTTCCTGGTTGTAATAGCTCAGTAGTAGTTTTGCCTGGATCAACTTGCCTCCCCTTCTTGTTTAGTGTAGTTTTGTTTTTTGTTTTGATAATTTTGTCTCCTTTTTCGCAAAAGAACTCAGGCCCTATCAATGTGGTTGATGCATCTATTTTTGCTAAGGAGTCTGCCTCTTCGTTTCCAAGAACACCCATGTGACCAGGTATCCAAAGAAGTGTGGCCCTGATTTGTTTGCCAAGTTCGTTTACCCTGTTTATGCACTCCCAAACTAATTTAGAGCAGATGCTATTATATAAGAATGTAGGCGTCTACTTGAATTTGTTTTACAGTGTAAATGTCACCTAAACTCCTCAATAATGAACCTATTCATTTTCCATTTCCGAAGAAGTCAATAATTGACTTTGACTTGGAAGACAATATCTTTAGGAATTTCCTTTCTACCAAACTGATCCGCCACTGGGAACTTCCTATATCAAATTCTGCTGCCAGGCCTCTTGTTGTAAATTGTTTTGAGTTTTCTGAATACAACCAAATGGTGGTGTCTTTTTAATGAACCTGCCTTTTTCATTTCAAATTTTGTAGGGTTCCCATTCTTAATGGTGACTTTAAATTTAATTAATTTCAGCTTAAAGTTCTTAAGTAGTAAGATGGAATTTAAAATATAGAAAAACGAGTCTTAGTTAATAAAAAGTTCATGTTCCTCTAGACATACATCTACAGACATAAAATTTTTTTTTTAATTTCTTCATTTATATAATGTAACCACTTGACTTTATCTTGAGATGCTTCAGTTTGAATTATGTTCAACAATTTTTCTCCAATTGAAATTTTATCTTTGTTTTATTATTTCCTCAAAACCCAAAGACCTCCTTATTATAATTGTAATTAAAACTAGTCATACGGGAACACTGAATCGTATGTATTTTAAATAAATACTTGACCTTACACACAGTGAGAGGCAAGTAATAAACAATTTAAAACAATATGGGAAGAAACTGAATCTCAGCTTGGCACAGTGGAACATAATTGATGAAAAATCTGTCTTAAGTTAATTAATACAGCTAGAATCATGAAATTGGACTAATTGCTTTAACCAAGTTCGAGTGAATTTTATTACCCAAGATTTTATCTAAAAAATAGAAAATGTAATTTCTTTTTTTTCATAATTAATTTTTGAAATATGTATGTACTCCCAACATACATATATTTATAAGAAGCAAAGAATTCTGTGAAACATGTTTCATTTTTTTCATTTACCGGTTTTATTATATGATTATGTAGCGAGTAAAGTTTCTGTGCATTAATTTCGTAAATATAAATATGCGCTGAAGTCATCAAATAAAAATTTAAATATTTGGTTTTGTAGCGAATACATTTTTTGTGTCCTATCTTTGTACACATTACATAAACATGAATATTCTATTCATTCATCACACATAGATATCTGATGGTAATCTGCATTCTGCCATGATGCATGATTATGTAGTGGTGGTTATTTTGTATATGTATTCACTACATATTTTTGAAAAGAGTACGTATGTAGGCTATATACTCACGACATATGATCCATATAGATATTTATGAGTTGCTTCTATATTTACATCACTTCAACTCCAGCAGTTCATTTCGCGTATATTCTCTAAGAATACAATTTATTTACTAGAAATTAAGAACTTGATCTCTTATCTTTTCTTTTCTTAAGTTGCTCCGAGACGACCCTCGGTCTTAATACATCGAGCTAGCAAACTTCAAGTAGAAGGAACCTCATGAATCCCTCATCATATCCCATTAAAACCACAGATTAAACGAGGTTATGGTATCAAAACGGCCGGCGCACTTCAGCGCTAATTGGGTTATATAGCAAAAATGCCATTTCTACTTTCCTACCATACAAATTTATGCTCCCCCTTATTCACAAATTATGTCATACTTAGATTTGTACTCATATCTTTTTAGGTTCCGATAGACAACGAGTTAACTATTGGCGCCAAAGAGGAATGAGTTGATACTTAAATATTTACATCATTCTCTGGCCAAGGGAGCCGTGTACTCAGTACATATTCGATTGAATCAGTACATGTCTATTGTACTCAGCGCAAATGCATGACACTTGTTGTGATAAATACATTTTTATATTAATATGATAAGCGACATTATACAGATTTCACTCGTTGTAATTAATTAATTTTGTATTTTTGCTGATTTTAAAATGTGTTTTGTAGCCATTACATATATTTCATTGTAACTGGTAGATATTGATGTACTGATTACAAAAGTTTTCTTTATTTACTAAAGCTGAGTTCGAAGTCTAAATTCGCTTGAAAATGATAAATTAATATAGAAAATATTCGGCTCGAGATTTGCATCTTCCAGACATAATTCCGTAATCTTTCAACCTTTGTTCTCGCGCTCACATTATTTGGAAATTGAAAATAAGATTTTTTAAAAGTTTCACACTTTCATTTTCATCTTTAAATGTTTAAATTTTTTGAATAAAAAGTTCAAAGCTCTTCGAAAGCAATTTATGTGTAGAGATGACAATTCAAAACTTATATAGTTGTTTCTACAATCAAGTATAGAGGTTGCTTCTTTAAACACACTACACGAATGTAGAATGATATGGACCGCTCAATTTTTCCATTCCATTTTGAAATTCATAGCTTCAAAACTCTAATGTGCATCGGTATCTTCTCACCAGTTTCAGACGGACTGTCATATATAGAGATTCTTTCTTTAACTATACTACACGAATGCGGAACTGATGTGGATCACTCCATTTTACCCTCCCATTTTGATATTTAGAGTTTCAAAACTCCTACGAGCATCTGTATCTACTCTCCAGATTTAGATGCACTATCAAGTATAGAGATTCTTTTTTTAGTCGCAATACACGAATGTGGAATGATGTGGATCGCTCTATTTATTCCTCCTATTTTGAAATGCAGGGTCTTTGAACCAATTTGCGTCGGTGTCGCCTTTCAATCCTTCCCTATTTTTTTTAAATCACGCACTGTATTTAACCATTTTAAGGCCAGTCAACATCCATTTAGTGCGCGCTTATAAAATAGTGTTCCATAAAATGGACATTGAATTTTCTTATTACATGCTGTTTTTCCCTTGAAAACAATTTCTTATTTTCTAACCGAGCCTTGCAACAGTTCCACTGTACGGCTGGTGGCCGGCTTGTCGCCGCAGTTACCGCCACACAATTACTACTCCTAGGTAATTGTTTGCCACTTGTCACAATAATTTATCAAGCTCCTAAGCTACTAACAGTTGAGATCTTCTTGGGAGCCAATTGCAGTCAGTCCAACTCAAGTCAAGTCATTCACTCAGTCATGTGTGCTGCTGTGTGTGAACTAAAAATAAAAACAAAGAAGAAAAATGAAATACGATAGTTTCTTTTATGGCCAACCGCAGTTATGTTTACATAGAACGTATATCTCTCGAAGCTCTAAAGAGGTTGAATACTATTTTGTGTTTCGTTGTTTCCACAATGCCGAACAGGCACACAAATCCCGTGTATAGGTAGTAGATATCTCTGACACCAAGATTGCAGCGGTTATTGTAAAAGATCGCTTTTGACATTGATAAGATACAGTTTTGCAAGTGTATTTGTGTCATTAACACAACACAACCAATGACATCTCTACACGAGCTGAAAAAAAAAATATCGATTGTCAGTTTGCTCGGGGATGTGTTACCTAATTTATTTGTCTGTTTATTTTAGTTAAAGATAACATAAAATAACTTTTATTTCATTGCAAATTGTATATTAACTTAAGTTACGTTGTCGTTTCAAGTGGAGACTTTTAACTGTTTCAATTGACTTGGCGTCAAGTGAGCTAGCCGATACGACGCTGCATGCCTGTGCCACTTGATCTTTTGACATAACACCGATCATGCAATCGATTGAAGAATTATTAATGAAACTGGCCATTTCTTCTGTCGGTGAATATTAATTAACTCGCTCGCCGATAGAGTTGGTTTTTCATTGAGTTGCCAATTGCTCTTTTTTTAAAGATTATTTGCCAGCAGTTTTATACAGCATTACCTACTTGTTAGTCTGAATAATTGTATTTGTATGCAACCAGTGGCGGACTATGAATTTCAGTGGCCAATTCACGTCGCATCTGCTTGAGATAAGCGTGCTATCAAATTGCTCGTGCAGGATGTCCATTCTGGCATCAGCTGTGTGACACGTAACGCCGTTTTGTTGGTTCCACATGTCGTTCACATCCATATCATCGAATTTGGGTTAACAGAAATTTCTAATGACCGATGGTGGTGCTCACTCCGTTGATGGTGATGGCAATGCCTTTGTCGTTTTCCAAGAAGTACGGAACGGTAATGGCGACGGGACACAATCCACACCAAACATTGATTTTCTACAGTTGTGTTGCGACTTGTGTGTATTGGCATGGCATCGTCCCAGATCCGGCAATTTTGCTGGTTGACTTGCATCCCTTTTCAACTGAGAATGGATCTTGTCGCTGAACATGATTTTTGTTTCAATTGAAATCGGTTTCATCTCCTTCACAATCCACTACCAAGTTTTACAACATGGTCGCCTTGAACTGTCAAAATCGAACTGTCCTTATTGGAAAACCCTTTATAACTGAAGGTTTACGGTCCGCTGAATTTGAATCTGAGGTAGAAGAGTTTTTCCCCATATATTTGGGGTAGTTTTTAAACACCCGGATTTCATCTAAACTCATAACAACTTATGTCTGAATGTACTAATTTGGTTTTCTTTCAGGTTAACGGTACTTTTCGAGGCCTTGTTTTACAAAAACGATGAATGCTTTTTCTTCAGGATAAGTCTACTTATAGTGAATCAGTTGATTATATTGAGAGCAAATCATCTGTCAAATGTCAAATTTACTGTCACTATAGAAACAATGTTGCCATTTTAGGAATCAAGCATCTTTTGTTCAAAAAAAAAAAAAATACCCTGGATTTTAAAATAATCTATCAAATTACAAAAAGAATCAAATCTCTAAAATGCTGGTTTTAGTTAATGATTTTCAACTCTCCTCGTTTTTCTCATTTACCCTTATTTACCCTATTCAGAATTCTTACCATCATTCAAGCCATCTGTTCTTGTGTAACTATTTAAAATCATCTTTTGTTGGGAATTTATTGAATGTTATTCCTGCAAACAACCTACCTAACAAATAACACTTCAATCGTATACGAGTTGAAAAACCTGAACCTGAGTGAAAAATGATGGGTTACGCTTCTAGAATATTCTTCACCCATAAAAAAACCTGAAAAATATCGAAAATCATTTTTTATGGAATCGTAAACAACAAAACACAATCAAACTTCAATTCACGTTCGTTTTCACGATCGAAGTTTAAAATCCTGTACCCACTCACCTTCTGCGAAAAAATGCGTTCCACATTAATTTATCCCACATCATATTTTCGGTTCGTCGTGTGTTCGACATTTTGGTATTTCTTTTAATAATTTTATTTTATTTTAATAGAAGATTTACTTTTGAACATGAAACCGAGAAAAATCCAACGAAATTGATATTTAGCTTTCACGTGAAAAATGTGAAATATTAAGAAGGGATTTTGTTGCATGAATCGAGGCCAATACTCATCTTAGCTTGATGGCTAAATGAAAATAACTTTTATATGAAACAATTCCTTTACGACAGAATTAAACTAATTCCCATCTATGCTTCCTCTAGATCTGTGTCTAAATTTCGTTCGGCCCAGACATGTAAACTGCCCAGAGATTCAGTTTATTCTAGCTCATTTTTTCATCAAAAACAATATTTCGGGTAGACGAATTTCTCCTTGCTAGCATAGGTTCAAGGTTTCCCACAAAAATCTTTGGTTTCACAACTACTCACCTAGTAGCGAAGTGAAATTTCCGATCGTGGAAAATAAACAGAGTGTTTAAGTGAATTCAAATTTTTGTGGACATTATCCACGATCGGAAAGATGAGATAGGTAGACAGAATTTTTTTTTTGTCGAAAATTCACTTTTCAAATTTTTCACCATTTCAATTTAAAAATGGGTCTTAAACTTTAGATTTCTTGAAGTGAAAAATGCATAGAATACCTATGCTTCACAGTATTCTCCCGCAACATTACATGATACATTGTAGTATATTTTTTCAAGTGAAATGAAAATTAATATACATGCGTTCCACAATCTTTTTCACATATTTTTCAATTTTTTTTGTTGTGTCTGACGATGAGAGAATAAATTGGCTATTTGCATTGTGTATTATCTATTTACGTGAAATGAAAAATTTTTTTCACAGCATGTTTTTAGGGCTTGGGTGTGCGACCAAATAGGGAAAAGATGTCTGTTTACATTGTGAATTTTTAGCAAAACGGGCATCATTTCAATATTGAAAACAAATTGACTACTTACATTGTGTAATTTCTTTTTCAATCGAAATGAAAAATTAACGAACGTTCCACAATCTTTTTCATGGCATATTTTGTTACTTTTTTTTTTTTTTGTGTCTAACAAATAGGCTATTTGCATTGCGTTTTTAATAAATGCAACATCAATATATTTTTATTCCACAATCTTTTTCACATCGTGTTTTTATTTTTTGAATGGGTAACCAAAAGGAAAAATGGCTATTTGTATTGTGTTTTGTTCCTTTTCAAGTGAAACGAAAAATTTAATAAATGACCCACAAAAATTATTTCAACATTGACATTAAATTGACTATTTGCATCTTTCTTTTTCAAGTGAAATTAAAAATTAAGAAACATTCCACAATTATTTTCACAACATATATTAAGTTTTTAAGTGTGCGATCAAAAATAAAAAAATATAGCAATTTTTATTGTGAATTTTCCATCGTGAACATTCTTTCTATTTGCATCGTGAACATTTTTTTTGAAGTGAGATGAAAAATTAATGCATGTACCTATGTATGTTCCGTAGTGTTTTTCACGGCATATTTTTTTTTTGGGCAACCATAAGCGAATGAATTGGCTATTAGCATTGTTTATTTTCTGTTTACTTGAAATGAAAAATCAACAAAGGAATGTTCCAAAATTTTTTTACTTAAGTTTTTTTTTTTTAAGTTCTTGAGTGTGCGACCAAAAAGGAAAAAATTGGCTATTTGCATTTGGAATTTTCCTCAAAAGCGGCATCATTTCAACATTGATAATATATATAGGCTATTTGCATTGTGGGCTGTGTTTTTCAAGCGAAATAAAAAATTAACGAACGTTCCACAATCTTTTTCATGATGAATTTTATAACTTCTGCTCTTTTTTTTTCTTTTGTGTGTGACCATAAAAGGATGAATTGGCTATTTGCATTTGGTATTTTCTATTCACATACATAGGTATGTTCCACAATCTTTTTCACAGCATATTTTTAATTTTAGAGTGTGTGACCAAAAGGAAAAAAACTTTCATTCATTTTGCATGTGAAATGAAAATGTATTTACGTTCCACAATCAAGGGATTATGATTACCCTTTAAATGTTTCAACACAGCGCGGGCGTGAAGTTAATGAAGAGAAAGAAGGATAGGAAAGATGTGTGGCACTATGTTTTGAGACTGTTGGTGGTTGTCTCAGATATTTTTATCTCCAGGGATGGCGGCTGAGCTAAAGCGGAGAAATGCCGTGTCTTATTTCTATGTCGCTTATAATTCACATTATTTTATTCGTGTTCATCCTTTTTTTGGGCATATTAGTTTAACTCAATTACATGTTGTTAGTGTTATGCCTGAACAACATGTAATAAGTAAACCAGCAACCCATTGATGACAATTTTTAGAAGGTTTTAATGGAATTAAAACGACATAGACGACGGCAGGGATCGAACCTGTGGTCATGAGGTTGACAGGCGAGCACACAACCATCGTGGAAGTGAAATGAAAAATATATGTATATGAGTTCTACAATTTTTTTACGGCATATTTTTCAATAATGTATTTTTTTGTGTAACCATAAGAGATGGAATTGGCTATTTGGTTTTTTGAACTTTATTTTCAGGTGAAACGAAAATTAATACACGATCCACAAAATGTTCACTGAATTTTAAAAAATCTTTAAACGAATGCACAAAGAGCTTAAAAAATATTATCATTTGCGAATGAACTTACCTATTAAGTTTATGCACAGAGATTGTAAAATGTTAAGTTGATTAAGTTAAAATCTTAAAAACTCATCATTTGTGGATGAAAGCTTCATTCTCATTAAATATGCTCTAAACTCTCCAAATTTTAAAGATTGATATAAGTTTTATGTAGCGTGAAATAGTTTGTGGAACGTATCCCTTTGTCTCTTCTCTTTTTATGATTTTGTGTAAATTTCAACCTAAAATACAAAATGTAATGAAACAACGAGTCATAAACTTGTTAGCATGGCTATGAAAAATGCATAAATCTTTATCAAGCCGACTCGTTGTCCTCTTCCACATCATAAATTAATAACCGGAATATCTCTCCAAAATCCACCATTTTACATCCTTTTTCTCGGCATGACACATCCAAAATTCCAAAACCGCTACCACCATTACCATCGTACACCCTAACCACACATAGAAAACGAAAACCTCATTACTTTTCCTGTCTTTGTCACATGGTCTGGTCATGGACATGCTATCTAAAATTAGCCGACCGCTTCGTAATAATATTTGGTTTTCCATTCCTTTTTCATTTTGCATCCACCATCCAGGCCCAAACAAAAAAAAAGAATAAAAACGAAACAAAAAAGAAACACATGGAAAGGAAGTACGCCATGGTATAAATTTTGGTCCCTTTTCTTCTGCATGCATATCCCTCCATCGCCCACTTGCCACATCTGGTGAATTCAATGTCTCTACAACGAAAAACATTGCATGAGAATGCTTCCTCTTTTGGGGCGACACCGAGCGAAGAGGAAGACGACTTTGGTCGGCTCGCCTCGTCACGACTTGATGTTGCGTTGTAGCCGCCTGCAAAATGTACGCATCCTTAACCCTGAAAATTGGTTTAGGTATTTTTATTTTTGGAATTTTAAATTATTATGACGCAGTGTGTGTTGGAACTAAAAATCGTTTTTGTTTTTTTTTTTGTTTTCAACCCGGGTGGGGACTAAGCCCACACATTCTATTTAGGGCGCAACATCATTAAGATAAACGAGTATGTAGCAAAAAAAAAGAAACACTTAAATATTTGAATACCACTGGGGACATATAATTTTGTTGTCTCCTTAAATAGTTGGTAGACATACAATTTTTTCACCGCACCAAAGTTCAACAACTCCCGTAGGCAAATATTATTTATAATTTCGCCATTTGCCTCCGAAAGTGAAAAAGGTGCAATAACGTGAAATATTTTATTATTTGTCAATTAAAATTTTGTATTTTGAAGTCAAAGATGTGAAAAGAAATATTTAAGAATTTTTTCACTGAATTCCTATTCATCTATGAAAAACTTAATTTTCACTTGAATTGCCAATTTATGCCTTAGGCAAAGTTTGAATGAAAAATAAATTCAACACACACTTTAGTGATGTCAGCTGTTGATTCAAAATTCAAATTCGAAGCAAAATACACATGATTATTCTCAAAAAATGCAATTTTTTTCACGGGTGTGAAAAATGTTGTGAAATTTACTCATCTTCAAGTTTTTCACGGTGATCAGTTCTTTTTCTTTTGTTGTTTGTTTGAATACATGCAACAAACATTCATACCTATTCATGTTGTGAAAATTTGCATCATCTTTCACTTTTTCCCCTTGTGAAACCAATAATAACTGATATTAAAAAAAATCGTGAAAAAGTTGTGGAAGACATTCAAAGTGTATTTCGGGAGAGATACTTGAAGTTTTTGTAATTAAGATTTGATGTGAAATTTCATTGTGAAGCGAAGTTTTTTTTTCATAAATAACATCGCGAACTTAAAAATATGAAGTGAAAAGGATTTTCTAATACTTCACCTTAGACTTATGCTATAAATTATCAGATGAATTAATGTCGTTAAGACAAGTGTGTGGTACAAGTGAAATTTCTCGCAAAAAGAAGTCGTTATTGTGAAAATTTTAATTTTACATTTCACAGATATTTTTTTTTTTGAAAAACTTAAAACACCTTCGAATGCTTACATCCACAAGGGTACAAGGGAAAAAATTTTGCTGTCATACATTTAAAACAATTACTTTAAGATTGTAGAACGTATTCATTTCACGATAGTTAAGAACATGTCTTAAGCGCTGAAAAATAGTTTCAATAAAAAACAGGAGCTTTAAGCTTAATTTTACCCCTTTGCAGTTTTTTCTTCTTTAAAGTAGCCAAAAGTGGAACCTAAAATATGTCAAGAAAATCATTTATTTTTACACTTCACTTCAAAGAAATAATTTTCCACAAGAAACTTAAAACAAATAGAGCAAATGAATGTTTTTAAATAGGAAAAATTTTATTTTCTTTGAATACAATTGAAGTGAAATATTTTCCTATTCAAAGAATATTAATCGCCTAAACTTTCAACTTTAAAATTTCACTGCTTCAATTTTTTTTTTACAGTTTCTAATTTTTTTCATATTGTATTTGCGTTTTCATCATAATCTATGCTCTAGAAACTGAAAATGCGGCATGAGAAAGTATGTGGAACGTATTTGTCTACTTTTCATTTCACTAAAGCAAAGTTTCATAAAATTATTAAATTTCATTTCACATATTTTCACTTATTTAAGAATTATAAGAAAAAGAAGAATTGAAATGAATAAAATGAAGTGGAATTAAATGAAACAATTCTACACTTTTCATCCAATACCGCCACAATTTTCCTAAAATTTTTATTCAAACAAAATCAAAAATATGCGACTAAAAATCTTGTTTTTTTTTTCTTCGTAATCGAAAAATTTAAAAATTGCACAAAAAATCATAATTTGCGTGAAAATTTATATTTTGTTTTGGAAAATTGGTTTTTACTTTCCACAAGATTTTTTTATAAAAAACTTACTTATTGATTGGAAAAATCCAAACTGATTCGTTCTATTGAGGTTTTTTCTCCATTTTGAAAACATCTTCAAGAAGTTAATATACTATATGTGACCTGTAAAAGATTGTGGAACGCATTCATTTTAAATTTGTCTGTCTGTGAAAAAAAAGTAATTGTTGTTTTTTTTTCGCAAAGGTTATTGTTTTTGAACGCTTCACGAGGAAGATAAATTTGGCGAAATTTGTTTTAAAAAAATCGATGAAAAGATTGTGGAACATGTTCTTTTCCATGTGTTCCTATCTAGCTGTCAATTAAGTGAAAGGACTTAGAAAAGCCGATGGAAAAATGTAATGTTTGCATCATGTCTTATGTGAGAACATTAAAATTCCCGTGAAAATTAATACATTCCACTAATTTTTCACCTCATTTTGTACAAACGTTGATGGTAAAGCTTAGTCTATTCAGCAATGTGGAGTGAAAACTTCTTCAAATTTAAATCTTAAATCACTGCGGAATTTATTTAGTTTTTAAATTGTGGAATGCAAAGTTAAAAAGTTCACACTGCATGATTTGGTATGAAGTGCTTTTTTTCACTTGAACTGTTCACTAGGTTTAACGTAGAATGAGAATCTTCCTGGTGCAAACCTTGCAGCCCCGATATTAAAAAGAAAATAACCTCCAAACTGATATTCAATGATGGAAGCTTCTCGCTAAAAAAAAATTTGAACAGTCAGCTTGTTCAAAATTGAAAAGGTCGGCATTTCATTTAAGGTTGTAGATACTGACAGACTGTCCGATAGAATCAAACCGTTCAACCTCCATCATGAACATTCTTATCTTTTCGAATAACACCATCTCCGCCTACTCGCTCCCCTCTATATGCAGTACTTAAAATCCTTCTCGTGAAATTTTGCATGTGTGTTATTTCGCTTCACTTGGCATGTTGCCAAAGACAGGCTGTTGTTCATTCTCTTCCATACAAGACAACAAATGTAAAACCCATTCAGACAGACCTATGTCGTTCAATTTTACATCTCCATTGTTGCGTAACTAGGTTAACGGTGTTGTAGCTAAAATCCAAGAGCTCACAAAAATTAAAAAAAAGAAAAAGAAAACAGGAATTGTCTCCTTGTTTCCTGCAACGAGTTGCGATTTCCGGAGAAATATGCAATCCTCTCAGCGCAAAATCACCAAAAACAAATTCCACCATGGTGGATATAAATGTTAGCGGATTACACTGTGGAAAGGGGGAACGATAAATTGTAGATGGAGAGAAAAAAAAAACACATTTCTGCCACATGGACTGTTTCTCTGCGAATCCCATGTGTACATCTCTGATTATGCATCTGCCATCTGAAGTAAACTGGTAATGACGAAAAAAGAACTGAAAACTGTACATAGTATATATCTCTTTAGGGGTTTTAACGGAAGATAAATAAAAGATCCAACTGCCCATCCAGATAGCAGATGATGCAGCACCCCCCTGCAATCTGTCTTCATATCATCATTCCCTGAGCGCATTTCATTTTTCATTCTTGCTTTTCTTTTATTTTATTTTTAATGAAAATGTCCGGTGGCAATTAGAAAGCAAAGATCTCCATGCCAAGCAACCTCAGAAACAGAATCCGATGCGCAGCACTTTAGCATCAGCTCTAGCCCAGAAGTCAAAATGGAACGAAAAATCCAAAAAAATATATATACATATGTACCTTGTTGATTATGGAGAGTTTTCATTGGAAATTTCCGCATTAATTAGCAATTGAGCATTCACAATGTTGATGATGATGAACTCAAGCCCTCCTCAGTTGAACATCGAAAAAAGGGGGGAGACACTCAAATTTATGTCACACGGAGGGTTGATCTCTTAATGCACCATCTCACCCCCGTCATCAGTTCAATTTTCTGATTCATTTCTGTTTCGTTTGGAGAATTGTTGATGTCGTCACCTCTTGTTATTGTCACTAACGCCCTCTGTTGTCGACAAATTTCCATTTTTAATAGTTTCTGATGTCTGACATGAAGTACCTCCTCTCGAACCTTACCTCGGCTCACTTGAAATTTATTTGCCGAGGTTGTAAATAGTTTCGCTTGGTTACGGTTTCAGTTCCGTTTTCGAAACGATACGAGAGAGATACGAAAAATTCGAACTAAAGTTGAGAGTGACATTTAAAATAAAACTACAAGGTTGAGTTTGACATTTTGGCGGTAAACGGTCTTGTCTTTTAAAGTTCATGTGATGGCGAAATGTACTCGTACATCCGGTAAATAAATTCTGCAAAAGTTGAAAAAATAAATTTAAACCCCTTTGTGACTAAACGTGTGTCCTGCTGTGCTGAATCGAGTTCCTTTGCGGTCTACCTACTTACATTGCAAAATAAAATTGTAGACCAACCTAGGATATTTATCTACCCCAATACCTGCCAGCACGTTTCTCCAATGAAATTGTGTAGCAAAACAGAAGAAAAAAGCTAATATCGAAAAAGGAAGGAAGTTAAGCTTTAGTATTGATTTTTTGTAGTGGGTATTCTCCTGGGAGCTCGATTCAGTTCAGCTATAATGTTGCTCCTGGAGCCTTCTTGTTTTTGTTGTATACACATGAGTGTTCATATGATGATGACCTTATATGAGTCTACCATAAGCCAGGGGTAGAATTTATTCATACGATGGGTGGCGCTCCAGAGGGAGTTTTGATTCTCTTTTTTTTTTTTTTTCTATTTTATTGCTTTAGTATGGAAGGAGTAGTTATAAAGTACTTTTATTTCAAACGAGTATCTTATACCCAGAATGTGCTCGGGTGTGTAATCCCTAATGAGAAAATATGTTTGTTGAAATAGTTTTGGCTGTGGGTTTTTGTTTTTATTTTGTTTTAATGTAGAAATCGATGTAGAGTCTGGGAGGGGGCTGGATAAATAGGATAGATGACGGCTTGATGACTAGAATGTCTATGATTCTTTTTTTGTTTTACATATTTTTGTTTTGAGGTTGGAAATAAAAATTTGTAGTTAAAGTTTATCTTTGTACCTTCTTATGCTTCACTGGGCTAATTAGCGAACTTAAAAAAAGTAATCCTAATTTTATTTTTCGAATGACCATGTATTTTTTCGATGACATTTTCAGTTTGAATTGTGGCCTTGAATACAAAAATATTTGGTTCCTAACATGCACTACAAAGTGGGTTATACAAATTTTAATTGCAATACTTCTATAAGTACTATATGGCAAGTTCTGCATTCGTAAAAAATCGAACTCGAGACTTGACATTTCAATGAAAAAAAGTAGATCTCTGTCTGTCTGTGTTTCAATAAAGGCGGGTAGATGTTGAAATCGAATTTATAAAATTCTTTTTATATTTGAAAGCCATTATGTATGGGTTATGTGATCGTTCAAATGCTCGCCTCGGCTTCTTACGGTGGCACGGATACGAGTGGTCCAATTTTCATTGACTTCTGCATAGATCCGGCTGAATTCGAGGAATGGCTTGTATTATGTTCAAGCCATCAATATTAAGGGCATCGGTCGATTGTGGTTTATTTGCATAGACCTGCGACTTTACGAAAGCGTATAAGAAAAATTCTAGCGAGGTTATATCGCATAATCTTGGTGGCCAATTCTCGTTACTTCTGCGAGAGTTATTCTTACTCCCACATCGGGCATGCAGAATATAAATCGTGGCGTCCGCTGTGTGGTACGTAGCGCTTTCCTGCTGGAACCACTTGTTGTCGAGGTCCATATGGTTCAATTTGGGGCCTTAAAAAATTGGTTATCATTGTTCTGTAACGCTCGATATTGGCGGTGACGTCCACACCAACGTTGTTTTCGAAAAAGTATGGACCACTGATGCCGACGGCCCAAAATCCACACCGGACGGTAACTTTTTTCAGAATGAACTGTCACCTGGTGAACCTCCTGTGGGTTGGTGTCGTCTCATGTACGACAATTTTGCTTGTTAACACGGCTCAATCATCCAAAAATGGACCTTGTCGTTAAAGATGATTTTTCGGGCAATTGGGGTATACTTTCAAGCGCTCTGAAGCCCAGTTAGCGAACAAACAGCGTTGAATCTTGAACGGGTGTAGCATCAATTCCAGACGAGGAATTCACCAAGTTGAATTTGGCGAAACCCAAGTTGTTGTGCACGGCGATGAATTATCAGCCTCTGCTGTTCTGCTTACACGAACCGTGGCGAACGTTCTCGGCATATCTAACATAACTTTGATGTACGCATGTTGACTGATCGATTACCGAACCGGTCATCTCAGATTTGGCCATTAGTAAGTAATAAACAATAGAATTGACTGATGTCATCAAAACAAGATGGCCACCACGTCAAAAGCTTTCTCTTTTACCATCACAAAAAAAATTTTCTTCTTCAACTACTACTGCTTCTTTCTTCCTTTTACCATCACAAAAAAAAACTTGAAAATTTCTTTCTGATAAAACTTCAGGAACGATGGTGGGTTCATTAGTCAAATTGTGTTGTTCTCTTCTAGTTTTAATTCTTTCGAATTTTATCGTTATTCTTTCCAACCGACTAAATGTAGTTTAACAAATAATTGAGGTCTAAGATCTTCCTAATTTCTGTCGTGGGACAAGTTTCGTAGCTGAATGCAAATTCCAAAAACTGTTCGAAAAACGTCCATTAAACGACGCACGATACAATTAAACAAGTGGCCGTGTTAAGTTCACGTGATAACAATAAATATTTGATGAATTAATATCGCAAAAGTTTATTCTAACAATGCACACTAGTGCTGCTTACATGATCCCTTGTCATATCAAACACATGGCCTGGTCATGTTACACATGCATGAGAACTACAATGAATCAACATGGCACACTGTTGTTTAAACTTACATACTGAAATTTACTAGAAACAAAGTAAAGAAACAACTGTCGTGTCAAAGTCATTTGTTCTCATTTACTTTCTTATTTACAAGAATTTCATCTTGAAATAAAATGGCATCATTTTTAATCAACCATATTTCTATCAATGTTAATTCAACAACGTTAGTTTTTCTGCTCATTTCTCTATGGATTTATTGTAACTGTTAATTTAACAAGATTCTTGTTGAATTCTAACCTTTCGTTTATCTTTGACTGCATATCCGGTATGTTATCCAGTCGCCAGAAAAGAAATGTTGGGTATGGTCATTACGACTTACAGAGAGCCTAAACCTTGTGAAACTCTGAACAATTCCTGTGTGCGTCACTAGGAATGCATGGGATCTACAATTTTTTGTCGATTACGAAGCACCTTCTATGACAAGAGAATCTCTTAGTGAATTTGTCAATTCATCGCAAGAGGCAGTACACCGCTGAAACACTTTTTTACAGCGGCTGAGAATTGAACCCTCTGCATGAGAGTCCAACGTACTAACTATTATGCCAAGGGAAAATAAAAGGTTTAAGTTGGTCTTGTAAGATCCGATAAAATTTCAAAATTCTCCGCAGTATGTCTCTAGATCTGAACGAGACATATAATTTAGTTTAGGGAATTCAAGATCAAGATTGATAAATCTTTTGAATCGTTTTTTTATGATTTTAACGATATCAACTAGAAACTTATAAAGAGATTTTGTCTCCAATTGTAGCCAGAGGCTTGTGGCCTTTCTTAATTTTGACGTGGCCGAACTGTTAATTTTTATCAAGTTTTTGTTATTTTAACATGATCTCCTGTAAATTTCAATTTCATTATACATCCCGTTGACTTTAGGTTTCATATAGTTATTTTTACAATTTTTAACCTGAAAATGAACTTAACCTAGTCTTCAGATAACTAAGCTGTCTGCTCATTCAATCAGAAAATCGTATTAATGTTTTAAAATTGCATTATTTGTACCAAAAGAATATAACCTGAAAACATTGTTGATTTTAAATAATGTCATTTCATTTCAACACGACAAGAAAATCATTCAAATATTATATCTTGTAACATATTTAACATGATATTTTACCGTGTTAAAAAACGACAACCTGATGAAGTGTTGGTTTAACATGATATTTTCTCTGAATGTTAGACCTTTTCCCTTTCTTCGAACGGATCAGTCCAAGGAGCTTTTTGAGTTTTGGGAAAGATACCATTCGTTCATCAACTTATCCCACCATTTTAGATGTTCTTAGCCTGCGAGGACACATTAATATTGCTTCCTATTAAGAACAACCTTGGAAGCATCTTAAAGAATATATTTTTAAGGGCGAACTTTAACGGATAGGATGTTAAATTCTTTTCTAATTCAAAGTCCATCCTTGTAGCGTCTTTGTGTAAGTCTTTAAGTCTACCTATGATATTAAAAGACTATTCCCTTTAATACTTCCAACTGTCGCTTAACATTGTCACTCTCAAATGCTATAGACGAACTAATTTTCTCTTTAGATCCACTTCATCTAAGTTTCGTAATAAAATATTAAAACAGTTAAATCACTTTCAATACTCTACTTGACACTTGAGGCAGCGCACAGAGCTCTCTAAAAGCCCACCATAGCATATACTCTCGAACAACATAAACTAGTCCATGGGCAAAACTACAAACTACAAACTTTTCCGACCGAATTTTCACTCTACAAGCCTTCACAAAAACAAGTTGTACTATATGTAGGTATGAACTCGAAGATAGAAGAAGTTTTCCTTCTTTCCCTCACTCTCGCTATAGACATTGAGAATAGCAAATGAATCATCGCAGATAGAGATGCAATAACATTGAACATTTGTATACTTGACAGAGTCGGCAGGGGGGCAAAGATACACACCAGACACATTTTCTCACAAAAAAAACAAAACAACACCCACCATCTTCTTCTGGATTAGGAATTAAAACTATCTCAAGTGTTTCCTACACTCTCGAAAGCAGCACACCATCAAGGATGCTGCTGATAAGCCAGCTTGTCTCGCAAGTCATTGACATGCATTGCCCATGTCTTGCATTCGGATTCTGTTGGAATCAAGTTCCATATCAGTACATCAATTGGATTTATTTAGACACTTGAGAAGTTTAAAAAATCTTAAAAAAAAAAAAAAATACCTAGCTCGAAAAAAGTGTCCATAAAATTTGGATCAAGGCTGTCGGGCAACATGAAAATATTTACAAAAAAAAATAAAAAAACCATCCTTGAGAGATTGTTATTACGAAAATGATTTTCTTTTCTTAAAAAAGTTGAAAAACAAAAAAAAAAAAAATTTATAGCCAGCAGCGAGGTTGCTTAATGGAATATCATCTTCCATGTTATCTTGAGAATGGAATCGAAGCGTTGGTTTTTTTTCTGCTTTACCATCATCTGAGGAAGTTTCATCATCATGGCCATCATCATTTTATCTCATCTTTGGCACAAAATGTTGTCCTTCCAAATATGGTTGAAGTGACAGAGAGAGAGAGAGGGAGGTACGAGCAGGCAAATAAAAAAAAAAAATAAAATGAAACTTTCAATTTGCCTGAGGCGATTTTTTTCTGTTTAATAGTTAAAGTTGCACAATGGACAGAGACAAGCGGACTACAAAGCTTACACACCAAAGTACCAAATAAGCAAGGTATTTAGATAAAAAAAAGCGTCAACTAACTTGTTTATAGCAACGTAACTGGTAGAAGGAAGGACATTTTGTCTCTTCAGTATTGTGTCGTCGCGTCTGTGGAGAGATCGTTTATCGTTGTTGCTTCAAAGTGCTGCATTAACATAGTTTCACTTAACCTTGCGATAAGGTAGGGTAAAGAAGAAGTGTCCACAAATTGGTAAATAAGATACGCAATGTTGGAAGTAAGAAAAGAAGTTTGCATAAACAGGGTGTTAGGGTGCTTCTTATAAGATAGAATTATTTTTTCGATCTTTTAATGGGTCACCCTGTCATAAGGACACTATATGGTATTTTTTTGGGATGTTAATATTTATTTATTTTATGTTAAAGGCAGGGTTGCAAAAGCTTAAGTCACTTGTTAGCTTAAGCTTGGCTTTAATTCACAAGCTAGTGAGTGACTTATGAATTAAAAAAAATATAATTCAGCAGCTACGAACTGACTTATGAATTAAAAAAAATTTAATTCACAAGTCAGTTGGTGACTTGTGAATTAAAAAAAATTAAATCATAAGCTTCTTAGTGACTTATGAATTAAAAAAAATTAATTCAGAACCTACTAACTGACTTATGAATTAAAAAAATTTAAGTCATGGGCAAGTAAGTGACTTATGAATTAAAAAATTTTAATTCCCAAGCTACTAAGTGACTTAGGAATTAAAAAAATTCAAGTCATGAGCAAGTAAGTGACTTATGAATTAAAAAAATTCAAATCGTCAGCAAGTAAGTGACTTATGAATTAAAAAAATTTAATTCAACACCAACTTAGTGACTTAGGAATTAAAAAAAATTTAATTCATAAGTTAATGGATAAATGCTGATTAGAAAAATTATGAAATGGATAATTTATAAGCTAGCGTGATAATCTTATGATTTAAAAACTAGATTTGAAAGCTTTCGTTAATAATTAAATAATTATGTAGTCAAAACAAGCTTAAAAATTTCCAATCTACCAACTAACTTATGAATTAAATTTTTTTTAATTCACAAGTCACCAACTGACTTGTGAATTAAATTTTTTTTAATTCATAAGTCACTTACTCCCTGATGACTTGATTTTTTTTAATTCACAAGTCACTTAGTAGGTGGTGAATTAAATTTTTTTTAATTCATAAGTCACTTTGTTGCTCATGACTTAAATTTTTTTTAATTCATAAGTCACTTACTCCCTGATGACTTAATTTTTTTTAATTCATAAGTCACTTGGTAGGTGGTGAATTAATTTTTTTTTAATTCATAAGTCACTTAGTAGCTTAGGATTTAAATTTTTTTTAATTCATAAGTCACTTTGGGGTTGTGAATTAATTTTTTTTTAATTCATAAGTCACCAAATATCTTATGAATTAAATTTTTTTAATTCACAAGTCATCTATAGACTTATGACTTAAGGATTTTTTAATTCAAAAATTCGCAACCCTGGTTAAAGGTGTAAATTTTATCTAAACAGGGTATTTTTTCCTATAATTTTGCACAATTAACAATAAATACTGTCTTGGCTTCTCATTTGTGGTATGTAACTTATTATATTCTTCCCTTGAACGCCACGCTCAGCAATGTCCATGGCAAACTCTCATGGAACGAACGATGTCCCTTCCATCTGCTTCCCATGCTTCAACTTAAGAAAATCGTGTGGAGCTTCCATTCCGAAATAATTTCAGATTATAGCTCGACACAAAATCTTCTAAATTTTTTGAAGAAATAACTTTAGGATTCACAGTGATTTTCTTAACTGGAAACTCGATTCCTTCATTCCCTAAAGCATTTACCATTTTGCGTTTAGTTTCGTTGCTAACATTTTTATCGAAAAACGAAAAGACGACAAGTTCCTCCGAAAGGTAATATAAGTGACCAAAAAACTTCTTTATCGCTGGTTTTGATAACAGAAGATTCAAAATTTCATACCTTTTAAAATCTTTAAGAAGCTGAAGATCGTTGCGGTGGGCGTTAGATGCTGAAGGCGGTTCGAACGAGTATTTCACGTAACGGCAACTGTGAACAGGCAAATATCTAAAATGTCTCTCTTTCCTTTTCGTTAGCTTAAACTGTTATCTAAGTTACTACAGCTTTAAGGATTAAATTAATTTTGCCATCAATCGAGCACGGTCAAGTCCGAAAAGGGTCTGAAAAGCGATTTCTGGCTCAAGAACCGCTAATAGGAAAACAATCTTCAAATTGGTTCATTTGATTCTAAGCGAAAGAGATAATTTCACCAGCAGGTATGGTATAACATGTTTAAATCTTCATTGTTAGCAATTTGAAATAGTAAAATATCTGGCCTAGGTGAGCAACCAATCGTCTGATTGACTTCAGCTTCCAGCAGTATTTCCATCATTTAATGGCGATAGATAAGCCACACATTTCCTTGTTCATCTGTTGCTCGAGTAGAATACAAGCTTCATTCCTTGGACCAATATTAACAGCTTTTGTATCGAAGCTCATACAATTCTTTTTGTTTCAAAAGCCCCTAGAATTTATTGCTTCATAAATTGCTGTTGCCTGTGCTACTCCAATTCCAGAAACAAGTTTTGGGACTGCAAGTCTTCTATCATTTTTCCATCCCTATGATGTCGACGATTTTTTTTGGATAATACCAGCCGAACTCAAAAAGACTAGCGACATTATTCTGCCAATTCTAGAGTTGCTCTTTAATAGCAGTCTTAATTTGGTCCATACCTGTTCTTGTGCTATGGAGAGAAGTTACGAGCTGTATTTACTCGTATACCCAAAGTGGGCAAATGTTCCCATGAGGAACCAAAAGATCTCACACCTTCTAATAGTCTATCATCATTCCTTCTCAGAACTTTTAAGTGACTGATTGATATTAAGAACAAGCATTGACACTAGGCTTCTGTCTACGGCTCAGCACGCTTACTGTAAGGGCAAATCGCTGGAAATAGCTTTTCATACACTGAAAAGAACCATCGAATACTAGCTCCATCATATAGATAGCCATAGAAAGGAGTGCGCTTTTAACAATGTCGACACATCTGCAATCGTCTCTGCTCTGTCATCTCTGATGTAAAAGGTTCGTTTGGAGAATCAATCAGTCAAATGCTAACTAGCAGGACTATTAATTCTAAGCTGGGTGAGTTTTCTGCAAGAAGATCTGTCAGTAAAGAGACTCCACAAGACGGTGTCCTATCTCCCCTTCTTAGGAACTTGGTAGCGAATGCGCTGTTAAGATATCTGGGAGCGGAGAGCTACAGAGTGGTTGTCTACGCAGATGATATTGCTATTGCCGTATCAGGAAAGCATTCTTATTCGTGGCCTCTGAACTGGGCATTCTGTTCCATCTTACACTCTCGATAACATCGGCAAACAAACTGTTGCTAACACTGTCTATTCTATCTATCTGATGTTCGTCTAAAAGCCTCCTCGCAGTGAATCAATAATGAAACCGGCCATTCCATCACTGAACTCATTCGGTTCACTTCCAAATAACATCGATTACACCATCCCTCAGATTAAGTTTAGTTAAAATTTGTATGTAAACATCCCTGCTAGGGAAATCTGGGATGACATGTCATTCCTGGAAGATGATTCAATTTATTTTTACACCGCTAGAAGAAGCTGTATACTTACATAGACTAAATTTAAGTCTCTCTTTTCGTCTTCCCAATCACTGTAGCGTGTTCCTTTTGGCGATTTAAGAAGTTCTGTCTTGGTTTGAAGAAAACGTTATATTAATCAAAGATATCTGGATCTTTTCGGATAACCAAGCAGCCATTAAATCACTTGATTCTGTCTCTCCCAGCTCAATAACAGCCTTTTTATGCAATCACGATTTGACAATGGACTTTCTAGACAGTATTTCTTGTGCCAAAATAAAGATGATGAGATTTCTAGGCAGTTTAATTTATAAAGAAGAACCTCGAAAGACGCTTTGAAATCGATGAAAATGTAAAACAGTCGAATATTCTTCCCTAAAGCCTGCTTGATACCTGCTGAGTGATCAGTTTTGCTGTATCCAGTCTGATAATCTGTCCAGAATAACGCCAGTAAAGATTTTCATGATTGAGTTGATAAAGGATTTGCCACGATAATTATATTAATTAACATCACCATTTTTCAACAAAGAAAAGGTTATATTTTTAAGAAAGCTTTGAGGAACTTCAGCCAGTTTCTACATTAAACATGACAACTTTTAAATATCGTACGAGTCTTCATATTTTAACCACCAAAACGGCATCCCCTGCCTTACCCTGTCTTTTCGGTCCCGATCAGACACAGTTATACTGTATTGAAGGCGCTCCGCTATGGCCTGTGCGATGACGTCTTGAATATAAGAGAAGGGCCTATCCACAGTTCTACGGCCAACGTATGAGATAAGGGGCACTGGCAATCTCACTCTCGTAGTAACTGTCGGTAGGTAGTAAGTAAGCTGCTCGCTCTTGGAATGTTACCCCGAACCAGCATAACCAAAAATTATCTGTTCATGCCTTTTTCGCCAAGTCGAAGGTTTAATCCATCCAGTTGTTGATACACACAGTTGCGAGATCCACTTCTTCCGTCTTTCCTATCATTGAAAAGTCAAATTTCATCAAAATTCCGAGTATGTTCTCAATAAATCGCAAGTAAAAATACATCTCATTTTTTTCGAATACAAATTGAGAAAAAAATTGGTAGGTAGGTAGAAATGGCGACCATTGTGAGTCTAGCCCAATTAGCTCGTAAATGCGCCATTTTGATACTATAACTCGTATGAACCTGTGGATGGTAGTTATTTGAGAAATTGTGGACATTCTCACGGAGTCATCCAGTTTGGATTGAGTTCAAAAATTTGGAAGGATCTAGTAGGTTTTGATGACTCTTATTGATTTCGATGTGTCTTATTGTGAAATTGGATCACTCACTCAGCCGGACTGGTGCTGAAAACGTTGGCCAATTCGATTGAGTGAAATTCAAGACTGTTTCTTTTTCCCGCTGGCTCTTACGGCTATGACAGTGAGTGTTTTCAGGAATGCCTAGCTTTGCTGCATGCTCTTCCATTGACCAGTGTCTGCTACAGCTACAGTAGCTACGATCCTAGTTATGACTCGACTGTTCTGCATATCAGATAAAGTGTTCGAGATTTATTTTAGGTGGAATTTTTTCGGACACTTTCCACAAGTCAGTTAGTAAGGGCTCATCCTTCCCTGGTCATCTCCTCCGCCCGTTCGTTCCCATCAATTCCATAATGACCCGAAACCCAGATAAGAGTGATATTGTGATTAATATTGAGGCTAGCAAGTAAATCCTGGCATTGCTAGACCCGAATTGGGACAACGAACTAATGCCTTCCTGATCTTGACACGATATTTTGAATTCGATCGAATAAGTTTAGACATGTTTTTAAAAGAGCTCTTTAGATGATAAAGCTTTTTTTCGAGCTCAATTTATCAAAAATGTCCTGCAGCATCAAAGAAAACATAAATAATGTTTGTATCGATTTCGAGTATGAAGCCATTAACTAGTAAGTGGTCACTCCAAGACCTAAAATATTTTAAAAAATGCTTAAAGTACTGCGGCGCGGTTTTGGAAATTTTTTTCCTAATTAAAGACATCAGACAGAACTCCCTGGTTTTATATAAAATCTTTAAAGTTCTTAATTTATCAATTTGAAAAATGAAAAAATCTTGTCGAATTCAATTTTATTGTCAAAGATATCGGTTTAAGTCTACATGCATACATATATCTGTTGTTACTCAAATTCAATCAACAAAATCGAAATGATTTAGAAATCCAGCAGCCCCACGGCCCCAGATTTCCCCTACTGATTTCATCAACTCATTTAATCTTCATATTGCCTCAAAACCAAATAAACTTCTCAATAAGAAACCTTGAAAACTAATCAAGATACTTTGAAAACAAAACAAATCAAAATCAATTGGCCAAATCAAATTGGCAAAATCAAAACCACCATAACAACAACAATCAAATGAGCATCTTTAGGTACATAGATTGAGAGATTCGACATTCGAAGACAAAAACAACACAAAGCACAAATTGCCTTTTAGAGGAACCAGCCCAATCTATGTCGGTAGTATAGACTCTAGAAATAATTGAGTAATAAACTACTTCTCGATTGGAAATCAATTTTTCTTGAAAATTTAATTATAAATCCGAAACAAAAGAGCAAAGAATAAGAAACTTGTAATGGGTTATGGGGGAATAGGAAGAGGGGAAGAGGGTGGGTTTTGTTGTGAGTTCAGAGGAATCAACCGCATTATCCGCACACAACAAAACCGACAAATTATGAAACAAACTATTGTAAGTGGAAATGGAATAGAACTTTGGTTAAGGTATTCCCCCATCCCCTTTTAAAGAAGGCAAAACAACTTTCATAACTGAAGAGGGGAACACATCACCCGCTGTCCAGGGCAAGGTCTGTGACTTGCGTTCGTTTTTTCATTGTTTAGACGGGCATTTTGTTTGTAGACGAAATAGAGATCTTGACAACAAATAAACACATTTTGTAATTTTAACCGCCATGCCAAAAAAAAAGGAAGATGGAAAGTACAACACTTCGTTGTTCAGTACCAGAGTTGCCACTTAATGAGTACTCATATTGAGTAAAACATAATTAAAAAAATGCAGTTGAATGTTTGAATTGGTAGAGCTGTAACACTGATGGTCACAATTTAATGAATTTTAGTCACAAACATTCTTAATGAATGAGCAATCTCTAGGTCCTTTAAATAAATCAGTACTCGTATATGTACTGAATTAAAAAAAAAAGAACCTTTCTTTAGTTATAAAGGGATTTTCAATCAGGACGGGTTGAAGTTAAAATGGAATAAATCAAGCTGTGTGTGAGGTATTAACAAAATTCTTTTTTTATTTGAAAGGTCCATGGTGTGCCATTTTGTTTGGGATATGACACCGTTCAAATGCCCGCCTCGGCTTCTTACGATAGTATGGATCCGAGTGGTCCAATTTCCAACAACTTCCGCATAGATCTGGCTGAATTTGGGCGAAGGTCTGTCTTATGTTCACCTCAAGGGAATCGGTCGATTATGGTTTATTCGCATAGATCTGTGACTTAAGGAAACCTTACAAGAAAAAGTCTAACGAAGTCAAATCGCATAACCCTAGTGGCCAATTCACTTAAACTCTGCGGGAGTCATCCTTACTCTCAATTCGGTCATGCAGAATATCAATCGTGATGTCCACTGTGTTGCACATGGCACCGTCCTGCTGGAACCACATATTATTGTTCTGTACCGTTTGCCACTGACGGTGAAGTCTACACCAAAGTCGTTTTTGAAAAAGTAGGGACCGCTTCCGGCCTAAAATCACCCCAAACGTTAACTATTTGAGGATGCATAGTCAGCCTCGTGTGGGTTGGTGTCCTCCCATATATGCCCATTTTGCTTGTTAACACAGCCATTCCAAAAATGTACTTTATCGGTAAAGATGATTTTTCGGGCAAATTTGGAGTATTCTTTCAAGCGCTCCGAAAACCAATCAGCGAACAAAAGGCTCTGCCTATATTTATGAACTTTGAGTTCCTGTGTTAGTTGAATCTTGTACGGATGTAGGTCCAATTCCCGACGCAAAATTAGCCTAGATGAAGTCTGCTTGCTAAAGGCCGAGTTCTTGTGCAAGGAATCTACTGCCTCGGGTTCTGCTGCGATGTTCTCGTCCGATATTGAGTTTCTTTGATTTACGAATTATGTTAAGTTGATTACCGAAGCGGTCTTCTCACTGTGGATAGCCACCACGCCCTGCGTTTAATGGGATCAACCTTTGTACTAACGAACACTCATTTTGATAATAAAGTTTTATCATTTGGACGTGCTGTTCAATCGTGTTACTTGTCATAGTGGTTCGTCATCAGTAACTGGATAATAAACAACAGATTTGATAGATGTCACCCAAAACAACATGGCCGCCAAAATTTACCCGTGCCAATTGGAGGAAAATATTGAGCGGTGTATAGCATTCCATATTCGTATAGTGCTGTTGAAAAAGAAATATCTGAACTTAACAGTACGCCGGGAGTTGTACTCAAGGGTAACCTAATGGTCATTCGCAGAAGCGCTGTTTTTTAGGGGAAGAATCTAACTGAAAATTTGTCTAGATAACTGCTTATAAAAATAGTTTTTGTTTTTTATAATTCACACGAATTTAAGATCTTTTTGAGGCCCTTATCATGTTTACCATAAACGAAGCTAGAGCGCTTGGAAAATTAGGAAGTTAGATATACATATCACCTGTCAATTTTAAAGCTCTTTTTTCAATTATGTATATCCAAGAGCCTCAAGTGTGCTATGAAAGCAATTGCTCAAACATGAGAACTGCACTCAAGCTCTGGTCGACACCCTGATCGCAAGGGCTAAACAAGATCCTGCTTCATCGAAGGTATCCTAAACATTTGGTCAGCTCGAATATGTGGGTGGTCTGTGTTCCGAAGAGTGACCAGATAGCAATGATAATTATTCTGGTCAAAGTTACCAGTGTCATCCAGCTGTGAAAATATTTTGTAAGGTTTCCTATTTCATCCGGAAACCATAGGCAACTAGTGATTTTGTTAATTGGTCGGACGAAATCAATGCATTCAGAAAGATTAACTGTTTAGTATTTTTAATGGCCTGATGGCATCGTTGGACCTTATTTCTTTCAAAGGAAAAGCTGCCAGAGCTCGATATATCCTAGCTGTAGTTTCAGCCAGACGCGATGCTCAATGCCATACTAGTGACGAAATGCTCGAAGTTGTGAAGGAGACATTTGGTTCATCAACTGACCGCTGCGATCATGCGACATAACAAGACTCGATTGTCTTCGCTAGCAGTACGTCAAGGCCTTAGTCTACGCTATGCTTAACACTTTTGAAGAACGCGAGGCCAACATTCAAAGTGCTTTAGCCGCAAGTCATCAAAAATTGGACCGTCAGCTTGAGAAGCACTGCCAGCAAATCCCAGGCGTCCAATTCAATGATGTACTATTCCACACATAATGGCATGAATCTAGATTGAAAATTAAGCCAGAATAAATTTTATTTCTCACATAGTCGTTATTTTATTCAAATTCGTATTCATATCGTTCTTATCTGTTAACCCTATACTAACAAAGTTTTAGAATGGTCTGCCTTAAAAATTGGCTGAAAACGGTATGATTGAAGAAATATGCATTGTCAAAACCTCAACAAAATTTATTTATGAAATTCTAAGATTGATATCGACTAGACTACAGAATACCCATTCACAAAACCAGCTAGATCTTATAAAGATGACTGCTATTCCCGCTTTAAGGGTAGTATTTTCTTTAAAACCATGTGCGATATGCTAAGATTTTAGCAAAATAAATATTTTATAAACTTGCAACTTTCCCTTTAAAAACTAATTAACAAAAATTAATAAGGGGATTTTGGGGTATATTAGATGCTGTGGATGGCGAAATTCTGCGTCAATGCGAATATTAAAATTGTATCAAATAATTTAGAATAATTCTAGAATCTTTCTTTCCTCAACCTAAAAGGGAAGTTTTACCCACGTGCCCAGGCAAAATAATTATTTTTGAAGTGGGCGTGCCTACGTACCCACATTTTCATAATGGTAAGTGAGAACTGGTGCAGATTTGACTAAGTGGCTTTTCACTTTTTTAAAATGCACTAGATTTACTGCAATTTGCAAGTAAAGTGGCAGCACTAATGAGCACCCTGTTGGTTGGTATAAACTCAGTCAAAACTTCCTCTCTTCCTGTAATGATGATGCATACATAGAGCAAGAGCATTTAATCCCCTTTTTCGTCTGGCGTTCCTGTATATTTTTTATTTCTTGTTTGAGTTACTTCGACATCTCCGTGAATTATTGGATTAAAAATAAACAGAGCTAAAGGCTCTTGTTGTTGCAGTTGGCAAAGCAACAAGTCTACAAGTTGTCTTGTATATACTCGTACTTATGTTAGCATTTATAAAACCATCAGGCGCATACCCTATGATATGCTTAAGGGTAAAATAGGTACAAGTTGGCCTTTCTGCTATATATGTGAGTGTATGTGTGTGTGTTTTTTTTTTTTATTATTATACTTTTAATTATACATGCTTCCTTTTGTTCTTAAAGTTAGTGTGCACTCCTAATGAGGGCAATGCACTTCACTAAAACGGCAGTCGGCCAGCCAGCCAGTTGACTTCGTTGCCGGCAATGTGCTTATGGTTTATTTGTTTCTTTTAACTTCTCATTTTCTCTTTGACTGCACATTGCATTTGATGCAGTTTGTGCCCGATTACTAATGCTAATGTGGGGTTTTATATTTCAACAAAAGAACATTAAATGTGTTAGTTTTCGTTTTTATTTCTTTCAAAAAAAAAAAAAAACCTTGACTTATATGGGTTTCTTATTAATTTAGAAAATTTGTTCTGCAATTAAAATTTTAAATTCTAGGTTGAGAGGTCTATGATTAATTTTTCCGGTATTGAGTTTGACATTTTTTGAATTAGGTACACTGAAAATGATTAGGGTTTTTGTTTCAAAGTTGGAATGAAAATTAATTAAGAACTCTACCCGAGATTGGAGTCGAAAGTTATGATGGGATGACAGTTGTAGCTCCATTAAGTTCCATCAGTTTTAGATAACCCTTTTTTAACATGAGCATTGGAGGTTTGATAACATTTACACACAATAATACAGAAGTTAAAAACCTGGGTTTGGTTACATCCTTAGTTGCACAGGGATGCAGATAACCCTTAGAGTTGGTATAAATTCAAACAGTAAATTTTGACATAAGAACCTTGTGGAGAAAATGTCACAAAAACAGATGTTTTCTAAATGAAATTTTTTCATAGATTTAAAAGAATTTGTTTTAAAGTATGATTTTTTAACAATTATAAATTATGAGTGATTTTTAATTTTTGCTGTGGAAAATCTTTTTACAATTCCGTCACCAAATATTCTTCTAAATATTCTTCCATTTTAAATTGAAATTTAGCTCGAGAATTAATGTGCCAAACAATTATTTCCTACGCTAAATTTTGACATATAAGTTATGTACAGTTCGAACAAAAATTTTGATTTTTACATTATTTTGAATTGGCTAAATTTTGGAGAGAATTTTGTATGGGAAATAAAATTTAACGCGATCTGCGTACTAAGCTTTAACAATGACGTGAAGAAAAATCAAGCTTAAACTAAGCTGCTTCGCCGTGAATCAAAGAAGTCTTTAAAGAAATGATTTTCTTTAAAATAGTGAACGTTTCTTAATAGAAAAATAAAAAAATACAGATATAACTTTTAAGGTTTTCGCGGTTGTTGAACATAATTAATAAATATTTTCGGATTAGTCGCGTTATCTAAATTTTAAGAGTGCACCGTTTTCCCGTGAAAACGCTCAATGCAATTTGATGCGAAACGTTCGGGGTGAGTTCTAAATTGCACTCTTAAAATTTAAATAACGCGGCTAATCCGAAAATATTTATTAAAAAATACATATATTGAGATTTTTTTTATTATTACCAACGTCTAGGTCACCCTGTCCCATTGTGATTGACACACTGGGACACTTCTTATAGAAAATAGGAAAAAAAAACATTAAAATTGAACTGATTTACCGATTTTCGGGAAACATTGAAGTATTATATTCAAAAGATTTCACTATCACCTACTGCCACGCCCGCTTTAAAAAATGTCATATCGTCAAAATTGATAGAATCTGGGTTGTGTCCAAAGTTATATCTATTAAGTCATTTTTATTTAAATTATGTCATAAAAAATTTTTCGCACGGCTACTTTTAGGGCGTTTTTTTGTCTGGAGGGAGCCACTAAATGATTTTCAGCAATTGGTTGATACAAATTTAAAAAAAAATATCATCTTAATGTCAAGATAGATAAATCTAATGGTATGAGGCTAAAAAAAAATTGCCAAACAAAATGCAAGCACATTATTTCGACTGTCAGTTATAAATTATTTATAATTCCTGTAAATTGGAATTTTGTAATTTAAAATTCCATTTATTAAAAATTTTATATGTTCTGAATCTGTGGGTGGTTAAATATACAATTTCATTATCTATCGATTGATT
Source organism: Philhelius festivus (assembly GCA_963931855.1). Classification (NCBI taxonomy): domain Eukaryota; kingdom Metazoa; phylum Arthropoda; class Insecta; order Diptera; family Syrphidae; genus Philhelius; species Philhelius festivus. The sequence goes on along the minus strand of OZ007554.1, from coordinate 223,995,527 downwards.
ATTGACGATTTTAAATGGGGTGTATACTATTCTACGTTGCGCAAATGCACGTTATGATTTTTCTCAAAATAACATGGTTAGGTTAGGTTAGTGTGACACATTTAGATCATAAGATGGTCCATTGAGATACCACATGAATAGACGCTCTCCCTACTCTTTGACCCACTTAGAACTCTTTACGAGACTACTTATGTCTATATTTGCCAGGTCTAAGGATAATTATAGTAGAACTCTCCCAGATGAAGCCTTCGTCTTTGAGGTAGAGCAGAACATGCACAGAGAAAATGAGAAATCGTGTCTTCTTCTTCGTTTAAAAATACTCGGAGTGTTCTTGCATGTTTGCCTATTAGAGAGTGTTCTGTTATAACACCTATAACGGAGCCTTTCTGCGATCTGCTTAAAGATTTTAAACCTTTGGAGCGCTTCAGATCCAGCTGTGGTCAGATTTTTTTTATCCCCAGACAAGTGGGTATGTTGTTCCATATAAGGTTTGTTTTCTTAACAGCATCTTGTTTTAGCATAAGTTTACATGTAGCGAAGAATATACCTGTGTTTGCATTATATGGCAAAATAGGTAGTGCAGTTGCACTTTTAGTGAGTTCCATCATTTATAGCCCGGTACTCAACATAGGTGAATATTGAAATGCTGTCTACCATCTTCTTCAGAGATGATCGTCAGTTAAAGGCTGTGAAAGAGATTGTGGAGACATAGTCCAGATAGTCCTGAAAAGATGCATATATCACTATTTGATATTTCGTTTTCCTTGAGCCAAGACAGGTCTTCTTTTATAGCCAAGAGTTCCGCCAGGAAGACGATACAGTGGTCAGGGAGACGAAAGGAAAGATTTAACTTGAGTTTAGTCTGTCTGCTTACACACCTGCACCAAGCCCATCATAGATGGATCTGAAAGAGGTGGCAACCTGAAAGCTTTTATCAAAATATTATTGTAGAATAGTGTGGTCTATGTTGCTTGGTATTGATCCGAATACATTCAGAATGGTAAAGTATCCACTCCCAGGATATTTTAAGAAGAAAATTTGTAATTGTAGCCGTTTGTTTGTTTGTAGAGGTAAATGGAACTGAACATTACCTACAAATTTGTATTTAATTTTTTCATTTTACCTACTGATATAAAGTTTCATAAAGCATAAATTCTTGAATGGGAGTTGACATAGAAAAAAGCGACAAAAATCGCTTGCACAATACAAGTTTCAGTTGGGAGTACTTTTTACTCTCATACAAAATTTTACAAAATAGCCAATATGATTGATTTTCGAATGCTATAACTCCATTTCTAATAGTTTTATCTCCAAGGTTGAGGTGTTAAAGTCGGGGAAAAATAAAAGTGAATATATATTGGTGGTGTGGAGACAAAATCAATTTGATTATCTTTATTTTTATCTGCATTTTTTGCCCAAATTTCTTTCAGAAAAATGTCTGACTGCTTTTGCAAAACATTACCCGGTTACTTTTCGAGAGTCTATTGTATGATTCGCCCAGTTCAGTAAAATATTTATTGGATATTTTTCACAACTCCCAAAATGTAAAAAAAAAGCCATGCGTATACTTGTGGACTTCATGCTTAAGAACTTATGTATTTCTTTGGAGTGATTCACGAATCAAATTGTAATCGTCGTCAGTCACACAAGTGCCACCTGCCCTTAATGCTTAATTGGTAACAGCAGTTATTGACACGCAAACAATTTACGAAACAGCAATAAATAAATTCACCCCCAATCATCCGAATTCAAAATACAGTCAAGCTCCTTTAACTCGAAGTGATATTTTCGAATTATCAAGACATTATTCAAATTGTTCATGAGTTCGGTGGAACTCCATACTTTACAGCAACTTTTTTTCTCCTGAAACACTTTCAACAATCTCTCTTTGAACAAATATTCTCTTTTCAAATTGGAATTTCCTTCAAAAGTTCAAATTTCAAATGCATTTGATTTTTATTTCTTCTATAAATGCGGATTTCTCCAAAAAGTTCAACTTACTCAATGAAATTTTCGTTTTCGAGTTATATAAGTTGGAGATATCAAAACAAAAATTTATGAAATTTCGGCTTTTAAGGCTACTGGGACATAATTTGATTCGAGTTATTCAAAAATTCAAGTAATCAAAGTTCAAGTTATCGAAGTTCGACTGTATTTATGACATCAACAGGTTAAACCACCATTTTCCCTTGATCCAATTCAAACGGTTACTTGGGCTTACAAATCTTACAAAAGCCTGTCAAGTCTACTATTTTTTTATATGAGTAGAAGAATCTAATGGAATTTAATCACATTTAAATTTTATGTTACGTAAGTTAAAGATTTTTAAAAATCAAATCATAAATACCTACAATAGCTACAAACTAAGTTGGTTAACTTCAACCAAAATACGTTAGTTACCTCTGTTACCAAATCAATTTTCGACATTATTAATAATTGGCATTTTGGTAAACTTATGTAACCGCCTACATATTACATCACATTAAATAACATATTAAATTACCTACCAATTATATTTACATTTTTGTGGGTTTCATACTCTAGGTATTTATTACCCTGGATTTAGTTCGATTTAACCGAAAACCTCACCGCAATGACGTCATAATCTTGTTTTCCTTCTCTCATCTTGTTATTTAATTTATTTTGGTTTATCAGTTGTTTTATGGGCCACAGGTATTCGATTACTGATTTTCTCATGAATTAATATTACTAATCCAAATTCTTTGTGGTGTGGAGAGTACTGATAGGAATGAATGAGTCACCCAGTTGATACCTTTTCTCTACCGGTGATTTCTCAATTTTACACTAAGAGGCATTTAATTAGGAGACATTCTGAAACAAGAACAACTTTTAACACACATAGAAGGGGCCATTTCATCGTTTGGTGTTTCGATAATTAATCGAAAATTACGTAGTCCGGAAATTTCATAAGAAACACGGTATAGTCTGGGAGGTAAGACTGCAAAGATTGTGAGAGATATTTTATTTAAATGGTTCAAAATCTGAAAGTAAATACCTTTATATAGCATGATCAGATTCTTCAAAATTCTTTTAAAAATTTGTATCACTATCATTTAACTATTATTTAATAACGCGATATGGACCCTGGATTCAACTTTCCGAAATGATTCAATGTACCAAAGTTCGTCGTTATTTTAAATCAAGAAATAGCAGGACAAACATTAATTTCTGTCGCCAAAAATCCACAAAGAGATCACTGTATCAAGCGCCACCATTATCAGCTATAGCATTTTGAACGGAAATAATTGAACCGGTGTTTTAACAAAAACGAAAAGTGCGACCATGACATTGATCTTTCAAAACGCCAATAAATTTAGACTTTCATTATCTTTCGATTATAAAAAAAAAAAAAAAAAAAAAAAAACTAATGGAAACTTGTTATTTTTATGACAGATTCACATTAACAAATTCTAATTTGCAGCTTTTTAATTGTGATTCATTAAATTCACATTTGTTTAGCAATGATTCACGATTTCAGGAAGAATCATCTGGTAAAACGAGATTCATGCAAAAAAAAAAAAAAGAAAAAGATTTTGTACAAAAATGTTAATGTTGTGGCACCGGTTGTTGCAAATCATAATTAATTAGCTTTTGATAGGATTTGCATTTCGGTCTGGAAATATTTTTTTTTTCGACTAAAAGATACAGATGGCGTAAATATTTTGTTTTTCAATGAGCGCTCTCTTCTGAGAATGAAGTGCTACCAATTTGATGGGATGAATACACCTTGGACAAATTAAACTAGTTTTAAAATACTTGATTAGCAAGTCCTAAAAACACATTTCTAGACAAGTTTATTGTGCTTAGTGAAAATGAAGTTCATTCGCTGTCAAAGAATCCAAAAATATTCAAAGCATCTATTAAGAAAAGTATCTAATTGGAAAATAATTGGAATTAATTCGGTTGAAATTTGAAACATTAATGCGACTAAATTCGACAAAAAAAAAATCGTTAAATTCTTTGTCAATTACTAGAATTTTTATGCTGAAAAGTGCTGAAAGACTATCAAGTATTCGAAGTTAAATGGCGCCATCTACTACATGAAACATAAATGATGACATTTTACTTTAACCATGATCTACGAACAAACCCCATTTGTATTTTTTTTTCCAGATTATTCCGACAGCTGTTCGATAGCTGTCATTTGAATTGGGTAGAAACACAGTTTGTTCCAATTTAAATAAAATACCCAGTGCAGATACACCCTAATGGATCATGATACCTCTTTTTTTTTTTTCAATATTTATATGTAGGAGAATAAATACATTGGGGTAGCTCATATGTGCACAATTTTAAATTTATTCAAGCACATCCGAATGCAAATTTAACTTTTTCGCATAAAGTACGTATTTTGTCTTCTCATAATCAGTCTACGTTAAGTCCATTGTTGAATGTAGATTTGTCTTTCTTTATGTCTGCCAGCACTCGTTAGCCATCTAAATCACACATCACAAACATTTCCCAGATGATGATGAAGAAAAAGGAAGAAATAACCATACATAGAGAATCCTTTAATAATTGTTTTTGCATTTGCCATCCCTTAACGAATATTATAACGCCCAAAGGCACAAATACAATGGACAACATTCCACTTCCCAAACAACCCCTCCATGTTAAAAAGGGCAGAAAAAAAAGGTGAAAAGGCAACTTGTTTTTTTTTTTTTGTATTTTGGCGCGACTTAATTACGTGTGTTTGTTTTTATATTTTTCCATTTTCCTTTATTTTTATTTTGCATTTCCCTTCTGGCACTTACTCATTACGAAATGCAATATAGATGCGCGCACATTAGGGGTTGAGTGGAATGCCCTGCGACACAAGTGGTGTTATACACCTACCCAAAGGCAATAAAACCCTCTCCTTTCTGTAACTAAGTTGGGAATTCAACGATGGTGCATTTTTTCATATTTTCTATTCTTCACCCTATTGCCACCCCTGGTGTTATATTTTAAAGCCCAAAGACTAGAAACGCAATTTTTATGCAATTTTTTTTTGTTAATGTTACGTTTCCCTTAGTGGGCATGTCGGTCGGTCGTGTCGTGCAAAATTTTTCCATCCAAACCATTAGCAGCTTGTGAAGTGAGATACTTTGCTCTCGGTTCTTTGACAATTTCGAACTTGTACAATCAAGTGTCTGTGTTCACTCACAATTATTATTCTTCCCTCGAAAATGAAAATTGTTCAATAAAGAATATAAAGGACGAAGATTTTACGATGAAAATCACGATTTCCCTTGAGGGAGGAAATTATTTTAAAAAGAGGGAAGAGTATTTAATAAATGTTGTTCTTGGAGGGGTGCCACATGGCTGACTTATAGGGCCACTTTTATTTTCTCTGTGTTTTAATAGAGAAATTAAAAAAAGAATTGGAATTCTGATTGTATCATCAAAATCCTTAGGGTCTCAATTTAATTGGTATTCAAACATCCAATAAGAAAAGAAAATTAAGTTGTTTGACTTAGGTCGAAGTTAGATACAAAAATTTCTTGTATGAATCATCCATTTAGTATGAAATCAACTTGCTCAGCTGTTATACTTCTCATCAGAATGACACCAATGTGAAGTGGGTAGCAATTATAAAACAATTCAAAACTAATCTGACTTTATGACTTTATTTGTATCGAACAAATATTGTGTGCTTAGTTTTTAATAAAACTCCACGAATTAGCTCTCACTTCCCTAAATTGTTCATTTTAAAGCTTTTTAAAATTTCTGTACCGAGATATGTGACGTTAACAATCAAACGGAGGCTAAAAAAAATGAACATGAAACCGAGCAAAAGGGCGGAAAACTATAATTCCTAAAATATTTAAGATAATTTAATGCAGTAAATTTTGTAAAATTTGTAGAAGCCTTTTTTATTAGATTGACCGATAAAAATACTAAAGGGACCTTTTATTTTCGTCCTTTAGTGAAATGTTTTTTTTTTTTTAGGCAGTTTTGTTTGTTAAAAATATATTTAGCGCGTTTTGAAAATAAGTTTCTTAAATTTTGATTCTCAAATGCCTGTAAAATTAAAAAAGAAGAGAACATTTAAGTAAGGAAAAGTTCTTTTTATTGGAATTCATTAAAACTTATTTAACAGTGATAACAAAGAATACGATAGGTAAAATAAAGATCCTTTTATAAGTGTCAACAATTTTAGCGCCCAAAATTATTTAACTCCTTTCGAAAAACAATCCTATCTATTGATTTCATTTAGAGAAAAATAGAGCTGTTTTGAAAATTACAAGCATTGTATGAAAAATAGCACCCATTTGATTGTTAAAAACATTAAAATAGTAATAACTTCTAAACCAGCCCGTTTTGAAATACAATTTTTCCACCATTCTATAGCTCTCTTTAATACGCAAATTTTGGTATACCACACTCCATATTTTGAAAAAAGTGCCTTTAGCACCGTTTTGATTGTTAACGTCACATATAACAACCCTCAGAGAAGGAGTGACCCAGTTCTATGCATTGGTATACTAAATTCTTTTCTCTTCAGCACCTACTGCCACCACCACACTACCACTTTTCGACTCAAATTCAATTCAACAAATAGAATTTGCAAAATTTGATTGAAGCAAATGCTTGTTATTCTGTTTACTACAATGACTACATTCAGCACTTTCCCAATCGTATTTCCATCAGAGATATTGTAAGTAAATACACTCCGCTGCACTTTGTTGAGGCAGGATTTCGATTAAAGTGCCCTCCAGGGTTGTAAATAGATAATTTGAAAATTTGTAATTCAATTATACATTTGCGATTTTTCTGTCGTTGCGATTAAATTAAATAAAAATGGCTGCTGTAGTTGCTATTTATATACAAAAAAGAGGTTAAGTTGAAACTACTTTAAACTAGGTCTTCCATTTTATGCCTTACTAGCCCCAAAGATGATGTTTTCAAATATTACCCCCTACACTTTAGAATACCTGAAAAGGCAAATAAATTAACAAATCGAATTCCCATCGAAAGCTAACAAAATAGAGCCAATTAGTTTAGAAAAAGTCACATGCTTTATCAACTATTGATGACTTCTGTTTAAAAAAAAATATATATTGTTCATTGTTTTCACTCCCTCAAAATTCGTGAGTAACCGACTGTAAGGCAATGACCAAACATGCGATTTTCTGTCATTGCGATAAAAAAAAGTGGTCGCAAGATTTTTCATTCCTTCATAATTCGTCAGTCGCTGGCTGTAAGGCATTGATAAAACATGCGATTTTCTGTCATTGCGATAAAAATTAATGGTCGCAAGATTTTTCATTCCTTCATAATTCGTCAGTCGCTGGCTGTAAGGCAATGATAAAACATGCGATTTTCTGTCATTGCGATAAAAAATAGTGGTCGCAAGATTTTTTCCTTCCTTCATAATTCGTCAGTCGCTGGCTTTAAGGCAATGATAAAACATTCGATTTTCTGTCATTGCGATTAAAAAAGTGGTCGCAAGATTTTTCATTCGGGCAGTATTTTCTGCGATTTTCTGTCATTTCAACAGAAGAAAGTGGTCGCAAGGCAGTATGGTTTCTCCATACCATGTGCGTTCTATCATTTGCGACAGAAACCGCTCAAACGATTTTGATTAAACTTTGCATATTTAATGTACTAAGTGATTAAAATTTTGTTTTTGAATTCAAGCGAAAAATGCATGATAACATGAAGACATGACATTCAATTTGAAAGAGCACAAATTAGTTAATCGCTTAATTCATTTCATTCGATGATGAGATTGTCGCAAGTTAAAATGCCTCCATGGGACCAGTACGTTGCGATTTAAATGAGTACGACTTAAAACCGCTTTCGTAACTAGATCCAGACTAATATAAACTTGTGGTTTTAAATCTCACGATTTTTTAGAAGCAATAAATGTAATAATTTGACGTTAAAATCGCAGCGATAAGAAACATGATAGGTACAGGTTTTATTTTCTAGACGATGTTCTTGTCAGTCGCAAGAAATGAAAATATGCTGCTTCAAAATCACAACCACAACAAACTTTAGACATGCTTTTTTTTGTTAGCGAATTTCTTGTCTCACATTAATGTTCAGTTTATTTCGCGACAAAAAAAATCTTGAAGAAAATATATTTTACTAATAGTTGCGATTTCTTTGAAGGATATCAATGTATTCACATTGACAAATGTGTGTTGTTTTAATCCAGTTTATTTCACGACAGAATAATCACGACTAAAATATATTTATATATTTTATTTAAAAAAAATGCGATTACTTTGAAGGATGGGCTGGACATGTATTTAAATTGGCAGCCGTGTGTTGTTTTTTTTTTTTGCGGTTAAATTTTCCTGAAACCACAAAGGAGTTCAAGTTCAAAATTTGTTACAGCCGCGATTTTGTATTCGCTAAGACAGAAAATTGCATTTAATCTCTGCGAATTTGAATTCGCATGTCTTTTGAAATTAATTTGGTGGTGGAACAGCTCGAAGAGTACTAGGACCTAGCGACGTATAACATTAAATCGTTTCTGTTTGCGTGATACCAGGAATGCAGGGAGCCTACAATTTTATTCCGATTCGTAACGGCTAATGAGCAGCACTTTTCATGAGAAGAGATACTCTTTGAGGATTCGTCAATTCCTAGCTAGACGCAGTACGCTCCTGAAGAAACTTTTTTGAATGACAGTCCAAAGCACTAACCATTATACAAGGGCAATATTACTTTTGAAAATACTATTTCCAAAAAAATCCCCCTTGCGACAAAAAATTCATTCGACGCGAATTGGAAAGTTCTTGGTTTTAGTCGCACGAATCATTAATAGAAAAAATAAAAATTGCGAGTTTAAATGCGAATTGGAATGCAAGCTGATACCATTCTTATTAAATCGCAAGGACAGAAAATCGCAAGCCTTAAACTAGGCGATACTTTGACACCTTGCGCACTGTTATACATTTTAAACTCATGTGACCTATTCAGAAACTACCAAATAACTTCCGTTCATTATTGCAACCCCAATCAGGTGACTCCGAGTGTATCTGTTCAGCGACACCGAGTATCTATGTCGAGAACCTGACGCTTTTGTAAAGGATGGGGATGAGTATTCGCTGACATCCTTTCGGTGTATTGAACTAATGTTCATCATATTTCCAGCTCCCTTTTCATCTGAAATAAAAAAAAAGAAAGAAACAAAAAAAAAAAAAACTCTTATCAATTCCACATATTCACGAGTATGTTGTTGATGATAGTTTGAACTTTTTTTTATTTGTTGTCTTCGTTTAATAAAACAAAAAATCTAACAACAACAAAACAAAAGCAAGTGTGTTTATTTGAGAGTGATGAGGACGAGGAAGGAAGGCAATGACGGACGGACGGTACCGCTGCTGTGTGTGATGTGGATGTGAGTCTTCTGAGTAAGTATCTGCCGAGTTCAATCACTTGAAGAAGATGAACAGAAACAGATACGGATGAGTATAGGTACAGAAAATAGATACAATTTGTATCCACGGTGCAAAGTGCATTGTGCGGGTGGGTTGGTTGGTTCTTGTATAGCAACAGAAATGAGTTATTCGGATTGAATGTGGGAAGGATATGAGCAAAGCAATCCCGATGGGATGTCCTGTATTCTTTGTCTTCATATTTTTACATCTGTTTTTGTTTATTCTTTCTTTTGAGAACATTGTTTGATGACGGGTCTTGGGAGTTGTTGTCTGCAATGTGGAACATGGTTTTTTGTTTGTATGTTTTTTTTAGCCGACAAGCGTTTGAGATATGTTAAATAAAAGAAACACACATCAATCAATTTTGATTAAACAAAAGAAAAAATCAAATTATTTATTTGATCGAGGCAGTGCAGAGATTGAAAACAAAAATTGTTATCTTAACACTGAAAAGGGTGATAAGTTAGGGTCCCCCTTAGCCAGTTTCTACCAAGATTGATTTCATATAAATATTATAGTCCAGTTAGTCCCTTGGGTTTAATCAGACTTATCCATACGATGATGATAAAGTTCAGCAAGTGGTTTTCGTCGTCCCACGGTCCGTCAGTATGAGCGTCCGTGCGTTTTTGCGTCTGTTTTTCTGTCATTCGACTGCGGACAAACCCGCCGAAGAATTCACTTCAAGTCAGGCACGGAGCAAAAATAAATTCCTTTAAAACTTTATAGAAAATCTCTTAAGAAACCATCCAAAACATGCGACACGCATCATCTTCTACCATACAATTATTGCCATTGTTAAATAACTCAAGATAAATGTGTTTTATTGTTTTGCAACATAAATTCCATTTAAGAATTCCTCTTCCTTCTTGCAATCGGAAATTGCACTCAAGGCAAATAACAAAAAAAAAAAGTACTTTGCTGCGTTGTCGTCGTCGTTCCATTAAGAAAAAATATACAAATTCTTTTGTCAATGAATGAAGTGTTTTAAGATGGAAATTCCTTACGACTGAGTGTAAGTGGCGTTCAACATGCTAGAGTATTTTAAGTTTTATTTTATGAAATAGTTTGTTGACATTGCGTGTTTTTATGTTTTTAAATTAGAAATGTCTCATTGTTTGAATGCTAAGAGGATAAGAGTACTCCCTTAACGTCACGTCGGTGGTTAAAAGAATTCTAATAATGGTTTTATTCGTCTGTCTAGGAGTTAGATCTAATTGTTTTTTCCGCGCCTAATGTTTTAAAAACTTAAGGCTTTAGACTGTAGATCGAGGTATTGACATACAGATATAAAAATAATGAGTCAACATAGACCGCCCTCCACCATCTTTTACAGGACACCCTGTTTATATATTTCTCATAAAATGTATTAGGAATAATTTTGGATTGCGAATTTTAAGTGTATTAAAATTTGAAAAGAAATTACCGGTTTTTGAAAAATCGAATTTCCAAAAAATATTTTTTGTTTTTTCAAATCAAATTTTTTTTTCAAAAGAATTTTTTTTTTCAAAAGAATTTTTTTTTTCAAAAGAATTTTTTTTTCAAAAGAATTTTTTTTTTCAAAAGAATTTTTTTTTTTCAAAAGAATTTTTTTTTTCAAAAGAATTTTTTTTTCAAATCAATTTTTTTTTTTTCAAATCAATTTTTTTTTTCAAATCAATTTTTTTTTTTTTCAAATCAATTTTTTTTTTCAAATCAAATTTTTTGTTTTCAAATCAATTTTTTTTTTTCAAATCAAATTTTTTTTTTCAAATCAAATTTTTTTTTTTCAAATCAATTTTTTTTTTCAAATCAATTTTTTTTTTTCAAATCAATTTTTTTTTTTTTAATTTGTTTGGATGAAATATTCTCGATACATTTTTTTTCAATTACTGCGGATAGATGTTGAAATGGAATAAAGCAAGCTGTTTTTTTATTTGAATTGCGCTTGTATGCCATTATGTATGGATTAGACCTGCTTCTTCAGGAAACCCTACCAGAAAAAGTCTAGCTGGGTCAAATTGCACGATTTGAGTGACCAATTCAAGTCACCTCTGCGAGAGATAATCTTACCCTCAAATCCAGAATTTCAATCGTGGTGTCCGCAGTCCAACACGTGGTTCAATCTGGGCCATAAGAAAATGGTTACCATCGTTCCGTAGTGCTCGCCATTATGGGTGACCAACACCACCGATGACACTACCGACCGCACAGTGGTCGGATTCACCAATCTAGCGGAACAAAATTATTTTGAATAGGAAAATCATATTTTAAATTAATGATTATGTTTTATAGGTACAAATAGATAAGCTATACAATCCTTCCTAGAAATAATATTGTTTTAATGAAAAATAACCAAACTATTAACGTATATTATAAAATACGTTTTGGATTTAAATTTTAATTCAATTCAATTCTATTGAAGTTTATTGGAATAATACTTTAAGTCATTATTTTTATATCATTATTCAGGTTTATGATATATAAAAAATTTGATGCAAACAAAAATAGATTAGATTCATCTGAATAGGAACCATGCTTATACTAAACAAATTATCATCTATCTGACGTTCTGATCAAAATTTCAAGATGCTTTTCACCACCTTGGAGTTCAGTTACTTCCAATTCACGACCTAAGCAAAGCCGTTATATGGTATGATCAACCAAGGATTGAAGTTGACTCACAGCATATGCTTCAGTGACCCCAATTTCTGTGGGATAACATTTCTTTTTTGAGTTTAGCACTTTTTCATAAGAAGCCAAAATATCTTTGCATTTAAAGTTGATTTTTTGGCGTATGAGTTGATATTGATGATTGGAAAGATTAATGGCATTCATTAAAGCCAATACTTCATCAGGATACAGAGATATATGAGACCCTTGATCAGAGCTGCGATTTTTAAATAATGTTTTTACTTCAGTACCTTTACTGGATGAATCTTCCGAAAGATCCTTTATGAAATTTTGCGAAGCACAGCTTCACTAGCTTTTATTATTTCTCTAGGGCGAGTTGATGTACTTAAATTTTGAACTTTGCGTTTTTTGCATTTTTCACATTCCTCAAAAGAGTTTCTAGCTCTTCCGACCTTTTTTTTGAAATTTTTCTGTCCAATATGTCGGCCAATATAAGTTTCCTCTAAACAGGCTGAGTTTGCAGCTAAAAATCGGTTAACATGTCTACCGCTTTTCACCCACTTTTCACCAATTTTGGACAGCAAATTTTTTATGGAAGTACTAAGTTTTTCATTAGAAGCTCAAACTTATCTATAATAATTGCTCTAACCACATCAAGCCTTTTTGTTTTATCCGTTTGCCGCCAAATTTCAAAAATTTGCTTTCGCGATATTAAGGAGGCCATTTTGAAAATTGAAAATAATTGTATGGGTGTCGCAAAAACGCGCAAAAAGTCTTTGTTATATCACAAAGCCAACACTCCACAGAATTACTTTTTATAATTTTCGAGTCGGAACTCGGCGGAACTATCTAGTTTTATTCCAGTTGAAAATTCAATAAAAAAAAATCCAGTCAAATTTTTCACGTTGAACTTAAGAAACTATAAAAAAAATTATTTAATGGACCACTTAACTTCTGGAACCGTTTTTGTATTACCCACAAATAATTCTATTCAAGAAAAAAACATTATTCCAAAAGACGCACCGTTAACACTTTTTATAGCTAAACGAAATTGCACAAAAAACACCTTTTATTTGCTGTCGCTAAGTGGCTTTCATAAACTACTAACTTCAAAGCTCAATATTTTCTTACCAATGAAAGAAATTAAAAAACAAAACGTGAATTACAGTTACCTACTATATTGATAAGTAAGCCACATCATTTTGAAACGGTTCGCTTGACTTTGATTTTTGTATTTTATCCCGCTAGATTGGTGAATCCGACCACTGTGGACCGGTCCAAAATCCAGACCAAACTTTTTGAGAATGCACTGTCAACTTACGTCAATTTAGCTTGTTAACACAGCCATTCATCTAAAAATCGCCCCGTCGCCAAAATTGAGGTCCTCTTTCAAACGCTCCGTGGTCCAGTTAGTGAACAAAAGGCGCTGTCCATAGTCATCAACATTGAACTCCTGTGTCATTTGGATCATGTTTTAGTGTAGACCCAAGTCCCGACGCCAAGTTGAAGTCTAAAATCTGTTTAGTCTATAATAAAAAAAATTATTTCCGAAGCTACTCTTAATAACAGCTTAATTTAATATTGTATTAAATTTGATAGCAGATCAAAACATAATAGTAACTACCACTCAACTGTTAAAAATCGTTAAATAATTATTTATTTCTGGATCAAAGAACTTTTTTTTTAAATATCTTAGATGCTGTTAAAAAATTGACAGATTAAATTTAAAATCGGGCACAATAGATCTCTAGTCGCAGTGCAATACTACCAATTTATAGTTCAGACCAAGTCGTTTTCGAAATATTAATTTTTCAATTTTTTTTTTTAATTTCCAAAACACAAAAAAAAAAGGAACATGGTTTTGCATGTTTTTGTATACTATACAATACCTAACATTGAGACTTTCTAAGTGTTTCTGCATACAAAACTTGTTCAAAATCTGAAACAGTGCTTTTTAGAAAATCGAATATACATAAATCTGGTTTTATAGGAGTTACCACAAAATATCTACTTTTCGGAAAAACATTTTTTAACAGAAGGTAACCTTAATTTGTTTTTATTAAAATCTGTGAATGCGTTTTTGAGAAAATAAGATTGGTACGAACTTACTTTTATATTTAAGAGAATCTGTTGTTGGAGTAAAATGTTTGAAAAACAGAATGTTATGTGGTTTTTAAAGCAAACATCAATTTGTGTACGAACAAAAATTTTAAATCGCAGGGGTTTAAGAAAAAAATATATTTTTAAATTCTTAGGAACATTTTAAATCAAAAGTTTTGGTAACGCATTTTTTATATAGTGGTGAAAATAAAAATTAAATTAAAACAAGTATCAGTCAACCGTTTTTGAAATGTCGATTTTTTTTTTTGTGTTTTTTTTTTCAAAAATCCAAAAATGCTTTGTAATGCAATGTTTCTTAAACTTTTAAGAAATTTTTATATCAAAAATTGCATTTACAAAATCCGTTATGCTGATAATTGAGAAAGTCAAAAATTAAATAAAAAAAAAATGGTTTTATGGTAAATACCATCAGTAATTTCTTAATTTTGGAATTTTTTTCAACAAAATTGTAAAATTGTAGATCATAAAAAATTAGCAAAACTTAAAAAAATGTCAAAAATTTAGGTGCTGTTTTTGAGAAAAAGACGATTTTCGATAACCGCTTTATAACATAACAATTGGAACTTAATGATATTCAAGCTTTTGAGGAGTTTTAGCATACGAAATTTATCAAAATATTTTGTACCGTTTTTTTTTTTTTGGAAATTCGAAAACAAAAATAATGGTTTTTGAAAAATGGTTTTTTGGATTTTTTTTTACTAAACTTATTTAATCATAATTGTAGGATCCCTTTTTCCAGAAAACTATGATTTGTACACACTATTTAGAATATTAAAATATATCGAACAGTTTTTGAGAAAAAACAGAAAAAATTTTCTAAAATTTGTAAACAGAATTTCTACGGAAATTACCGTTATTTTTTTCTAAAAAAAAAAAAGGAAAAATACGTATGGAGGAAAAAATTGCAATCTCCCAAGTTTAAAGAAAATCGCCAGAGCTGATTGGGATATAATTCAACAGACAGGCAGAATTGCAAAACCAACTTTTTCCATCTTCGCTTTTTTGTACGAATGTATAACTTGCTAAATAGTACATAACATAGTATGTATGCCCTCGTATGAATATGTATCGGGTTTTTCAATAAGAGCGCTACAAAAGTTTTTTTTAAATAAAACAGAAACGGTTTTGGATATCAATGAAATTCTTTATTCCTGTGAAAGTAAGTTCGATGCGATTATGTATGGAACTCGATTTCTTTTGCATGGCCGGCCACCACGGGCACGCTTGAAGAAGTCCAGACGCTGAACCCAATTTTCGACGGTTTTCAAGCATAAATCGGCCAATACTGCTGCAATTTCACGTTCGATATTCGTACGAAGTTCATCAATCGTCGCTGGCTTGTTGGCATAGACCATAGACTTGACGTAGCCCCACAGGAAATAGTCTAACGGCGTCAAATCGCACGACCGAGGCCTGTGGATTCAAATTTTTCGACTAGACGCTCAATTGTTGATCTGCTAGGACGATTATGACGACCATAAATTGGACGTAGCGCTCTTAACGTTGAGGCCACTGACTCCGAATTTTGGTAGTAAATTTTAATAATTTCGACTCGTTGTTGGCTCGTGTATCTTTCCATCATGAAATAACAAACCTTACTGAAGAGAAATGTCAAGAGAGCGGCAAGAAATATGGCGTCGTTTGCTGTCCCTGTCGCTCTACTTTTGTAGCGTCCCTGTTGAAAACCCCTTTATGTATATTTCGCAAGTAACAACTGTATAACAGATTCATTTGTTTTTGGCTTTAAAAAATTGTTTCGGGGGAAACTGTTTGGCGCCGACTTTTTCGTCTTCCATATCATCGTTACATCTGATGAGGGATTTGCTTTGGTCAGCTAAAAATCGTGCGTACGATACTAGAATTATTCATTAGATAAAAAAAATTTCGTTGAGTTAGTAAATATATTTCATTAATTAGCATAAATTTCGCTGATTGATGGATGAAAAAAAAATCATTAACTCAACGAAAGATTTGTTTTTTAATGAACATACTTCCATTAACATATAAACGAAAATTCATTCATTCGTCCAAAAAATCCCATTCTTGGCTGAATTTTAATTTAAGTACAGTTTGTCAATATATCGCAAGCAAAAAGTACATCCAACGCTAAAAAAAGGGTCTCCAACCTCATTCGAAACCTCATACTTAAATTTTTAATGATATTTATGTAGGTTAGTCTTTTCAAACTAGAAAGCTTGATTGTTTTTCCTGCGCATTACTCTTTATGTAGTTTCATTTCTAAAATCCCAAAATGACATCATTCATGATTAAAACCCTGAAACATGTGAATTATGCCCATGTGTCCTATTTTTTAAGAGGTTCATAACATATAGACTTGGTAAGGTTTATTTAAGGACTTTTGTCTCCGTCGTCGTCGTCGTTATTGTTGTTGTTGTTGCTGAATACTTTACCTACTACAACTCACAGGAGGAGGTGCCTTTTGTTACTTGTAACTTGTATGTAGCTATGCTTGTGTTTACCCTTTCGTGTCTTTTAAATTAATTTCTGTGTCCTTACTTAATGACTTTCTTGTTGGTTTTGTGTCTTAAACTAAATCACAGTTGGTGGAGTATATATCTTAAAAACCTCCCCTTTAACTATAAAGGTACTCTCGCGACGTTAAAGACTAAGATTTCTATCTCAGTATAGTTTGCAGATTTAAATGCTTAAGGATTAGTCATTTTCGTTCCTGCTGAAGTGGTGCAGGTACATGAAGAATAGGACATTCATGCAGGATGTACGAGTATTTCACTTGCATGCAAAATGCTAATTAGTTATTTTGTTGTGTTTCACAAAAAACATAAACAAAACATTTAACTTTAACCTTTGCGTGCGCATAAGGATAATTATAGCCCCGTAAAAAAATTATTATATATTTTAAACGATTTTTTTTTATATAAATTGGTCTGTTGGAAGCAGGACAACCACAAGAACTATCATTACTATTTAATTGCCAACAGATATTTAAACTCAACTGTCTATGAAAAGCTTTTTGATGTTTTGCTCGATAGGTGGGGCTTTTAGCTAAATAAAGTCACAGTGCAGTTAGACATGATGACCTATCTCGACTTAATTTTGTGCCAAATAAATATTTGAAAATTCACTTTTGGAAAAATTTGTTTGGAGACGAGATTAAGGCAGAATTGTTCAGAAATTTGTGCGCGCTTCTCAAAATATTTTTTTTTTGATTCGCTGGCGATTTTGTAGCCATATTCTGCTGTAAGCCTGGTACTAAGCACACCACCGATTTGACATTTTACAACTAGCCCCGTCATGAAATTCAACAAAAAAACTACAATTAAGAACAAATCATAGTTGAGACAATTATTATGTACATTTGCACACAAACTTAATCAAAATCCAAATGTATATCCACACAAAAAACCGCTCACTGTAACACTTTTGTGTGAAGAGGAAGACCGAAAATTAAAATTTTTGGCCCCCCGCCCAGAACTTCCATTAATGGTCTCCAGTTAACAGCTCAAGTAGATAAGATAATTCGATAGCTTTGTATAAAGGAGCATTTTTTAATATTAGACGATTTATAGTTTTCAGGAGAACTTTGGAACAGACGCTTTCAGTTGTAACTTTCTAATCCTGTTACTTCTTACTCCTGTTACTTCTTACTCCTGTTACTTCTTACTCCTGTTACTTCTTACTCCTGATGCTTCTTACTCCTGTTACTTCTTACTCCTGTTACTTCTTGAACCTGTTACTTCTCACTCCTATTACTTCTTACTCCTGATACTTCTTAATTTTGTTACATCTTACACCTGTTAGTTTTTACTGCTGTTACTTCTTACTGCTGTTACTTTTTACTCCTGTGACCTCTTACTCTTAATACTTCTTGCATCTGTTACTTCTTACACCTGTTACTTCTTACTTCTATTACGTCTTACTGCTGTTATTTTTTAAACCTGTTACTTCTCACTTGTGTCACTTATTACTCTTGTTATTTCTTATTCCTGTTACCTCCAACTTCTGTTGCTTTTTACTTTTACCCCTGTTACTTCTTACTCCTGTTGCTTCTTACTCCTGTTACTTCTTACTTCTGTTACTCCTGTTACTTTTTACTTTTGTTACTTCTAGCTTAGCTCTCCACTAAATTTAGTTGGCTTGATAAAAAAAAAGAAAAGATTTTTATGTTATTTGTTTAGGTAGGTTCATCTCCTCGTAATAAAATTCATCTTTTGGAATAGTAGGGGATAGAGAAAGCTCGCCATTTTGAAAAAAGCCGTCTTTTCGTTTTCATTTAATAGCTTGTTCAAATTTAATTTTGCAACAAAATGAACTAGCAAATACTTTTAGGAACTGAAATTTATCTAACAATGAGCTATTAAAGAGCTCTGCATGTTGATTCGCCTTAAAGTTATAGCGGATCAAAGTGGGCATATGCCACGTCCATCGTCCATGAGGGATTATGAAAACCCTTAAAATATGACAACTTTTTGGTAAAAAGTTATGTATATTTCATTGGCGAACCATAAGCTATAATGTTTGCATTCGTATCTAGATCGAAAACTAAGCGTCTGAGAGAAACCTCAAAATAACTGAATTTGGTCCCCTTTCAAAAAAAAACTTCTACCGTGTCCAAATTTGAGGTACTTTTTAGGAAATGCTTAAGGCAAAGAAATAAAACTCTCAACCAAAATTCAACTTTGTCGGAATGTGGTTAGTAATTTTTGTTTTGGTTTTAAAATCATGCCAAGTAACAGTTATTAAAATAATAATAGCTACAAAAATATGCAAATTACCAGCCCTCAAATCTACATTGAACTTCAATTTTAACTCCAACATCTTCACACATTAATTTCTCATCATCCCAAGCATATTTGACACCATATTCTAGTTTCCATTGCACTCCCAATAGCCACAGGCAGGGGCCAATTAAATGAACCTAAACAAAATCTGACATCATTCGCTTTGCTTCGAATCTAATCTGCATTCATTCATTAATTTATATTCCTCCATCTAATCAAAGCTCATCCCATCATAAACTAGCCCAACACCATTTATACGTATAGCTTGCTGAATAGAGGAGTACTCTATATGTGGCTTCTGTTTTTATTACAAAAATCTACAACAACCATTCTCATAATTATCGTTAAGTTGGTCATTTAACAGTTTGTTTGTGTTATGTCTGTTTCATATCCGTTTATTAATCATCACTGCCCCCTTTCTACCCCATTAAAAAAATCACAAACAAAAAGCGCAGTACCATAAATTTCCAAATTAAATCAACCTCATGTAGAACAAATCGCAGCGTAATCGTTTTATACTCGAGTATGATGGCAATGCGAAGCGCTCTCTACCCTTCTCTCAATCTATGATTCTGTCAGTTGACATAAACGATCGCGTATGAAGAAAAACAAGAATGAATCCCAATTAAATGGCCATTTGAACCAGATCGTTCCCCATCATGTGGAAATTAGCGTCATAGAAACAGAACGACATCCAGGCAAATGAGGAAGTGCGGCCATTGCTGTCGGAAGGAATTTATTGCTCTCTTTCTCTTCGATTTTTGTGGGATCAATTGTGAAACATTTGGAACATGTTTTCTTTCTCTAACCCAAAAATTTTCATCATTTTCAGGAATTTAATATGAAATAAAAAAATTAAAAAGTGAAATTAAAAAAAAAACTATGTTAAAATGAGTACAACAACATCAGCGAATACAACTCCCGTTTCAAATTGTGGCAACACTGGCGCCAATGACAATAACAACACCACTGGCATCAACAGCACAGGACCCACCAGTGCATCGCTGAACAACTCGAACAATTCAAATATAAATAACGGTGGCCCAAACAATCCCCAACCCATCACATCCTCATCTTCATCTGCATCTACATCTGCTCCAACATCAACACTTACATCGAAATCCATAGGACCACCACCGATTCCACCAACCAAACCGATTCTCTCCTCCCCCGGTGCATATAAACACAATTATGTAAATTCGACAAATATTAATCTCAGTAGTTCAGGTACCCTAACGGCTGGTATCCACAGCGTGAACAAAGCCCACTTGCCGCCGGGCAGCGAGAAACCAGCGATTGCAGCTCGACCAATACCGCCGCCAACGCTGCCCAAATATTCGTCGAGTTTTGGCAAAATCGATCGGGAGCGTAATGATTTTGCCAAATTGGATCGAGCTGAACGGGAAAAGGTATGCAATGTTTTCAATTAAATTTTATACAATTTTTTTCACTTTTGTACATTTTTATATTTAAAAAAAAATTGGTTGGAATGGTTCCGTTGAAATTTATGTTGCCAAATTGTTTAAAAATTATTGATTGTCTTAGAAGTCGTTGGATTGGTTTTATTTGAAAAGCTTTATTTTCGTCATATTTAAGCTAGGATTAATAATAAAATTATATAGTAGAAGAGAAACTTACAAAGACGCTCAATATGTGGAAGAGTTTTAGGAGAGAAATATTGTCTATGAAGTCCACTATCAAATCCTGCTTCCCTTAAAGTTATTCATTCAAGTTCAAATGTCAAAAAAGTTTGTTTTACTTTTAAGCAGTAAATGATGTCGAAAAGTACGAGTACTTGGTACTTGGTGATTTTTTATAAAAAAGTTCTTGACATTTCTCTTTTTCAAAATGATCGTTTAGAAGTTATTGCCCTTTCGAAACAATCTTAAAATGACGAAAAACAGAATATTCGGAACTCACTTCATTTGTATTCTGCGAAAAACCTGAGTATAAAAGTGTCATTAACTTTTTTTTAGACAATATTGTGATCTATAAATCGAAAACAAAATTTTTTTTTGACAACTTTGCCAGTTAAGATTCACGTCCTTGTCCTTCGAATTCGGACTTAGAACGGCAGCGTATCATAAGCTTATTGAATTCTGATCTCGGTAGCATTGTCAAATTGGGAATCATAAACCGCGTAGAATTTAATGCTTCAAAAACTCAATCCTGTTTTTTGTCGTTAAAGGGGTGCCAAACCCCCCATTTCGCTACCCATGAACGACACTTGCATTAGGGAAACCGAACTGCTTTCAGTTCTTGCTATGTGCATCACAGACCTCCTTGTATAGAATTACTATAAATTCGACGTCGTCAAAAACACTGCTAAGTGCTTAGGTTTTCTTTGCAGTACCCCTTGGCATAATGGTTAGTGCGTTGGACTGTCATGTGGAAGGTCTCCAGTTCGTTCCTCATCCGCCGCAAAAAAATGTTTCAAGAGTGTACTGCCTCTTGCGAGGAATTGACAAATCCTCTAAGAGTATATCTCCTGTCATCGAAAGTACTGCTCATTTGCCGTTCGGAATCGGCAGAAAATTGTAGGTTCCCTCCGTTCCTGGTAAGACGCACACAGGAATGGTTCAGAGTTGCAAATCACTAGGTCCTGATTCACTTCGAGCTGTTGCACCATCAAAAATTTAAGTGCTTAGGTTTCTTTCGATATTCTAAGAAATTTGTCAACCCTTTTGATGCGTTTGGAGAAATGGAGGGGACCTACAATGTTCTACGGATTCCGAACGCAGCAGTTTTCATGACAAAACATACTCTTGGAGGATTTGTGAATTCTTCGCAAGAGAGGGTACACTCCTGAAAAACTTTGAAAATTGGTATCATAATTGATCCATTCGCCTCCCAGAAAACTATAGCCAAAAACTGAGATTGCCGATCGTCGGACAAATGTTAACTGTCCGGCTCGGTCTCCCTCATTGGTTCCATTTTGAAGCCGTAATCCAATAGAGTCAAACAGTTTCATAAGTTTGTTTCCGCTATCATTACTCGTTTAGTCTTTTGAGTTGGAATATGTCAATTCTACTTTGACATTTTTGAGTCACGTCAAAAAGACTTCACTAGCTATGCACCCAACTAAAGAACGCGAACATAAAAGAAAAATTGACATTTGTGGCCATTTGCAAAAAAAAATTATAGCATCTTCCGATAGGGTGAAAACTTGAAGTGTGACCTTTAAAAATCATTGAGATAACATGGGCTGAATTCGTTGTTGTCCTGAATAACCAGATGACGTTGGGATATGATTGTTGCAGGAAACGATCAATGGCATAAATGCAGCTGTCATTTGTAGATTGTCAAGTTAATATTTAATTTCTGTCAAGGTCATCCACCCTCGAAAGCATTATTAATACTTCAATTAAATTGATCTCAAACCCATAATAAATTAAGCACTCATCTACCATCTGAATTTAAGCAAAAAAAAACTTTTTCTGACCACTTGTAGTAAATCTTGGCGCATAGATATTGATGTTCCATTCAATTAGAATTAATCTTAAAAAACTGCAAAACACTATTTGCAGTTTTTTGGACTGTTAAACTTCACCAAAAGCCACCAATTGTTGTTGTTTTTGATAGACATTTCTTGTATCTTATTGCCATAGACCTAAGTCTTCAGAAAAATCCAAAACAGAAAGATTATAATTGCATGAAATCGCACGATATTGGACCCCTGTTCATGAGATAACTAAGCCCTCAGATCGTTCGTATAGAATATCCATTCTGGCATCAGCTGCCTCCGCCGCCCACCCGCATTCCAAACTTAACAGAATCTTTAAAAATTTGACAGAATATACTATAAGGATAACTGGGAGTTGGTCTAGAAATCTTTAATTCGTCTGATGTAATTAATTTATGGGCGCCCCAAAGTCTCAAATCTTTTGAAATTGTCTTGGTTTAGTAAAAAGTCCTAAACTTATTTTTCATAATCGCATATAACTACATAAATACATACATTGAATTATTCTTATTTTCCGATTTTTGACTTTAAATCTTTTACATAGCGAATTGTATTTTATGATTTTTCAATGCATTCAATGCATGTGTCCAGGTAGCCACTTAAGACCTCTCCTTTTTATTCTTTTGAAATGCTCATCAAATATTCCCATTTCTCACGCCCCGGCGATACCAAGTTTTTCAAAACCATTTCTTTCACACATGTTTTCACTTTTCTCGACAGTTTCCCTGTCTGGTGCCTGAAAAATTGCTTGAAGCTAAATATTTGAGTTTGAATGAGTTTTCTTGAAAAAGTGATTAAATGAAAACTCATCCAAACTCCTCCCAGTCTCCATTATTAAGCCATATGCACCGCTGAGTCAATTCGTAACCTTCGTGTTTTATGTGATAGGGAGCGAGCTCACCTTTCTCAAACATATTGACGAGATTATTTTCAAAGCAAACTCTTCACTAGACTTTGTGAAACAATTTCCAGACCCCTACGTGACCGATCATTATAAATAACCTTGAATACGCCCGTCAATGATAGAGACCTTATCAACAAATTCATATATCCAGAATCAGGAGCATTAAACGTGGTTTCCTATGTTTCACCTCTCTTCGTCTGTCTTGGAATAACCCTTTGACACTACATCCGTATCGAGCCACTCCGAATTCTATTAATTAACTTGAATACCCTGGAAGAACGAAGAGTAATAAGCGACATTCTCTTCATTTATAGACTACTTTCATGATCTGTTGATCTCTTTCAGTACTAATTCCCGTAATCTAAGAAATCCTCATCTCTTCTATCTGCCCACCAACCGAACCTCTTATGGTCCCGACGAAACTATTACTGGCATGCTTCGGAGCATTAATTATAACATTAACTGTTTCGACTTTAACCTTAGTTTACCCTGCCTGAAACTCCGTCTTAATCATCCTTCCAATTCACTCTAATCCTAGATTTATATAAAAAGAGATATACCAAAGTTAGATTAGCTTGTATTAAGCATAATACTCGTAAATGAGGATGTAGCCCCCACCAAAATTACAATATCAATATAGAAAATGGATGCTCATTTATCCCTATTAAGAATTTTAATTTCAAAAAATCTAGTCCCTCCACCCGATAACTTGAAATTTCCTATTTGTTTTCAAACAATGTTTCTTATAACAATACCAAATGAGCAATGGCCACTGTTATACACATTGAATAAATTGCTGACTTGGCTAAAGCCAGTTTTTCTTTTATGGGCGCAAGGCAAACATTTACGGACTTAAAACACATCCCTGTGGGACACCAGTTTTAGAGTTAAATGAATTGGACTCATTCTTTCCATTAGAACCACTACAAGATATATTTAGTAACAACCTAATAACCTTCGTAGAAACCCCGATTACGGTGAGTTTATATAATATTATTTTATTATATAATATATTATTTAAAAAAAAATATCAGTTATCAGTATCAGCTGTTTGGGAAAGTCTTTTCATTGAAAATTTTATTCATTAAATCAAGGATATACTCCAGAAGTTCGGGTGCTGAATTTATATTTCATATAAACTGACAGATTTAATGTCGGTAACATTGAAATAGCCTCCTTTTCTGTACAAACTTCAAGTTCAACAAAGACTAAAAGTTTAAATTGTATTTATTTTTAAATATTAATAAATTTTACTAAACAAAAAATATTTATTTAATTTTCATAACAACCAATCCAACGACCAATCAATAAAATTGCTTTTTAGAAAAATACATATACTTCAAACTTCTCTTGTTACATACACATTTTTATATTTATTTATAAAATCTATTTCTTAATCAATTAATATTTCTATAGAATTTAATTAGAAATTGTATCACTTCGTTTTTTTGCATTTTGTTCGTTCGAGTTCTTGTTACATAAAAAAACATATATTTAAATTTATATCTTATGGTTGTTGGTATACTGGCTCAAAATAGCGCCAGAACAACGTTCCTCTTCTTGTTTTCCTTTTTTTTTTTGTATAGATGAAAAGAAAAAGAAACTTTTGTATAAAAAGAAAAATCCTTTCATTTATGGAATGCAAGTTAAAAATTGTTTTTATTATGCATCCCCCCGTTAATCTGTTCGATATTTTAAAATGCTTTTATTCATGTGTAAAAATAAGAAGAGTTTTGTTCTATTCTGTTCTGTTTGTGTATAGATTTTCCCCATTTTTAAAATTGAAAATTTCAATTTTTATCTGTAAATATATGTATATCTATAGAAACTGGCTTTTTATTCGATGGTGAAAGGAAAGTAAAATAAAAAAATATACTCGTAAATGTGTGTCGACACTTAACCGTGTAATAAGAGTTGAACGGGGTTCACACCCATTTTCGTTTCGATCCGAAGTCGGTAAGTACACCTAAGTTGTTGAGCTCTGAAATTGACTTTTGATGATTACCCAGCATTGATCAATTGTAGATTCATACATACTTACTGGAGGAAGATACATATAATATACATGTGTGTAGGTACAGTGCTGTGTAATAACTTTTTTTTGTTTTTCCAAAGTATTAATTCCTGATTATTTTTGAAGTGTTGTTCATAAATCAATGAAGTTAGACTGAAAATCAATTTTTGTTGTTTTATTAGTAAAATTTTTTTTCTTTATCAAATTTTGGTTTAGATTTCAAAATTTATCAAAACTTGGTGGATTTCAAAGTATTTTTACTACACCCTTATTAAGGTTGTCAAATATCATATGATGGACATTTAAGCATTTTCATTGTCAATTGATAAAATTTCCTAAATTATTATTCTTATTGGATGTACTCGTTTTCTAGGTTCTAAAATAATAAATCCTTTAAAAACTAGGTTCCCGAAATAATCTTTAAGCCTTTTGCTTTTCGGTCACAGAAAATATCTCACTCGCAGTATATTTTACATTTAGTGAAGAACGTCACAATAAATGATGAGAAAATGCGCCAAGCAAAAGTCTAAGACTTTCGGCACACTAAGTATCTCATAATAGACTAATCGGACATGAAACAGTGAGCGTACTCATTCAAGTATTTACTAAAGAATTTGGTGAAATATTGGATACTTTGGAAAAATATGCCTAACAAATTTATTGAAAATTATCAGTAACGAAAAGCTTCAAGTACATTAAGGCTAATTCTATATTCCCATAAAACCAAATTTTTCATCTGAAAAATGTTGAGATTTCAAATAAGTGCAGGAAGATTTCATTGAGATTTCGTTGAAATTCAGAGTTTTCATCGCGATTTCGTTGAATTCCAGAGTATTCTTTGAGATTTCCTTAAAATCTCCTGGAAACCTTGTTCTATCAATTTGAAATATAAAATTAAGAAAGAGTTAGTAAACTACTTTAAAGTTAGCAAAGTGTTAAATAGCATCATACTAATATCTAAACACAAGCTTGTTTAAAGTTTTACCGCATAGATTAAAATCATCGACTTCTAGAAACAAAATATTATAAAATTGTGAAGCCTTCCTTTTTCGTTGCTCCCGATATTCCGTGCAATCGTTAAAATTGCCGAAATATTCCTTTTTCAGAAAAAAATAAAAATTATTTCAGAATTACTCGTATGTTCGAATCAAGTTTGATGAGTAAGTTTCTCCTCTGCTAGAATTTCTCCGAGAAATCAGCGTTTCGATCTTGATCATCGGCACTAAGCAGAACTTCTATGAGTATTTTCGCAAGAGCTCCTTCTATCCGGTTAGTGTTGAACTCACTAGTAAATAAAATATACAATTGGGCTTAAAAGGTATCCCTGTGGTACTCCTGTATTTACATGAAGTTTGGACCAATACATTTAATCCAAACTCTCATTAACGACAGATTGTAAATAACACTATTTCTGTTGATTTTATAAAATGCAGTTAAATTCTAGAAAACACTATGCGATATTTTGAAGGACAAAAACTTGGTCTGATGTTGAATAGTCATCGCCAAATTCAGCTTAAAAAAACACTTAATGCATATTCCGTTTGTTTCAGTTTATTTAATTAGACAAGTGTTCATAATTTTTGTAAATGGTTTTTGTTTTATGTTCAGAAACCATATTTGTTGCTAGTTTTCTTGCCTTTACTATTTCAGATAGTCAAAAACTAAAGCTTAGATCAACCGCTTGAATTGAATAGTGTTTATATTATTTACTCTTGCAAATCACCTATATTTTCAACTTGGAAATTCTGAGCATTTTCCTAAGTCTGGTCATATATGTAGCTCTCTTAGAAAATTTTTGAGCTTTAACTTCACTCTTTGTACAACAAAGATTTGTTTGGAATGACCCCTAACAACCGTTGTTATACTAGGAAGATCAGCAAAGTAAGACGCACACTAAATTTAAATATATTGTACAAGACTTAGCCATTCAACTTTAACAGCAGAATAGTCAATGGTTGATCTGCTTTAACACATTAGATGTTCAATGTCAGGTCTTTAAGGCAAATCGGAAAGCTTAAAAATAACTTTTATATAGAAACGAAAAGAGTACAGGCTACCGTTCATCCATTTCCTTTTCTTTAATTATGGAATATATCGTATATCGATAATACAAAAGATCCAAAAATTAAATTCAACTAAAAGCTCAAGTGACCTAAACTACAAGGTGCGTTTCGTCACTTGAGCTTTTAATTGAATTTAATTCAATCACTCCACTTAAACAGAAATTACTTTCTATCTTCATTGATCCAAAAATTATATCTCCAACCAAAAATCTTTGAAAGCATTTTATTTTTAATGAAAATCAATACTCTCCCGATCAACATGGTTTTTTAGCAGACGGATAAAATTGGAGGAATTACCAATCTGGTAGAATTTGTTTCCCAGTTATTGCTACTGACTTTAGAAAATCTTTCGACAAAAGATTTCTTGGGTTTTCCTGCACTCTCCTCTTATAGATGAATTCTTATTTTTCTTTTAACGCATATTTAGGAGTGCCACAGGGCAGCCATCTGAGTCCAATATTGTTCATTTTAGAAATCAACAATGGTTTTTCGTCGGTTGTGATTTATCTACTTATGCGGATGATATGAAAATATTTTGGTATCTGCACTTTACAATATAAAATAGACACTTTTTCCCCCAATTGGCAAACAAGAATTCCCCTCTATCCCTGTAAGGACTGCATCAATGTAGATCTAGTATCTGTAGTCAATTCCAATTTAGGCGTAATTTATTGAAACAACAAACTTACCCTGCGCTGATATCACTTTTCTTTTCATTTGTCAAACCTATTCTTGGATATGGTGCTCAAGTAAGATCCCCATAAAATTAAATTACACAAATTAAACGGATCGAAACAGTCCAAAAAAATAACATTCTATGTGCCCTGTGTAAGCTTTTAAGACGACCTTAGTTTTCTGAGTGCATACCGCTGATTGACTTTCAAACTAAAAAAAACGGCTTGAAAACGGAAGATGACCTATTAACCTCTAATATTGACTGTGCCCTGTCGTAATACCGACAAACCCTCAAATTTACTTCCATTTTCACACGTCTGAAATGTTATTCTTAAAGTGGAAATGGAGTATGTAACTCTTTTTGTTTTAATTTATCAAATAAGAATTCGTGAGAAAAATTGTCAAATAACAATATTTTTGACAGCGAAGATTGTCAGTTGAACTATTCGCAACAGATGTGGCTCAGAATACGAATTCTCGGTTTATCAGAAACAAAATTGCAGTTTGAAGAGGCTAACACTGATTCGTCAATTTTGTTGATAAACGTCAAATATTAAATATTGATAAATGGCCTTTCAAGCTTGAAATAAAAAAAAATTAGAGGCCATGACGACTCATGGAGTGCATAAACCTAGTGACTCACAACTCCTAACCATTCTTGTACGCGTGTCACCAGGAATGGGGGGAGCTAAAATTTTCTACCGAATTTTTTTTTCGGACGGCTAATGAGCATCACTTCTCAAGACATTAGAAACTCTCGGAGGATTTGTCAATTACTCGGAAGAGGTAGTACACATCTGAAACCAGATACTCCGGGACGATTTGTCACCTCCTCGCCAAAGCGCATACTGAACAAAACTATTTTTTAGGTAGTTGAGAATCGAGCCCAGACCTCCAGCGGTACTGGGGTACTGCGATGAAAACGTATGTAAATATATGATTGACTAAAATCCGAAGAAGCTTGTAAAGTAAAAGAATTTCGACGATTTTCCTTGCACATCACTGTATGTTCATTCAGTGAGTCGAAAGTTGGATTTGTAACGAATTTCACTCCTCATTGGTGTTCCCAATCCCTATACATCGTCTATTACTACTGGACTCGTTCATCCGTAATATTGTGCATCATCATATAAAATTCTGTTATACTGTTGTTGCCCATCCGTAACCATCATCATTCTATATAATCCACTTTTACCATTTCCCTCCCTCTCTCACTCCACTTCAATCGTCGTCGCTCGTCATCGCTTTTCGAGTTCGTTGAATAAATAAGTGGTAATTTCTGTTTGTGCTAGTATTGCTTCCTTTAACGGCCCGGTCCTATATTTTTTTATAACTATGCACAAAGTTGCATTTGCATTAAAAATACTTTTAATTACCATTTCGAAATAACTTCCTTCTTGTTCTTCTTTTTGTTCTGTAAGTGAATTTTATTCTCTCCAAAACTATAAAACTATGACAACCTGAATGTGCATATTATCTCTCCAGGAAGGATGAAGGTAGGACATAGACCACGTCTCCGTTGTCGTTGGTCTTAAAAAAAAATTGCAATTTGTCAAAGCTACCATCCAGCTTACCATGTCGGTCGTCCTATAAAAAGAAGAGATAGCGGGTGTGTGTCCTTATTTTTGTATATTTTTTTTTACATAAAGTTTTTAAAGCATACCTACTTGGGCACACAAAAAGGAAGAGGATGTTTATTTAAAGGAGTTTTGTAATCCTCTTTATTAAGGGCTGTACATTTTATCGTTCTTTTCTATAACAAAAAAAAAAACTTTGTCTTTGTTTGGTAAAATGCAATAGACCGACGAATCTAAGGCGATGAACCTTGGAAGTTTTTAAGTATTCACTTTTATTTTTATTTTTAGTAAAAATAATTTAACTATCTATTGAAAAATTCGTTCTTAACTTTAAAGTCAACATTTAAGGGACAAAACAACTCATTTCAGCTTTTCTGCTTTATAGAATCTTATTTTATATAACTATGAGCAGCTAGATCAGTTATGAAAGAATTTTCAGAATGTTGTTGGAGAGAAGTGAGAAAGACGAGTTCACTCTTGCTAGTCCTCGAATTTTGACACACAAGGAATATTCATCTGAAAGTTCATACCAAGCATTTTTTTAGGTTATGTTGTTATTAGTCTTAAATTGGAAAACTTTTCATTGGGACCAGTGCCATTGGTGACCATTTATCCCACATGTCTTACCCGGCTCACTTTGGCTTAGTCGATATCGCTGTACAATCCTTATAGTTCTTTGTATGTTATCCCCCACTCCCAGTCAATGTATAGATGGGACTAAAACTTTGTTCTCAAAGCAGCCTAAAGCGTTCTCAATCACCTTTGAATTGGTCCATGTTTCTGTAGCATCTATTTCAGCACCGAGATGCTTAAAAGGGTACGTTGGTAAGTTGGTCTTTATAAACGAGCCTAGGTTAACGCTCATGTCAATATCATCGGCGAAGAATATTAACAAATTTTTGATAGGTTGTCCCTTTGGTGTTGGGACTTTTCTTTCACAATGTTATAAGTCGCATTAGGGTGGTTCGACTTGCCAAACAAATATCTTTGACTACAAAGGCATCGATGAGGACTTTGGAGACCTTGATGAAACAGCGTTGATTTTCCATTGTCAATCTTATCAACGAATTTGTCCAAAACAAGACATTGCTCTGCTAGTAGATAGCTCGCATCTATAGAGGATGCTATCATACGTGGTCTTAAAATCGATACAAATGTGGTGAGCGTCGATTTGAAGTTCAAAAGTAATACATCTGATGGCTTCTTGTAATGTTGGCACTTGTTTTAACTACTGGATGATGGTAAAATGGGCCTTCTTTAAAGGTTAATATAGGCTGGATTGCTGGTTTCTTGTGTCGGAGACACTTTTCCCCTCTGCCTTAGACTATCTATGAGGTAGGCCCCCTTGTGGGAGTATCGTGGTGGCCCCAAAATTGCGGAAGCATATGGTTTCCAAGTTTTTACTTGGATTCAAGAGGTGTTAGGTAGACCTCGCTCTTCGGCAAGGGGTGTGGACATGCCCCAACATGTTCGCAGAATTGCTACTGGGCTGGTCTTGTACTAGCTCAGGGCGGTGTATATGCCCACCGTGGAATTAAGCCTTAACTGGCAGGTGTCTTCGTTAAACGAAATTCGGTTCTTCTTGGTTCGCCAATACGTATTAGAATCTTGTTGTTGGTTTGAAATTAAATTGCTTAACGTAGATGGAAAATTACCCCAACGGAACAACCCTCAACCTGGTACATCAGACCGTTAGATAGATAAGTAGTTCAATCTGACTGGAATTGTAGATCCCACTGCTGATTCCACCTGAAGAATTCTTCTGTTGTAGCCTAGATAAAAAGAGAAGTGCCTTAGTTTAAACACTTGTCTTTCGTCTCGTTTACTACCCCTAACAACTTACGAAAGACATTGAAACCCTCATCTCCGGTTGAGGTGCTATGCAGTAAATGTTCAGATTTTGATGTGAGAGTAAGACTTGAAAGAAGAAAATGAAAATTTAAATCAATAGTATATGTTTTTAATATTTTTTTTTATATAAAAAATTGATACATTCAATAATATAATACAAAATTTAAGTTAAAAATTAACCAAAAATTTACACTCTACAACAATGCCATTTCATAGATACCCAAATTGAAATAATTTTCTCCAAATTACACTCAAAAAGAGGGCGGAGCAAAAAATGTTGCATGTGCTTAGTTTTGAAAAAGTCATTTTCTACAAATTTCGTTTTATTTTTCTCAGAAAACTATCGTATAAACATGACTTTAGTAAAAAAAAAAAAAAAACACCCTTAAAAGTAGGAGTGTGAAATATTTCATCATAAATGTTTTGTTTTTAATATGTAATTATGCCAATTCCTTTTGTTTTCTTTCAAATTGTTCCATTTTGTTTATTGTTTCCTTTTTAGGAAACAATAAAAAGCCCTCGAAAAGTGAAAGTGATAAATCAATTGATAAGCAAGAATTTTTATAAATCAGATTATGACTTTTCTCAAGAACCTAGCCTTCGTTTTTATCAACTTACGACAATAAGACACTTTATTTTTTAAAAAGTGGGCGAAAAATCATCATATCATAAAAATCATTACTTTCGAAAAAATATCTGGAAATTTCGTTAATATCGGTTGTCTTGTTTAGATTTTATTTATACATTTAAGATCACTTCTTCAAAACAACCTGAACGACTGTTTGGCGTTAACGACTGTGCTAATGGTGCATCATTTTCCAGAAGAACAAGAGAAAAGGATTCTGAATCTAGAAACGAATATGAAAAACTGATGTTCCTATCGCGCCGGTGAAACAATGAATTCGGTTAGAAGTTTCTCATACGAGATAATCTATAAAAATAAGAAAGAATATCGGAGACAAAAGGGAGCCTTGAGGCACTCCAGTATTTTTTGTTTAGTCCGCCAGACATGAAATTGAATTAAAAAAAAGTTTATTTCTAATCCAACAAAGGAGAGATTCATCGATACCAAATACTTTCCTTGCTTTCTTTGTGCCAAACTCTACCAAATGCTTTTGAAATATCAAGTGCAATAACCTTTTTCTTACTAAAATGATGTAAAAATTGATGAGATATGCCCTCGGATCACCAGTCATGGTTCAATTTGTATTCATTTCTATTTCCATCTAACAAAAAAATGAATCCAAAATAAATTTTAAATTATCAACACAACTTCGATTTCACGCTCCACCAATGAAGAAATTATCAAAGTCGTAGTAAATGATGTTTGACAACGAGCTAAACGTCAGACAATATTAAAACTCGTGTTCTTAGGTGTTTCAGACGTGCCATATATGTGAAATGTGACTTTTTTCATTGAAACATGACCGTCTGAAAATGTTTATTTTGACAATATTGTCAGACAAATTTGTAACTTCAAACGATTCTTAGACATTTGGGTAAGATATATTTTTGTACTGACCTATCTACAAATATTGTCAGATCTGGCAATAACGGGTGATCTGCACGGGTGAATGCACTTTACTTAACTCGAAAATGACACCCCTTAAATGACATACGGTGTCATTTAAACCCCAGATCATAAATACCTTTAGTCACGCCATCTACCATCAATTGTGATCTCCGCTAATGGGTTTAATCGAGCAGGAAATCTCAGTTTTACTTGAATAGTTAATTAGAACTGTACAAACAAATTGAACAATTTGACATCAATGTGTCAATTGTGTAAGCTTAAATGAAAATCAGACATTTTTTTTTTTTAATTTATTTGATTGGATTTTAGATTCTAGAGTAAAAATTTAAAAAAAATTACTTTGCGACCAAGTTTTGTTTCGAGTACTTAAGCTATGGAGTGGTCTGATGGGGAGTGGCGAGTTCTGGAGTAATGTGTTCTGCAGTGGTGTGTTTTGCAGTTGTGTGTTCCGGATTGATGTGTTGTGTTGCCGACTATGTATGTCTGGAGCGATGTACGAGTATTCTGGAGTGATGCGTTCGGCAGTGGTGTATTCCGGAGTGATGTGTTGCGGACTGGTGTGTTTTGGAGTGATGTTTATTGTTGCATCATCTATACTCCACATTAATCAAGCTTGCTGTCAAACGTTCGTTTTTAAATGAACTTGTTGCCCTTTTCGATAACTTATCTTGTCTTTTCCACACACATAAAATAACAGCGAAACAGCGTAGTATGGCGCAATCAGAGCACAAAAGATTTCGAAGCCACGCACCACCCCACATTACACCACATATTACTTCTAAGGTTCTGGCGCACTAATTGTCACCCTATCGGAAAATGCTTAAATTTTTGCAAACGGCATCAAATGTCAATTCTACTTTGACAGGGAATCGTGTCCTAAGGAACTCGGCATAATTGTGGAGTTGACATTTGCAAAAATTTAAGTCATTTCCCAATA
Source organism: Philhelius festivus (assembly GCA_963931855.1). Lineage (NCBI taxonomy): Eukaryota > Metazoa > Arthropoda > Insecta > Diptera > Syrphidae > Philhelius > Philhelius festivus. The sequence continues at coordinate 223,961,620 of OZ007554.1, read as the reverse complement.
GAGTGACATCTTTTGCGCCACCTTGTTCGTGTGAGCGATTGTGACACACTACTCCATACATATGTAGGTGTGGTTCCGACTTCCGACTTTCAGTAAAAAAAAAAAAGAAACAGAATTTGCATATTTTCGTTTCGCTGATATTGTATTTAATGCAAATCTCATAAATCGCATATTTCTTAAAGTCTGGTATTCCTCTTAAAAGTTCGAAATATTGTCGAACATTTTTTTCGAAAACTCAGTTTGGGGTTAATTTACCTCACGGGGGAGATGAGTGTAATTCCAATGGCTAAAGCTAGCTGTGTTCAAAACGATATTATTTTATCGACAACATTTTAATTTTTTTTTTCGGACCCCCTTTTAATATGCTCACACTTCACATTTCGATTGCTTTCAACAAAATTTAAAACAAACAAAAAAGTTAAACTCTTGAAAATGCAACAGCTTAAATGCTCTCAACGCTATTATTCCCACAAACACACTTCCACTAATTGAGTTTTATAGAATTCCAACCGAACAGCCTCTTGTCCGAGTTCTGAAGTTGCACCCTATAGTGCTGCAAGGGCATACTGCAGCCGCAACATCCCCTTTTTTAGCAGTTAATCTTTTTGAACGTTCGTTCATATTTTTTTTTTTTTTGTGTTTGTTTTTTGTTGTTGGTGTTGTTGCTGATTTTTTTGTTTGTAACATTTCAGTCGTCATCGCCGACGGTCGGCCTCCCCATTTCCCAAAGTAGTCACTTATTGGCCATTTTTGAACTGAAAAATGAAAAAAACTCCCCATAAATTAACCATCATCATTGGCTCAAGTACCCAGTACACGATTTGCCTTACCACATCCAGGCTTAACCAGCAGTACCACATCACAATCAAGGAAGTGCAACTAACCCTTTAATTGTGAAGAGTGTTTGCATCTTCAGCTCGAGAATGAGGATTTATTATTCGCCCATCGACCTCATTTATTGGCAGAGCTTCCTTTGTTTTTTTTCAACTGCAGTTGCAGCATCAGCTACTTGAGATTGGTTTGACTAATTGAGTGGAGAAGGACCGATTCCGCCTGCAGTGCCATCTTGCGACCCTGAATTGACAGATTGGCATTCCAAGAACTACATGTTCAGCATATTCTGGCGTTGGCAGTTAACCAAATTGAAAAACTATAGCAGTCGCTATAAAAGTCAATCGTGCATCAGATGTGAGTTGTTATAGCTTAATTGAGCGTTAACTGGATATGAAAACAAATCGGAATGTGCATGTCGCCGCCACCGCCATCTGCCACCATCAAACGCATTAATTATTATTTGTGCTTAAAATAATGACATTAAACGAGCGAGAGGCTGGATTGGCATATTAGTTGCATTTCAAGCAGTCCAGCGTCGGGTATCAGCTCTGGCCTGACAGCAGAGACGCCACCACCGGTTTTGGGGTGTGTGTGGAGAATTTTCAATTAAATTATCGCATCGACACAATGCTCGGAATAAAATAGTTGCATTTTCTTTTTATCTCTTACATCGCAGATGGACGTGATTAGTTTTTAAAATCGAATGTAGTATTGAACAGGATGTTTTGTCATTCGGAGAGTTATTAATCAATATCGATGTCTGAATAAATTCAATTGTTGAGGAAAATGAGTGCTGGATGGGGGTGGCCTCCCAATCACAATATTGTTGGGCATAATCGAATTAGGTGTCCTTGATTCCCTCGAGAGATGGGATGGCTTCGAAATTATTTCTTTTGAATGTCCATTGTTAATGGTTGTTGGTTTGAGGGTACCACACAAAGTTTAAAGAAGTATTTGCAATTGGAACCCCCAGGGTTTCGTTTCAATTAATGTTGGAAAAATAGGTTTGTTTGAAAAGGTCCTTCAAATATATTTATAATGGTTTCGAAGGAAGAAGCTTCTGTTTTGCTTCAAAAGGGATATGTTCAATACCAAGAAAGTGAGTATGATGCGCCCAGAGGGTCCATGCTTGGTAAAATTTTGTGATGGCCAAGGACTCCAGAAATTGTTTTACTTTCAATATCTCGTTAATGGTAACTTTGTACTCGAAAAAAATTTATCTTAAGATGTGGAGCTTATTGTTTTGAATATTTATGCAATCATGTAGGTTTAAACAGTTCCAAATATACATATATATATATAGATATACCGCTTTTAAAAAATAAGTAATTAAAAATATAAATATTAGCTTTCTTAAATTCTGTCGTTTTTCCCTAATTTCACTTTATAAATAACAAAACTTTTTGGAGATATTAACCTTTGTATAATCTTTCAAAAATTAAAAGGAATTTTTCAAACTGAACCTATAGCTTTTGAAATTCATCCAAAAAATCAAAGCAAATTTTTGATAACGCCGACTTATTATAATTTTTTTTTTTTTTTTTTTTTTTGTTGCGAAATAGCTGGGCCGATTTTCAACAAAATTAACACTCTCGGACAAATACCGAAACTTGTTTGAAATGTTGAACTCAATAGGTTTAAAAATGTAGGAGTCCGTAGCATAGTCTTGTGAAGTCTTTGGTTACATTGACTTTGAGGATACCCGTCCTTCGATGTTATTAAGCCATCCCTACTGAAGAAAACCGGAATACCTTCAAAAAAGTTAGAAAGACCTTTAATGATCTTATTTGATGAACCAAATTTTTGCATGGCCAATAAGGTAAAAATACTAAAATGTTCCAAAGTTAGTAAAAATGTTTGGTCATGTGTTTTAAATGTACGAAATACTTGGTCTTCTGTTCCTACGCTTGTTTTAAAAGATGAATCTTACGTTAGCTCACAAAAAAAAAAAGAGAATTTGCTTTGCTGCTGATTTGACGCTCCCAGAAAGTGTCAAAATTCCTCCTGTAGTGGATTGCGTAAACGATTTTATGGGACACATTTTCTTAAGTTCTCGTAGAGTTGCAACAGTACTGAAAGATCTCGATATACAAAAATCTGCTGGCCCGGATAGTATCCCTTACATTGTTGTGAAGAGGTGTTCTTCAACGCTGGCAAAACCATTGCGTAATCTCTTTCATCTGTCCTACTCTACTGATCTATTTCCGAGTGGTTGGAAAACAGAATTTGTCCAGCCTGTCCCTAAAACAGATGAGTCTTCTTCCCCCTCCAACAATCGTCCAATTGCACCTCTACACCCCTTCTTTCCTAGATCATGGAAACACTGAGCTCAAGAAATATTTTGAAGAACAAAAACTTCTCACGGACTGGCTTTCATAGCAATAGCAGATCTAATGGTAAACCTCACCGAACAATGACGCAAATCCTGACATCGTTTTGGAGAAAGTAAGATTATTGCACTTAATATTTAAAAAACATTTGAAAGAGTTCGGCCTCAAGCTCTTTTATCGAAAAAGCGTGCATTTGGTATTGATCAATCTCTCCTCGAACCGCTCATTACAAGTTGAATTTGATGGTTTTAAGTCTGAAATTCATAAAATTAGTGTTGGTATGCCACAGGGCTCCGTTTTATCTCCGACTCTGTTTCTCCTGATATTCATCAATGATCTATTGTCTGAAACTTCTAATACATTCAATTGTTTTGCTGACAACAGTAATCTCAGCTTCCCATTCGTTTCCAGATTCACGTCCTTGTTCTTCAGATGTGGATTTAGAACGGCAGCGTATGATAAGCTCATTAAATTTTGATCTCGATCGCAGTGTCAAATAGAGAACCATAAACCACGTAGAATTTAGTGTTTCAAAAACTCAATGCTGTAAAACAATTTTTGGGTGATTTTAAATTTTTGGCAGTAGTTTTAACCGAACTTTTTTGACAAATGAATTCACAAAAAGTAAGCCTAGATTGCTTACAAAAATGGCCGGGTTTAATCGTAGTGAATACTTTCCCATGCGTTACTTCCTAGGAGTGGAAACGATGGTCTATTTTTATTGATTTCTGAAAACAAATAATTAATTCTAAGAAACAAAATAAGCCTAAACAATAGTTCTACAGTTTTTATGTATGTATTAATTTTTTAGAACATGTTTTGTTAAGGGTTACAGATGGCTCCAATAGACTTTTACTGATGCTTCTTCTCAAAAGCTGGATGTCAACTTTATTAATTCTTAATTCTTTTGGACAATGGCAACTTCATAAACTGACGGAAGGTCATATTTTTTCCAATCCCAAACAAGAATTGAACTAGATCTGAATTCGGAATATATCCTAAACGAAATTGGTTGTCTTTGTTTGATGATTTCGTCAAAAAAAAACCTCTTCCATTCGCTATATTTAATTTTTTCAAAGCTTATTAGTTTTTTTTTTTTTTTGTTTTTGTAGAAGCTTTCGATAAAAAAAAAATACTCCAGCCTTATGAAAAAATACAAAAATATTCGTAAGTAAAAACAGCCGAGCTAATTGATTAAGAATAAACGATAGCACTCTAAACGGTTAATGTTTATCAAGTATATTGATTAAAATTAATAAATTTAATTGAACTACAACCAATATAAGCAAATAGGTTGACAAATTATAACCAAGTAAATTAATTAATTTCAACATAGCAGGCTGGTGTTACGGTAAAATTTTCCGTAACAAGAATCATTCTTTCGGTTCCCTATCCCTATTCTTTTCTTTTAATAACTTTTTTTAAACAGGTGTTTCTTTCAACTTACTGAGAGAGAGAAGGGCAGCCATGGTCCATCAGCCATTGGTTCACTCTCTCAGTACTTTGAAGAGAACAATATGACATACTTTATGGATAGTTGACAGTAACAAACCGAGTAACAGACGGGCGGTCTGATCAATTAGCACGGGGACACTTTGTCTCCGATTGCTGAAGTAACTCTTTTTTTTAGAGAATGGCTGAATGCCCAACATAAATTCAAATTTCATGAAATTTTGTAAAAGGTGGAACGTTATTTTCGCGTCCTACGAAATAAAACCAAATGAAGATTTCACTTCACGAAATCCAAAATAACTTTAAAGTAGTAAACCTTTCACAAATCTCAAATAGTTTGTAATTTTAATGATCGCGTTTTTTTGTTTTGTTTCATAAAACTTTCTTTTTTTGGAATTGAAATAGAAGTGGGAGAATAGGGTGGCTGAATGCAACCATTGAATTGCCGCCCACTGGAAATCTTATCAGAGTCCGGCGAATTCAATGATGATGACGGTGCATAAGGCTGGGGTTTAAAGTGCGAGTAGGATAGGCGGTGGGGTCTCAACTGCGTTGGCTCACTCTAGCGAAATATGCATTGTGTAGCTGAATGATGACGCGATCGAGATCCACGCTTTCTGATTGGCCGAAAGCACTTGGGCATTGGAAAAAGAAAGCGGCCTTCCAGACATGGTGAAAGTCTGGGAGGACACTTTTTACCCAGAGCTTGAGACAGAAAGTTGTGTGGAATTGAGAAAAAAAGAAAATCAGAAAAAAAAGGAGAAAGTTTTTTTTGAAACTAAAAGTTTTAAGATTATTTTGAGTTTTAGTTGACTAATTAGAATAGAAAATATCGAGACTACGAAAATAATAAAAATTGTGAAAGGATTTGCCCATCCGATAGGAGTTCGGAACCAGAGAAAAAAAAGCTAAGTATAGTGGTTTATTTTATCCTCTTTTCTTTTGTTCAAATCGCGGTCCATTTGGTTTTGTTTTGTCGTATCGTATATTCCGAAAAAGCGGAACACGCGACCCGTTTTTCAATATCATTGTTCTTTCGGGACAACGAAATTAACGGTCCACCTTCCTTGTGTTAATTTCTTTGTAATACCTTTTGTCTTAAAAGATCTTGGGTTTTTCTCCTGAAAAAGGTTTCCCAAGCAAAACCAGATATAATTAAAAATAATTGGATTCAAAAAAATTACAAAATTCTTTTATCTTTATTCCAAAATTTTCACCGTCGGGTTCGCTCCGAAGGTTTGTGATTTCCTTATCTTCAAAAAAAATCACTGGCGCCCTTTTTCTTTTTTTTAGGAACGCTCCTGGTGGAATTAAAGTAAGTTTCGTTTGATATAATTTTATTAGGGATTGATTGATAAATCAATTAAATTTCATAATCGCTGAACCCACCCCCTTAACTGAGCATAGTTGTGGTGACAGCACTTAATTGCTGCCTGTTGCAATTTTATTCAATTTGCCTTGTCGCCTCTTCGCCACTGTAGTTTGACAGTTCGGCTTCGACATTGTATGTGGTTCTTTCGCGCGTGATAACCAATTCGTAAATTCGTGGATATTTCTCTTTTTTTATTGTTTAGGGTAAAAAAAATTTTGCAACACTGGTTTATTATTACCAACTAGGTTAGCTGGCTAGTATCAACAGAAAAGGTTGGCTTCATTTAACCAAGTGCGTTGGTTGATTACAACAGAGTAAGCTTTTTAAATTAAATAACCTCAACGAATTAGGTTGGTCAAATTTAACCAAGTGAATATAACCGAGTAAAATTCGCACGTTCGACGTTGGCAAAAAAAAAAAAAAAACAATTTAGCTAGGTACTAATAAAACACAGAACAAAAATAAAAAAATTAAAAACAAAAACTATCCCTATTTCGTTATGGGCATATTGCCTTGCATTCTGTCGGAAACCAAAATCCCAGTTGTTCTATCGAGTGCACTAACTTCTATATCGGTATGTAAACATTGAACAACTATGACATTTATCAACCGATTGACTTGAATAGACATGTTTTTGATACGTCATGTCAATTCAGTATAATTTTAACCCTGAATCGCTTCAAACCGAAAAAATTCGCCGAAATAGTGGCGCTGTACGTTAAAAATACTAATACTTAATTAACGTACATATCTTCGAAAATATCGTATCCAACAAGCACCTTTTGACAACACTATTTTTCTTTTGGTGTCGAATTTTGCAGCATGGGACCAAAGAAGATCGTTGACATGCCATTCATTAACGCCTAAGACGTTCCAATGAAGTGGTTGAAGTGGCAAGAAAGAGTGTCAGCATTTTGGCGTCAGTGGAGCCAACTTGCGGATGATTTACATTTATTTTCGTATACAGTTCAATTGACTTAAAGAATATTGTCAACAGACATTCAACGTACATACCTTGTAATACGGCCAAGCAGCCGCATATCGACATTCAAAATGGCGCACCCATAAAATTTATTAATCTAAATCGTCAAAAGCCGTTTTCGAAATAATTTGAAGAAAAATAAACAAAATTCTTGTATGACAGATATCCGTTCTGCTATCTGAGATAAAATAAAAATTCGAATTCCTAATCTGGCGAATCACATCAAAATGGGTTGTACTGTATCGATACACCCGTTTAAGTTGTAGACAAAAATGTGCATCACAAATAGAACCACGGACGCACAAACCGACCGACTTTAATGCTAAACCTAACTTTTTGGACTCTGTGATTATCGTAATGGTATGTTTGATTAAAACCTCGAGTTTTTGTTTATTAATGAAACCTGCAGAGCAAGTAATAGCGACCTGATTTAATAGTTTTTTGTTTTACTAAATGAAACAGATAATTAAATGAAATTTGTATAAATATCAACAAAACTACGGTCCAAGAGTATTTTATTAAATAATTAAAATGTTCGGATAACGTGAGCAAATTGGCAAGCGTGAGCGACTTGTACAATATAATCAGTTCATGTTATCTAGACTGTACTGTAGGTAAGGTTAGGTTAATGGGCTGACAGTTGATCTTGTTACTGTCACACCACTTGGATCGATGTAGATACCCTAGGGTGACTCCCATGTATTGAAGACTATGATAATCCTATGTCATTCAAGCTCGTCAAGGATGTTCATGAGTTTCAGAAAGCTATAGCCTAAAATGACGGAAGGTACTTCTAAGTCATTGAAGAAATGTCTGTCGTACAATAATCACCTGGTTGAGGGGAGGTAGAAGCTTTTTAAGCGCGTGATCTTTTCCTTTAGTTCCACTTGAGAAATCATCCCTCCACCAGGCCGGTAGGATCATGTGGTTTCTTGCAACGTCTGGTAGATGAGTTTGATAGATCATTGTTTTGTCAGTGTTGCTGATTAAGTCGATGGGGCTGTCCCTTTCCTCAAGAGAATTCTACTAATCTTAGAGAGAGATGGCCCCATCAACTCACTGGTGCTCGTTTCACTGGAGGAGTGCTAATCGCTGGAGTATAGGCGAGGTGTCCATTCTCTGCTTGTTGCTACTCCTGTAGAAAAATACCTTCATCGATCAATCCTTTTCGTTCGCACTTTGACTGTCGTTGGAGGCGATTTCTTGGTCGGCTGGTTGATAGAGCTTAGGCTTGGAATGTCAGATAGCTCCGCCAAGTCGTTGAAGAGATGTCTCCCTAAGTGCCTGTTTGTCGGATCATATAGCGCAGTGACACATGTAGTGAGGAGCATCCTCTACATGAGTGGTCCATATTAAGTGTCATCTTTTTCATGTGATTGATTGTGACCGGTGGTGATGCTCACGAGAAGATGTTTTTTACTCAGTTGGAAGATAATGTCAGTCTTATGTTTGTTGAAACTAGGCCATAGTTTTCTGGTTATAAGACAAGTATCGAACGAGTTCCAACTCTTGTTTATTGTAGGAAGAACATTGCTTTCGATTACCTGTTAAAGATTACAGGCTGGGATTTGAACTGTTATGTCTTCCTGATTAAGATCAAATAATGATCCTATTCTTGCAAAAGCTCGTCAGTGCTTTCATTACCTGGAACACCATTGTGGCCAGGATCTCAACAGAGCCTTATGTTGTGCTGTGTACCGAGAACCCTAAGCTCTTCCCGAGAGTATGTTACAAACTTCGATTTAATTTCAATGGCAGAAATCGCTTGAATTGCCGCTTGGCTATCAATGAAAAAGTGAGACGGTACTGTACTTACTTTTGAAAAAAAAAAAGTTCCCTTCAAAAGTTGTTGTAATATGATCTCAAACAAATTTTATTATTAACTATTTTCACGTTTATACGATATTTTCTGACATAAGTGACTTCATATTTAAAATTCTTTAAATCCAAAATGACGGCACGCATTGCAGAGATCCAGGGGTAAAAATATGTTGGAATTTTCCTGTTCCACCTACATACCATTTCAAACTTAATCGCAGTATCTTTATGCCACTTTATGACAGTCCCGACTGGCAGGACTAGACTTTTTAAGCGTATTTGCAATTGATTGACTACTAAGCGGGCCAATCTTCCAAAATGGAAAACAAAAACTTTTCAATTTCTCTCACAATTGCTTAGGGACTGTCTTCACCTAAAGTTCTACCAGACTATATACTTCATAAATCTGTGGTAGAACAAAAATTAATTTTTTTTTTGATAGGGAGGGCGACCCGACCTGGTACTTAAATGATAAATCACTATCTGCCCCAAGAAATATGCAAACGTTTTTCCGTTTCTGATAAACACTCTCTATCGATTTAAATATTTACTTCAGTTTCGACTTCGACCTCTTTTAATAGGCTCACGTTTCTTTTTTAGACACTTTTAAAAAGTTAATTTCCAATTCGATGTTTATCTTCAACAATAAATCACCGCCTTTCCAATCAGGGTTGGTATTGATTTTCCCATGGATGGTGCCTCATAATATATTTACTCGTATCTTCAAATTCGGTCCCATTTACGTTTCCCCTACTCCCATGCCAGTGCATCCCAAATTCTTGCCACAATCAAAAGACAACATTGACAAAATACCCAAATAACCAAACTTTGTATTCGATATGCCAACTGATTGTCGACACACAATCATCACCATAAATATAACTCTTTATCACAGGCCTGACCTGACCTTTTTTGTTTCCATTTCTTCATTTCCTATCTCTCTGGACTCCGATTAAGTTGAGTTGAATGACGAATCCGACACCCTTTTACCGAATTCCAATGATGACAATGTGTGTGAGTTTCTATGTGAAACTTGTGATAAGACTGAGAAGGGAATTCAGGGATGGCCCTTAAGCCTGAATAGGAAAACAAGTAATTTGTCAAAATTATACTCGAGCATTGGAATTGATGATTTTGAAAGTTATTTGAATAAGGATTAGGGTGCAGGGCTTTTTTGTGTGTCAGTTTGTTTGAAATTGGTATTGAGTATTGGCTTTGGCTTTTGTATTTTTTGAATTTGGCACAAGTCCAACTAACAGTGTGTCTTTGTGTGATCTGCTTTGTAACTCCATTAATAAATTAAATTAAAATGCTTTTGCTTTGAAGTGCTTGATGCAGGGAGGTTTAAACAAAATTTAAAAAAAATATCTCCATAACTCGGAAACAAAATGCAAAAATCGAGGAAATAGCAATAAATATGTCGAAGGACATAATCCAATTTATTTTGTATGAACCAACTTCCTTCCGTTTTTTATTTTTTTTTCAATTAGTTTTTTTTTTTTTGAATAATTTGTGTTGATTTGCGAAATAAAAACCAAAAATTTCCTCCATCATCATTTATATTTGTATTTGTTAAATTTTGTTTTTGTTTAAAGGAGGGAATCGGTGGCTCGTATCGTTTAGCTAGCCTGGATCGCTTGGCAAACCGACAGCGACTCCTCGAGCAGAATGGTGGTATGGGTAATGTATCGCTTGAAAAGAATGGCATTAATTATGAAGCAACTAATGGACATTCTGCCAAACAAATAATATCAACGAATTTATCAACAATACAAAACAATACAACATCAGCTACAGTCATGGTAAGCGACAGAATTAAAAAAACGAAACGAAATAAAAATTCCACAAAAAAAAAAAAACTGAAAATACTTGGCTTTGTTGTTGTTGTTGCCAGTTTTGATGTGATTAATCGTACCGTTTTGTCTGGAAAAGAAAATTGTACAAAATTAGAAATACAAAAAAAAAACTATTTTTAAAAGAGAGAAAAAATGCGCGAAAACTTTGAAACCAGACAAAAAAAAAAAAAAACAAAAAGAAAATTATTTTTAAGAGAGAAACTTAATTTTTTGTCTTTACTTTGTTGTGACTGCCAATCATTTTGAGGAAGCCATTAAGGGCTGTTTCGCTGATGATTTAATATGTCTAAGGCACATTTTTTTTAATTTGATGGTTTTTGTACTTTTGGCTTAATATTTTGCGAAATTCTAAAAACCAAAAATGAGTTTGCATAGAAGTTATTAAATTTGTAGAAAAATTGTAAAGCTAATGGACAATTTGGGATAAGCAGTTCTCTGGGGTCATTTCGAACTGTCAAACGATAGGTGGCGCCAATATTCTTAAGCCGGTACATATTGGATCATATTGATTTTATTTCGTTCCAAAACTCATAACTCTGAAACAAATTATGAGTATCGTAACAATATTTTCTTCCGGTTAAAATTAATGTGTATGGATATATGTAGAAAAATTGATAAAAGTTGACCTTGTGTTTTTAAGAAACTTTTGCTGAAATAATTTTATTTATCTAATGGACTAGGTTATTTTGACGTGGCTGTGAGCAGGGAAGCAGACACACTTAGACCATGAGTTGGTCCTTTTTGATACCACATTGAATCTTGAAGACTTTCCCCCTAATCTCAGATGGAGTCTACGTCTTTGAAATAAAGCAAGACATGTACAGAGAAGGTACAGGGATCGATTCCACCTGCTCTTCGTCCATGCATTTTCTGCAGAAGTCATTAGAATAAACTCCAACCCGCGTTTCGTGATTGCTTTGTTTGCTTATCAAACAGTGTCTTGTTTTAACACCTATTACGGAGATTTTTGGCGAGTTCATCTGCAGAGGTGAATAATAAACTGCTACGTCATCTCCATCAAAGAGGATCGGTAGTTAAAGGTTGTTATTGAGCTGGTAGAACTAAAGATAGGTTTTATAGTGAGCACCTATCAACTAACACTTTATCTTACTACTTGGCCTTCTTAGCACTGCGGGTTCAATTACCAGCTATTGAACGAAGCTCCCGGGACATAGTTCCAGTTGCGTTTTATCTTTGGAAAAAAGGTTGCCAATCCTTTCCAGTAGGTGCGAGATCTTGATACCTTGACAACCCAACTCGACATTGCCACCAATCAATGTCTCGTACAGTCTTGCCTCAGAGTACAAGCCAACCTCCATACTGTTCCAAGTTTGCACTGTGTAGGCAGTACCACCCTTGGTCCGTGTTTTTCCATCTAACTATTGTTGGTGACAATAGCCAACGGCGTGACTTGGATTGTACTCGTATAACCACAGCCACCTCGTGCTCTCTTAACAGAGGGCCTACCCAATTAATAATGAGTCCAAGGTTTTTACATCCTGGGGGCTCTAATCAGGGGGGATAAATTCATTAAATCTCATTATTCCCAAGGTACCCAATTTGGGTTATATTTGTTCTTTATAAATTAATATTATGAAGTTATTTTAAAAATATCTCCAATAATATAACATGCGCTTAAAAAATTAAGCAAGTAAGTTATGGAGTAGAAACTCCGTGGTGCAGACCATAGCTGACCGAAGCCAAACACAATCTGCACCAATATTCATGATTAGTCAACAAACAACTAACAAAAACAACAAACTAGGAACGATAGTCCTAAGCAATCTTTCTTAATCTTTTGGCACTGAGTAGGAGCATCGATTATCCGGACTGCTGAAACTAAACCATCGAGAAAAAGAGAATAACTATCTCAGTTATTTTTCTTTATGTTTTGGCAGTGACTTCCCCTAATCACTTTATTTGTCTTTGTTCGCCTTGCAACGAACTAGGAACGATAGTCCTAATCTTTGTTCACCTTAAAGCGAACTAGGAACGATAATCCTAAGCAATCTTGTTATCAATAATTTTGGGTTTTCTTAGTTGTCTAAATCCCCAACTAGGCTGTATAGCCGGAGAAATAGACTTTAGCCTCCCCACCATGACAAGGTAAAACCCGTCGGAGAGGAGTGCTGGTAGAGACAGCATCAAGAGATTAAGTGACTGCTTGACTGTCTTTGATTGATATCACGTTTTCTCAAAGCCAAGACAGGACTTATTTAATCGCCAAAAGTTCCGCTTGGAACACGCTACAGTGATTGGGAAGACGAAAAGAGAGACTTGAATTTAGTCTGTCCGAGTATACAACTCCATCCATCGGTGTAAAATTTGAACGAATAATCTTCCAGAAGTTTCATTTCCTCCTAGATCTCTCTAGAAGAGATATGTACCTTAAAGTTTTTATCAAACTTAATATGAAGGATAGTGTAATCGATGTTACTTGGAAATGAACCGAATGAGTTTAGAATGGTGGATTGGCCAATTCCATTATATTGGTCCACTGCGAGGAGGCTTTTAGAGGAATAGCTGTGTTTGCAGCCTTTGGTTTGCCGAATATATCGAGGGGTGTTAGATGGAACAGAATATAAGGTGCATCGGAGGGAGTCGAGCGAAGTGCTCATTTACAGACAAGCTGGCCATTAAACCTCGCTTAGTATTAAACAATTTGTTTTTTTTTTGCTACTGGAGCTGTCCACCATACTGCCACACCGTACGTTTAAATTGTTCTTAGTATCGAGGTGTATTCAGTGAGTAATGCGGGTTTGGAGCCACCATTTATTTCCAACGACTTTTTTGCATAAAAGAAAAGTGCCTCTATGACATTTTTAACTCTTTCTTCAATGTTAGGCTTTCAACTTAACTTCTTATCTTAAATATGACCCAAATATTTTTGAAGGGTAAAACTCAGTCCTCCCCAGTTTGTAAGCTTCTTAAAAGAATATTGTAAGAGATCTTTTAGGCTATTAGAATGCCTTCCTGGTACGGCAAAAGCAATATCATTCGCTCAGGCAATCACTCTGTAACTCTCCGCTTCCAGATATCTCAACAGCTCATTCGCTACCAATTTCCAAAGAAGGGGTGATACGACACCGCCTTGCGGCATTCCTCTACAGATAGATCTTCTTGGAGAAAACCCACCCAGCTTTTAATTTATAGTCCTGCTAGTTAGTATTCGATTGATTAATTCTCCAAACGAATCTTCTACATTCAGAGATGACATTGCAGACACGATTGCGTCGCTCAAACGTTTTGAGAAGTATTGATAATGGACTTAAAGGCTTGAGATCTTTTGGCTCTACATTTTTGCTTGTTAACATAGCTGAAATAGATGATTTTTTGGCCAAAATAAGGTCCTCTTACGCTCTAAAGCCAAGTCAAGATTACAGGCCTAAGTCCTGAAGCAAATTTTTTTCAATTTGAAGTGTGCAAAAGGCCGAGTTCTTGTGTAGCTACATTAGTTATGTTTTTTTGAAAAAGTGAATAGCCATGTCAACAAATTTTAACACACACACACACACAACAACAAAACTAAGAGCGAAAATAAATTCGGTCAGCAATCAAAAGTGAATTTAAATTGTCGAAATGTTAAGAGTTTAGATGGTGCTTCATTAAATTACACCAATCATCATCATCATGTCCTGTAACCCTGCTCGGGGCATAGAGCGCTAACAAATCATCTCAATCCTCAACGATCTGCAGCTAGATATTTTAACTGTGACCGCGTCTTTCTCTGAGAATCCGCTTCTGCTAAGACTGTTGATTTGCATGTTATTCTTGGTTTTCCAACCCGCCGTGCACTCTGAGGATTTTATTCAAAGAACTTCTTTGGTTTGGCTTCCTGTGCCACAATTCCTAGTTAGAAATAGGTTGTGGCCAACGAATCTTCAAAATGTGATGTTGACAGCGATTCGCAAAAGCCTGCATTTTCCTCGAGGTAATAGCCGAGAGTTTCCAGGTTTTGCAGGTATATAAATCACAGATTTAACATTTAATTCGAAGAACTTCAACCTTGTGTGTAAGGAGATTTGAGATTTGAATTTGGAATTCCAAATTCGAGACAAAGTACTAAAGGTAGCGCAAGCTTTATTTATTCTACTTTTATCGTCCAGATCCGTATCACTGATACAATACTACTGTAGAAGGATTCTCCATAAAATGTTACCTCTTGGGGACCCATTACCAGTTATAGTGTCATAGTTCATGTACTAGCATATATCCTTCCAACATCCATAATCTCAGATTTGACAGGCTACTTGCCTTTTGTATGTTCGAATGCTTAACTGATTTAAGGCGCACATTACGGAAAAACAGACGGCCTTTTGTAGCCGCCCCACTATGGGTTAGAAACGCTACTCGCTGCTGCCATGGGCTCTTTTAAGATACGCTCCTTCGCCACCAGACTATCATGCTGTTCACCGCCACCTGCAGTTCTTCCGCCTGTTGGAGGATTTTACCCATCCCAGAGACAAGTTTTTGCCTTGACCAGCTACGCTGATTTGTCCACCTATTCCAGCATCCATTTGGTGAATCTGCACGTAAGTGTTGCCCACTCTCTACCATAGGGGCTTTAACTTTCATTGAGTCAAGGGCCGAAGTAGCTTCCTGAGTTCTAAAGTAATTCTAGTACACAGGAAATATTTGGTGTTTAGATGGCGCTGATTTCTATTATGGAGAGAAAAATGACTGCAAATAAAATAAAATGCACGACTGGGTCGCACGAACTTGCTCCTATGTAATAGACTATAGGAATTTCAAAAACAAATGTTATTAGAGAAAACTGTTCATAAGCACAAAATTCATTTTTTAAATTCTTTTATACACAAAATTTTTAAAATAGATTTTTTTTTTTTTACAAAATTCAAAAAAATATTTTTCTTCAAGTTTTGAAATGCAATGTTTTTTAAACTATGTATTTAGAAGCTTCTCTACAAAAAAAATTTCATTAAAATCCGTTTTGTCGATAATGAGAAATTCAAAATTCGGTACAGTCAGTAATATCTTGTTTTCAATTTTTTTTTATTAAAATATAGATCGTAAGAATTAATCAAAAGATACATTTTAGCAAAATTCTCGGATCCGTTTTCGAGGAAAATACGATTTTCGAAAACCATTTTTTAACATTTGTATGGAGGGTACCGTTATTTTAGGGTAAAATAATCTTTTTTTTTTCTCATGTCTTCTAGATTATTTTAAGAAACTTTTATTAATCAAGTTTTAAAAAAATCGAGTATGGGATTTTCGAAAGTTTGAGTTTTCAAAAAAAGAAAAAAAATCCAAATTTTTTTTTTGAAAATTCGAATACACAATAATATTAAAACTGCTAGGGAGCCTTAACATAAAAAAATGATCAAAATCGGTAGTACCTTTTTTGAGATAATCAAAAACGAAAAAAATGGTTCCAAGGGGGGTACCAAAAATAACCATTTTTTGGATAAATTTTTTCAACCATTACCTAGCTTTAACTAAATAAAATTTTTGGATTTTTGTTTTAAAAAATCTGTTGGATAGTTTTTGAAAAAAAAATATTTATAAAATTTCGAAAAAAAAATCGTAGGGCAGGCACCGTTATTTCGGGTCTTAAAAAATGTGTAGGGGGGGGGGGGGGAAGGGAAATTGAAAAGGATATCTACCAAGTTGAATCTACCGAGCCGTTTAGACTGTAGTCGAACAGACAGACAGAGACCGAATTGCGAGACCCACTTTTTGGTCTTCGCTATCATCGTTATGTCAATTTTGATCAAAATCTCGAGTTCGATTTTTTTTTACGAATGCATAACTTGCCTTATAGTACCTATAAGTCGCAAGTAAAAAAGTGGATATAATAGTGAGCAAAATACTTTTATTCACTTTTAATGGCTGCGCTGGTAATAAGTTTCACAAAAACACGGCTTTTATTAAAAAAAATTATGATTCTAAAAGATAAAAAGTTGCACTGAATTGTATTTTTGTTTGTACCGTACTTACTGTTCGAAGACAATACACCTGTCAAGTCACAATATCAAATGAAAATACTTGAGAATTACGTAAATAGCCCCAAAGCAATTGAAAATTTGTAATATTTTTTACAAACTAGCTGGTTAAAGCTAACGATAAAATTTAAACGTTTGTATAAATAAACGAATCGAAAAAAAGGTTTCTTAAGAAAAAAAGCGTGCGGATAATTTTAAGTTTCGGTTTGGAATGAATTTATTTTTCTTATTCTTTTTCCTTCTTATTCTACTGTTTTTTCATTTTTACAATTTAATATGGCCGGATGGGCGGCAAATTCAAATTTTAGACCAAATGTAATAGTTCACAATAGTAATTTTAATTGTTTTAATTGTTCAATTCATTTAGAGTTTTTTAAATTGTTTGTATCGTCAAAACACCGGCCACGTTGAATGGCTGGAAGGCTTCAAATTAATTTATTCGTCCGGAAGAACGGCTAGCTTGACGATTGGACGTCTCAGGACCCCGCTTTGCGTTTTGACGTCGGCGACCCTGACCTTTCCGTCCTGCCCTTCGACGACCGCCACGACTCGTCCCATTTTCCACTGCTGTGAAGGAGCGTTGTCCTCGTGGATTAAAACGAGCTTGCCCACGATGAGATTGGGTTGCTCCTGTACCCACTTGGACCGAGCTTGAAGGCCAAGCAGATACTCCTTGGACCACTTCTGCCAGAACTGCTGCTTGAGCCAGCATAGAAGCTGCCATCTTTTCAAGCAAGCTATCTGCTGTTCCGGAACTTTTTCTGGTGGGAGCGATCGTAAGCTGCTGCCGATCAGTAGATGTGCTGGTGTGAGTGCTTCGCCATCGTTCGGGTCGGCGCTTAGAGGGGCAATTGGCCTTGAATTGAGGATTGCCTCGACCTCGATAAGAACGGTGAGCAGCTCTTCGGTTGTGAGAAGAGCGTTGCCCACGGTACGCTGTAAGAGCGTTTTCGCCACCTTCACTGCCGCCTCCCAAAGGCCTCCGAAATGAGGGGCTCTCGGTGGTATGAAGGCGAAGCTGAACCCTTCCTCCGCCGCGTATCTGTGAACTGCTTCCTTTCCTCTCTCGAACTCCTCTTGAGCCTCTCTCAGAATCCTCTGAGCTCCCACGAAGTTCGTCCCGTTGTCGCAGTGAATCGTCTTGGGAACTCCTCGGCGACAGATAAACCTTTTAAGGGCGAGAATAAAACATTCAGAGGACAAATTAGAAGCTAATTCAAAATGTACAGCCTTTGAAGTGAAACAAACAAAAACAACAATATACGTTTTGTTCGGTGGCCGGCCACGAATTTTAAGAGTGGTATATACCGGACCACAGAAATCTACACCACAAATTAAAAACGGTCGTTGCGCTCGCAATCGATCCGCTGGTAAATTACCCATTATTTGTGTAAGCAATTTTGGTTTATATTTAAAACAATGTATGCATTGTCGCACAACCTTTTGACATGCTTCTTTGGCGTTTATTAGCCAAATCCTTTCTCGAAGCAATGCCACCATAGCTTGAGGTCCAGCATGGTAACTTTTCCTATGTAAGTACGTTAAGTACGTTTTTACAAATGGTGAATTTTTGGTCAATAAAAGTGGGAATTTGGTGTCATACTCAATTGGTGCGTTTAACAAACGACCACCTACACGAACTAGTGAAAATGAAAAATTGTTGTCTTGAAAATCGTGAATGAAAGGATTGAGTTTTTGAATACTATTTTGTAAAGAAATTTTCTTTTTAAGTTTTTTAATTTCATCTTGGAATTCATAATTTTGGACGATTTCGACTATTCTTAGAAACGCCAAATTCAACTCTTTTGCCGTTGGTACTTCTTCGAAATTTTCTGTTTTGTTTCTTAATTTTTTAAAAAATCGCATTATATATGCGAATGTGGTCGCAAGGTCGATATATGAAGTTTCTTCTTCGATATATTCTAACAGTTTAGTTCGAGGTTTTTCAACCGCTATCAAAGCCATGTTTGTTTTCCTTTTTTCTAAGGCTTCATCTTCTGGAGACAACTCAAAATGCGAATTGACCGGCCACGATGATGGTTCTTCTACTAAGAACTGTGGACCACTGAACCAAATTGACGCATTGAGTTCATCAACATTGCAGCCTCTTGACACAATGTCTGCAGGGTTTTGTTTTGTTGGCACATGTTTCCATGAAACTTTTTGTGTCAACTCTTGGATGTCGGATACTCTATTTGCAACAAAGGTTGCAAGCGCAGTTGGATGTGTTTTTATCCAATGCAAAGTTATTTCGGAGTCGGTCCAAAAAACAACTTTTTCGACGTCTAGATTCAACATTGCCTCTACTCTTGTCCATAATTTAGCAAGAGTATGCGCTGCGCAAAGTTCTAATCGCGGGAGCGATTTCGTTTTCAAAGGGGCCACCTTAGACTTTGCTGTTAGTAGCGTCGACTTGATACCGGCTGTGCTTTGGCTTCGGATGTAAATACAACAACCATAAGCCCGAATTGATGCATCGGCAAACCCATGAACTTGTATTTTTGCGTTCGAATGAGTTTCGACAAACCTTGGAATTTTTATATCGCCAAGTTGAGATAAATTTGTTTTGAAGTTTTGCCAACTTGTATCAAGGCGCAATGGAATCGACTCATCCCAATCAATTTTTGCAATCCAAAGCTCTTGTAGTAAGATTTTTGCTTTGGTTACTATGGGGCATAACAAACCAAGAGGATCGAAAAGACGAGCGGAAACTGAAAGTATGTTTCGCTTAGTAGCTCGTAGATCATGGAAATGATTCTCTAAATTGAAGCTAAATGTATCTTCTTTTGGGTGCCAACAAATTCCCAGAGTTTTTGTTGAGTCGGAATCATTGAATTCAATGGATTTTTTAGTACTCTCTGTGTTGTATAACTCTGGGTGATTTGAAAACCACTTAGCCAATTGAAACCCACCTTTTTTTAAAACTTCTTGTACTTCGTTTTTGATGAGTTTCAGGGTGCCAAGTTCATTTGCGCCAGTTAAAAGATCATCAACGTAAAAATCTTTCCGAATTATATCTGAACCCGTGGGGTGTAAGCTTTCGTTAGCATCTCCTAACATCTTTAGACATCGTATTGCTAAAAATGGTGCTGGTGACGTGCCATACGTAACAGTGTTTAATCGAAAGTTTTGTAATGGTTGAGACGGATGCTGCCTCCACACTATGAGCTGGTAAATCGTGTGCTCTTCAGCAACAAGAACTTGCCGGTACATTTTCGTAATATCAGCCGTAATGGCATATTTGTGTGTACGAAAACGGAGCAACGTCGAAAACAGCTCCTCTTGAATAGTTGGCCCAACCATCAAGATGTCATTCAGTGAAAGTTGAGAAGACGTTCGACTTGAAGCGTCGAAAACAACTCTTAGCTTTGTACTTGTGCTCTGCGGTCGCAAAACACACTGATGTGGAATGAAATAGTGCGGACCTTTTGGGATTTCGTTATTTGTTGGTGACATATGTCCCAACGAAATATATTCATTCATGAAATCCATGTACATGGCTCTTAATTCGCTATTTTTAGATAGTTTTCGCTCAAGTGCGAGAAACCGACGTTTGGCAGTTTCAAACGATGATCCTAGCGAATTTGAAGACGATTTAAACGGTAATTTAACCTCAAATCGACCTGTAGGCAAAAGTTGAGTATTTTCAACGAAATGTTTTTCACATGATTGTTGTTCTGGCGTTAGAAACTTTTTTGTTTCTCCAGGAATTTCTTCCAACAACCAAAATTTCTGGACAATTTTGTCTAAGTCTAATGATTCTTCAGACTGGCATACCAAGTTACATTGTCTGGTATTTGAATTTGTATTTCTGGGACATTTTCCAGATATGATCCAACCGAGAAGTGTTTTTTGAATGGTTGGATACTCGGGACCTTGCTTAATTTGACCTACTGACAGCAATTCAAAGAATGTTTCTGCTCCAATTAGTAAGTCAATTTTGTGTGGCTTATTAAAGTGAGGATCAGCTAATTGAATATTGGAAGGAATATTCCAATTCGAAATATTTATTGCATGATCTGGTTGATAAGACGAGATTGAGTTTATAACCCAGTAATCTGCTGAAAACGAATGATCCTTATATCTTGATTTCACTATCGCATGTATCTTTTTGTTAACAGTGGTACTTGCCTTTCCAATGCCAAGTAAATTTAATGCTTTTTCTTCCTTGCGAAGCTTCAACCTTTGTGCAAGCTCTTCAGTAATGAAGTTTATTTGAGAGCCCGAGTCAAGTAATGCTCGAGCCAGCGAAAATTCACCAGTAATGCCTTTTATCTGCACAATTGCAGTAGCGAGAATGACCTGGTCAGTCGAAACCGAGGCATGCATAGCTTGAACACTTGAAGATGCTTGTGCTGGTGAGCTATTGAAAGTAGTTTCATACTGATGTAATAACGTATGATGTGATCGATTACACACACTACACTTACTTAGTTTGCACTTTGAAACAGTGTGTCCTTTTCGAAGGCAGTTAATGCAAACTGGTACACTCTTTGCGAATTCAAATCTCTGCATTACAGGTATTGAAGCAAACGTTTGGCATGTTGTAATATAATGTTCACTCGATTTACAGTACAGACATTTCGATTTGTTTTGTTGGGAATTTACGCAAGAAAAAGCATATTTTTGATTTTTATGATGACTTGATGGTTCATGTTTTGATTTGGATTGTCTATCCAAGTGTTTGAATTTTGATGATGATGCTTCTTCAGCAGATAGGTGCTGATATCTTCTATTGAGAGCAGCTTCACAGTCACTCCATAAAGGAAGTGTACTAAAATCTAATTGCTCTTCCCACTTTAATCTAGTCGTAGCATCAACCTTAGACATAACTAAATGAATTATTATTGCGTTTGTGATATTCTTTTCATCACCTAATGAAAGAAGAGAATCGTAAACAGCAGAAACAGTGTCAATCATCGTTCGCAATGAAGAAGCTGATGGCTTTGTGATTTCTTTCAATTCAAACAGTGTAGACACGTTGTCAAAAAATATCAAGCAATTGTTATCATAAACTTTCTTCAAACTTGCCAAAGCTTTAGGATAATTTTGTTCCGTAATTTGAAAAGCTT
Source organism: Philhelius festivus (assembly GCA_963931855.1). NCBI lineage: Eukaryota > Metazoa > Arthropoda > Insecta > Diptera > Syrphidae > Philhelius > Philhelius festivus. The sequence continues at coordinate 223,939,938 of OZ007554.1, read as the reverse complement.
TAACTGTTCCTAAAGCTTCACCCGATAGGCAAGAAATAAGATGATTGAATTTTTCTATGTCCGGAAGCATCGCATCGTTATCGACTAAATTTTCAAAGAGACTGATAAAATTTTTGTATTCCGAATATTTACCGCTAAATTTAGGTAAAGACATTTTTGGAAGACGTGAATGATGTGGATTACTGAAGGAATATTCGACAGCACTTGATTTACGTCTTTTATTGACCATCGATATAAGTAGTGCCTTTGCACTCACACAAATGTCTTCCAATTCACCGCGGAAGTTATCGCTACGATCAACTGACTCAATTTCGGATTGACAAGTCATGAGTTGATCAATGTAAGCATTTAAAATATCTAATCGACATTCTAATTCGATTGGATTAAGTGACAATGTTTTTTCCTCTAATCCCTTTTTAATTCTATTGATATTATTTTTGATACTTGTTCGCTGATGTATTAACTGATCAAGATCTGCGTCCTTTTTTGGAGATGCCTGCCTTTTTTTGCTCGTCATTTTAATTTTATTTAAGTTTATTTATTTATAAACTTTCGAAAAAAAATATTTTTACTTGTGCTTTGGAATTAGTTAATCCGCACTCAGTCAATTTGCACTTTAGTATTAGTGAAATTTATAGGAAAAATTATTGAAAAATTAGTTTATTTTCATTCGAAAATTCCAAAATAAATTCAATTTACCAACTATTTAAATGTGCAAATTGTCGAAAGTCACTAAATTGTTAAAGCAAAATTTTTTATAATAATTCTCGCTGAACACGCTCTTCGTACAAATAAATTTAGAAATTATTTTGTGCCACTGAATACGACCACTCGTGACAGCTGAAACTTAACGAAAGTAAATACTTATTGAACGAACTGTCAAAACCGGTGAAGTGTCAAAACAATTTGTAGACAAATTTCACTTTAACACGAATTTCGATCCTTTTTTGGTAATTACTTTATTAAATTTGATTAAAATCGGTATATATTTGTTTAATCAACAACTCGCGAATTTAATTACAGAACGTAAAGTTCCAAAACAATTTCTAAAATTGAATATTGGTGTGGTTGCATAAAAAACTATCAATGTATGACGGTGACGGCGGCGGCGGCGACTCGGCGGCAGATCGAGCAGATCGAAAAACAAACTTGATTGGGTTAATTTCGTGAATTATTAGTTTTAATTTCACTTTATATTAATAAATTAACTGCCAATAAATGTTTAAATATGAAAAACACGCACTTTGTTTGTTTCACCAAAATCTTTGTAAATGTCAATTGCAAAAAAGACAAAAACTGAAAGTTGACTTGCTGTTCAAATTAATCGATTATTAAAAAAAACAAATGTTGCAATTTTTGCAATATGATCGACAAAACACTTTCAGTTTTTGTGAATACCTCAGTTTCTGTCTCAACTTCCCTATTGCACTTGTCAGCCATGCAGTTTTTGTGCATTGGGGGTGGCTTTGAGGCTCCGGTTATTCCTGTGCTGTTGACAACGGTTGCTGCTTTGGCGGTGGCTGCTTGTTGTTGGTTGATGGTGGTGGTTTTGTATTAGGGCTTTGATTTCAGCCACTATTTATTACGAGTAATTTAATTTAACTAATTTATCACGCACGAATTATTAAAAGGAAATGTGATTCCACCGAATTACTTAATTTAATATTTATATATGTAAATTTTTATATATGTATATAGTTATTTGTATATGTATAACTTTGTAATTAAATTACACTTATTTTTAAAACAAATTTAAACAATTAAACTTGTCCCTGCTCGGGCGCCATGAAAATTTGTAATATTTTTTACAAACTAGCTGGTTAAAGCTAACGATAAAATTTAAACGTTTGTATAAATAAACGAATCGAAAAAAAGGTTTCTTAAGAAAAAAAGCGTGCGGATAATTTTAAGTTTCGGTTTGGAATGAATTTATTTTTCTTATTCTTTTTCCTTCTTATTCTACTGTTTTTTCATTTTTACAATTTAATATGGCCGGATGGGCGGCAAATTCAAATTTTAGACCAAATGTAATAGTTCACAATAGTAATTTTAATTGTTTTAATTGTTCAATTCATTTAGAGTTTTTTAAATTGTTTGTATCGTCAAAACAGCAATCACTACCCTTAAACCCATTTATAGATTGTTTAACAGCAATTGGATTGATGAAAAAAATATATTTTTTTAAAGAGAATCAGTTGAGTTGTAAAGGCTGTTGCTGTATTTAAACTGAATTAATACATACAGATCCAGTTAATTTAAGCTTGTTTTTTTTCATCAAACCTAAATTTTTTTGTCATTTTTTCCATAAGTCCTTAACTTTACACAATAGAATTAACTGCATCAAAAAAAAAAACTACACTTTTGTTGTTTTCCGCGTTTATCTTTTTTAAGCTTAAATTTACTGCTATGTTTTCGGGTGAAAACAGACGGTAATTTATCTCAAGGATTACTTTGTTTTCTGCCCCCTCAATGACGGCACAAAAACACATAAAATTCAACCCTCAACGTCCAACGGCACGTGATTCTTTGTCTAAACTGAGGAATTAATTCCAATAAATGACCCAATAAAGCTTGTTAAATTGAATACATTTTTAAACAAAGTCAATAAACTTAATTTGTTTTTGGTCCATGGACCGACCATTCAACTGATTGACACATAACATGTTTCTGTTTTTTGTTAATTTTTCGTCGAAGAGATATTGTGACTCAGAGTCGGAGTATACGAAATTGATTGGACCCTCAAATGCAGACACGTTTTGTGCAAAGGATTGTAATGAATCATGTCATTTCTCTCAGTCTACAGTCTACAGATATGTGTGATGTAGACGTTCATACATAGACTGCTGTAAAGTATCTGAATATGGACATTTTAGGTGTCGTCAGCTCTTGTATCCGATGAATTAAATTTATGAAACGATTCGTTCTCGTTTGTTAATTGCACTACTGCCACTCGTGGATCCTGTTTCGGTGATCTGCAATTTGCACCTTATTCTTCTTTGTTTTTCTCTTGTTGTTGTTGGTCTGGGTCTTCAAACTTGGTAGTGCATCTCTATGCAATGGTGACCAAGTGAAACTCTCGAGTCTATGATCTGGTGTGTGGATACGACTTTACCCTACGCAATTTATATCTCTACCGGTTTATTATAATTTTTTGTTAGTTCTTTTTTTTCGTGCCATGTCTATCTTCCTTCCTTCCTTTCATTCTGGAGGAGATACAGATATCCTACCCCCACACTCAGAAAGTATCTATAGCACCTACATACAAAGTGTAGACTGGAGCTCTTCTTTACTATTTTATGCATGCATTTAGCATGTAACCAATTTTCGTATTCGTAGTTGAAAAATCTATTAATAGAATCATAATGTTGCATGGAATGCTGAATATCAGGAACGTAGTTGTGCACTGAAAAAAATGTTGGGTGGTTTTAACTAAAGAAACTGTTTTTTTTTCTCGAATCTACATAAGTTGAGTTTTTATTCGAAGTTCGTGATTTAAATCAAAATGTAACGATGCCAAAGATTTTTCATTAGTCTGACAATTTTGTCTGGTTTTCCCTGTAACGTAGTGCAAGTCGAAGACACAATAATTGACATCGGCAGCTGTATCATCATATTCAACTTTAACGGAAAAATTTACATCGTTCGAACACACCTTCAATATTTCATGTCTCTCATTATTTTATCACAATTTTAATAAACAAAGTTCTTCCCCTTTAACAATTCCCTCGTAATTCTTAGATGGTACATCAGTTTACCCTTAACCCTAATATTCGGATGGAGAGATCTTTTCCTTTCCTCCTATCTTGATTTAAAACCCATGTGCGTTGGTATCTCCTTATCTATTTTTTTTTATTAATTTTCGAAATGCTTGCACTGTGTTTTATCATTTTAAGGGTAGTCAAAACCCCCTTCGTACGCGCTTTTAATAAAAAACACCATTTGGTTTTTGTGGAGCTTTGGTTAGTGGCTTTTACATCTTTAGGATAGTTAACACTCCAACTTTAACCAACAAATAATCTTGTTTTGACTGTAAACACCTCTATTATGATTGTCAATTTTATCAATTGATAAAAAATATCGCAATTTGGCATTTTACAACTAAATTTAATCAACTATTGATTGATAAATTGTCAACTTTTCTTCCATTTACAGTTCCATTTACGGTTTGCATGATCAAAAATTATATCAATTAAGATATATAAGATGAAATTTTAATATTTATCAATTATCACTTGATAATACACAATTGTACTAGATTGATGAAAAATTTAATAAAAAATTTAATTCCAAAAAAAAATTTAAAAATTTTAAAAAGTTTTTAAAAATTTTACCAAAATGAAATTGCAAAACCTCAAACTCTTTGTCTGATTAGCCAATTGTGTGGTCGATTACGCTCCTTGTGCTTACATATTATGCTACAAGGTGCTTTCAAAAGGTTCCAACAGTTCTTTTGTATATATAGTGCGTTCACTTTGCAACCTTTCATGCAAAAACAATGCTGCTTGAATGCATGTACTTTTGAGAGAAAGTTCTCGCATGGTTAAGATAAGTTCTTAACCTTTTTTTACCAGATGAGGGTTTAAGAAGAATCCAGAGTTAAAACTTCCTAAACATAAATTTACATCAAACTTAAAACTATGATTTTTATTGTCCGTGGGTAGGTGTTAAAACCTTCAAAAGGCTCTATGACCACCGAAAAACGAGTGCTCATAAGATTCTTCCTTCACTAAAACGCCCTCCATCTGCTAATGATTGCTACTAAGTTGAGACTTATCTGGCAATTTGTTTTTGACGAAATTAAGGAACGTTTTGCAGGTAACTATCCGTTGACAGTTCTTGCGGATTGCTCGATTTGTAATCGGTTTTTCGTTTAGCGCACTAGGTCAGAAGGTTTTATTTCTTCACGAACCGTGTGAATCCCGAGATTCCTGTGTAGATCTTTATTTCTAATGCACTAAGGCGCATTTACAAAGCGATCTTTGCAGTTTATTTTCCAAACGATTATAAGTCAGTTAAATTTTGAATCTCGCGAGTACAACCCCGGAGTTGTATACCGAATGCCTAGACAGGCTTAAGTATCTGTCTGTAAAAAATCAGCTTGTTTCCGCTAGTGAGCTTCGAGGGCTTCCCAAGCAACCAGTACATATCTCTCAGTATATTATTTCCATTTTAATTTCGCGTCCATAGTCATTCCGAGATATTTGCAAACAGAATACTAGTAATCTATTGATTTATGTGTACTTAAAGTCCACATGAACTGATCTTACTTCGTTGAGCGCTATCCGAAATGTCTTTGTCCATTCATCGACGCTATTAAGGACCTAGCACACTTCCTTGTGGTACCCCAACCACTATTTCTTTGAAATCTTAATACTCGTTCTCGTGTTCATTCTAGAGTCTATTTTCTAGATGTTCTTTAAGACTCTTATAAAGTTTTTTTTTGGTAGAACTTGTCTTTATTTTTAAATTTTGGGCTTTCGTGCCACAACTTTCCAAAAGGTTGCGACAAATCTAAGCAGCTGGGGAGCAAACGTTCTTTTGTTCAACAGCTTTCTCAATGAGATTAGTAATCCTATGCAATTGGTGACTTCTCGAGTGTTTGCTTCTGAATTCGAACCGTTTTTCTTCTATAATTGGCTGTAGGTGCAAAATTAATTAATTCTCTCCAAAGTGCGTTAGACTGTCGTGCAGAAGGTTTTAGGTTCGATTCTCATCCGTTGCAAACAATTTTTTTCGGGGATGTACTGCCTCTTGCGAGGACGTGACAAATCTTCTAAGAGTATCTCTTGTCATAAAAAGTGCCGCTCATCTTAGCCTTTCGGCAGAAAACTGGAGGTCACTTCCATGTCTGATTTCTAGTATAAATGTATGCAAACAAAGTTTTAAAATCTTTATATTATTAAATTAGTTTTATATATAAGAAATTTCTCTAAAATTTTCCAAAAAAAAAAAATTGGTATTTCAATGGTATGTAAGTATAGATTTTAGAAAATAATTTAAAAAATAATGGTTCACACGTTTTGAAGATATTGATTTTTCAAAAAAAGTCTTTTTTTTTTAAACCCAACATATTTTTTTGAATATTTTTTATATACAATATTATTTTAAATTTAAGGAGTCTACTGTTGAGAAATTTTGACTAAAATCGTTAAAGCCGCTAATAAGAAAGTATAAAATAAAAAAAAAAAAAACGGTTCTATGACAGGTACCGTTAATAAAAGTTTTTCCTAATTTTTTTTGGCCAAAATGAAATCTATGCCCATAATGGCACACTTAATTTTGTTTATCGAAATCGTTAGAGCGGTTTTCGAGATAAATCAGATTTTGCATTACGGGTGTAGGGGAGGTGCCGTCAGTTTTGGAGCTAAAAAAATTCCATTTCCCCTCTAGAGAATCACGGAAGACCCTTAAGTATCGAGTTTGAAGAAAATACCTCTAGTAGTTTAGGCTGTAGATCGAGGTATATACATACAGACAGAGTTTGCCGGACTCACTTTTTTCGTCTTCGCTATCATCGTAATGTCAACTTTAATCAAAATCTCGAGTTAAATTTTTTTCCAAATACAGAACTTGCCCTATAGTATCTAGAATACAAATTAATTCAGTTTAGATCAACAATCAGATGAAGTGAATTTAAATTGTTGAAATGTTGAAAATTTAGATGGCGCTTAGTTCAATCAGTTGTAAAAAATCTTAAATTTGACATAAGGCACTGATTTTGACATCAAATGTCATTGAATTTATAATGTTCAACAACTTTGATATCAAAAAATAAAATGCACGACTGGGTCGCACGAACTTGCTCCTATGTAATAGACTAGGAATTTTAAAAACGAATGTTATTAGAGAAAACTGTTCATAAGGATAAAATTAATTTTTTAAATGCTTTTAGTAGTAAGAGACAAAAACAGAATGCTATGTAAATATGAATTTATGCAAGAACAAAAATGATAAGTCGTTTTAGTGGTTTCTTTAAAAAAAAGCTTTTATATACAAAATTTTTAAAAGATTTTTAAGAAAAAAAAAATGTTCATGCCAACTTTAAGTTTTTATTACTGTACGAATGAAAATATAATTTCCAAAAAAATATTGAGCCGTTTTTGAAATATCAAATTTTCAAAAAAAAAAAAAAAAAAAAAAAAAAACAAAATGATTTTTTTTTCTCAAAAATTCAAACAATATTTTTTTTAGTTTTGAAATGCAATGGTTTTTAGACTTTTTAGAAGCATCTCTACAAAAAATTTCATTAAAATCCGTTATGGCGATAATGAGTAATTCAAAATTTGAAAAAGTGGTGATTATTTTGCGAAACTTTTATTTTTTAAGTTTGAAAAAAATCTAGCATAAGGTTTTTGAAATATTGAGTTTTGAATACACAATTCTGTTTAGATTTTCGGGGAGCTTTAGCAAAAAAAAATCAGAGTCGGTGGTACCGTTATTGACAAAATCAAAAACAAAAAAAAAATGGTTCCTTGGGGGGTACTCTCAATAACCATTTTTCGGAAAGCTTTAACAAAATTAAATTTTTTTGTATCTTTTTTTTTTTTTTTTAATCTGTCGAACAGTTTTTGAGAAAAAACAAATATTTACAAAATTTTGAAAAAAAAAATTCGTATGACAGGTATTGTTATTTTTAGTCTTAAAAAAAAAAGAAAAAAAAAGGTGTGGGGGAAAAAAATTAAAAATGATATCTACCAACTTTAAAGAAAACCGGCCGAGCCGTTTAGGCTGTAGTCGAACCGACAGACAGACAGACAGAATTGCGAGACCCACTTTTTTAGTCTTCGCTATCATCGTAATGTCAACTTTGAACAAAATCTCTAGTTTAATTTTTTTTTACGAATGCATAACTTGCCTTATAGTACCTACTCGTATAATTCGCAAGTAAAAAGAGTGAAGAAGCGAGTATAAGCATTTTATTCACTTTTAATTGGTTCGCTAGTTGTAAGTTTCACCTAAACAAGGTTATTTTAAATAATAAATAAGATATTTTAAGTTTTGAAAACTCAGTCTTGGAATGTTTGAGACATATGTAAAGTGAAGTATGTATATATAAAGGAAAAGGTTAGTTATAGCATATACAATTTTGAGGTATATCAATCATGTCCTCATAATAACCCTAAATCTTCAATCAAAAAACTAAGTACGTACCCTTAAGATTCCTGAAATGTAAGAATAACTTAATTTCTATCTTTCAAATATCCCAACCACGATCCTTGAAGGGTTTCTGCCTGAGACACGGCAGCTTTCCATCCTCTGCAATTTAGAGCACGCTGCTTCTAGTCATCTAGGCCGAGCGACAACCGTGATTGCTTGGTTTTTCAACCAGAGGTTGACTCTTTCTTGTCGCCACGAACCTGTGAGCTACGATTCTACGACTCTCTTAACCGGAGCATTGTTGTCCATGCGCGGAATGTGGGCGAGCCAAAGCGGACTGATATAAGGGTTTTCGAGAGTCTGTACTTCGTCTTATTAATGAGGAGTTTCGAACCCATTTATACTGCTAAACCGAAGTAGCAGCGGTCTTCTAGGGTAATTCTTCATCGGATCTCCACTAAGGTGTCGTTCGTGGAGTTAATATAAACTCCGAAGTAGATAAACTCCTTAACTACCTCGAAGTTTTTGCTATCAATAGTGACGTTTTGCCCTAATCGGTGGACAGTTGTTTGTTTGTTGATAGCATATATGCTTTGGCCAGTCCTCATTTACTTCAAAACCAAAAAGTCTCGCCTGATATTCAAAAGCCATGAAAGACTCTGTTATAGATCTTTGGGAACGGCCGATCATATTGTCATATTGTCCTCAGTTGGACATATTTGTTGAATATATTACTCTCAGTGTTAACGCCTGCCCTGCGCACCATCTGCTCTAGAATGAGATTGAAGAAATCCCATGAAAGCGCATCTACTTTCCGAAGTTCTGTGCATGTTTGAAATAGTTCAGAAGAGTTGCTCACTAGTTGCAAATTGCACCGCGTATTTTCCAACGCGACCTAGTTGGATCAATTTTCCCAGAATCCCGAGTTCAACCATCGCCATATAGAGCTCTTAACCATGAATATGTACTATCATATGCGGCTGTGAAGTCGATAAATAGATGGTGAGTCGCTACTTCAAATTCCTTGGTATTTTTCAGGATTTGCCTCAATGTGAATATTTGTTCTACTTGCCGGCTAACAATTTAGTTCAAATGTAAGTGTTCTGACCTGTCGTTTGGAGAGCCTGCTATTGCCCCTCACAGACAATAGTTTTCTTATCTTAACCCAAACTCCATGATCTATATTTTCGTCGCATCCTAAGCGAATCACCCTGTTTACTGTTGGAGTTATTTCTGTCTTACGACTGCTCCAATTAACTAATTGCAATTAAACTAAAAACAACAAGTAATCAAGTTCTTTGACCCAGAATTTAAATTTCTTATCACCATGTTGTATTCTACTCGCCTTATGGTTGGTGGTGGATTTAATTGTCTGTGCAGTGTGAATAGTGCTTAATTAAGCAGAAAACACAAAACATCACAACATCAAAAGTAAAAGTGAACCTGGAAAAACACGTGTAATCCTATTAAATTCGCATTAAGAAGCAACATTTACAACATAGATGGCGTTTGTTCTTATTTCTATGGATGCAGTTAATAAGAGAACCTGATGGAAGTTATTTTATTTGATGTTTTTTTTGTAAACCACAAATCTCAGCTAGAGACAATCTCAATGTAAGACCCCGATTAAGGTTTTTTTTCCATAGAAAACCTAAACTAAAGAGCACTCGTGTATACAATATTTAGTCAACAAAAATGTTAAATAAATAACGTGAAAACATTATGTTACATTTTTGAAACATTTTTCAGAACTGTTATATTACGTTTTTTATTTATGTAATTATGCAAAAATGTCACAAAAATAAAATTGAAGCCCGAGATAAAAATATGAAAAAAAAAACATAAATTAAATAGAAATGTTTCTTCAAAGAAATACTAATCTTACCCATCAATATATATTTTTAGTCATTCTAATATTGCCAATTTTAAATCCTCTTAAAAAATCGTTTATTTCTCTGTGACCAATTACAAGGACCATGGAAATTAAATCGTTTAATTGGAATAATTTTAGTTGTAAAATGTCAGTTTAGAAATGGCGCCCAACGCCAAATCTTCTTATGCTACTTAATTTCATTATTTTTGGATAATATAAAGCATGCATTCACTCAATTTAGTACTGCGTTTTAATATTTTCCCAGACTCAGATGAAAAGGATAAAATTGAAAATTGAAAGGAATGATTGGTGTTCATCTACCATTTGTATTGCCAAATCGTCTCCATTAGTAGTATTCAAAACAAAGGCAATGAAAAATGCAGTTTATTGCCTCAAATATTGTCGATTGAGCCCCTGGCATTTGGGAAGATCTTTTTGTTCTACCATACAAAATGTTTAAATCCGTATTTTTGATCATCGTCATCTTGCAAGGTTCCACTTTCTTGAATTGAAATTGCATTCGTTTTTTTTTTCGAATAGCTTCCGTTTAATTTATCGAAAGAATACTCTTAGCCATTTTCGACAAGAAGAACGAGATTTGCAAAATTGATTAAATATAATATTTTTAAAATATTTTCTGTATTTTATAAACCGATTCCAATTTTTAGGATAGTGTTTAAGAAAAAAATGTTTCCCGAATTAAAAAAGCCAACAAAATTTTTTAAAACATGGAGACTTATACTTTAAAAATCTCACTCTTATGAGGAATATAAATTGAAATTAAGTTGGGAAAGCTTGTATATCAAGTGTAGTATAATGCACTAAAGACTTATCAGCTGGCATATGAAAATACTTCAATATTTCAAAATTGCGTGGAAAATTCAAATTTTACAATACATATTTTAGTTGATAATTTAATTACCATCATTCCTTCATATTTCAGATACCACAAAAAGACAAAGATCAAAGACCGCCAAAAATTACCTCAAAAATTGTGTTTTTTTTGTCACAATTAAATAGTCTTATAAAAAAAGAAACAAATCAAAAAATTTCCAATTTCGCTGGGCCTTAAATTTGATTTTTTTTTAAAGAAAAGCTTTCAAAAAGCATGAAAACATGTTTTTTTTTTTGAAAATTCGATATTTCAGAAACATGTATTATAGAAAAATCGTAAATGAAAAATGTTCTAAAAACATATCAAATTGTACCTATGTTTGTAGATTTATTAACATTCGAAAAGCATGTGGATAAACAATTTATTACAATCCATAAAATCCTTCTCGAAAAGATTCTGTGGTAGACAAAAAATGTTTAATGTTTTAATTGTTTTTTTTTTTATCAAAATTAATTTATTTTAAAAAAAAACATTACGAGTAGATCAAGGTCAAAAAAAATGCTATCCAGATACCATCCGCATAGACTGCAGCCGAACAGACACCACTCACTTTTTTTTGGATTTTCTTCCTATTATAAAGTTTTTCCAAAATCTCGAGTTAATTTGTTTAATATTTGCATATTTCCTTTTTCGATAAATCGAAACATTGAGCAGAAACCTAAGAAAAACTATCTTAACCAATTAAATTAATTACAAATTTTTTATTCAAGAAATCACGCAGTATGTAATTGCTTTAAACAGCTTTTTTATCTTTGAGTAATATTTTTGGCAATCGCCATCATATTTTTTGCAATCCGCATCAGATTTTCCATTTTAATTTTTGAACTTTACACCGCTGTCTACTACTACTCTAAGCAGGCTAGTGTTCTAATGGCAATGAGCAATGAGTCCTCTCATTTTTTTTCCAGCTATATCCTGTATATTTTACCATAACCAAAACACCAGCTGCCGCGCATTGGAAGTCTGCTTTAGGCTACCACTACCATGCTTCAGAATTTTTCAGGCTTCGTCAGTAGAACTGCCACGCTTTCACTGCTTTATTATATCAAATGAGCGAGAACGTTTCATGTCTTTCCTTGTTTTACCGCTTCTTTCACAACCAATGCTTACTCGAAGTAACCAGTTGCATTCCATCAAACTTCTGAAGATGGTTTTTTGCCAAGCTCAATATTTTGTTGTGAAACCAGGTTACTGCAGAAACATCTTTCTCTTTTGGTATAATTTCTTCGCCTAATGGCATGTATTGGTCTTATTAGGATCTTTGACCTTATGTCGAGTTGGTGTCGAAATGTTTAAGTCAAGAAATCAAGTGACTTGTGTCTTCGCTGACTTTTAAGGCATTCCATAAGTTCTAGCATATAAAATTGTTATTAAAGCTAAGAAAGCTAGGATTTAGCGACCATTTTGTTGTATGACTTGAAAGTTTAAGCGTTAACTCTGGAATACCATAGGACAGCCATTTATGCCCTTTACTTTTTATTTTATTAATGACATCTGTATTGAAGCACTCTCAATGTGTTTTATCTATGCAGATGATGAAACAATCTTCAAAATTGCAATGTGAGCTTCGTTTTTTGAATGGTGTGTTCATAACTTTGTGTTTCTTAACCTCGATAAAATGTAAAACTATCAGTCTTATGAGAAAAATGTTCGTATCTTCTTTTAATTATTTCATTAATTGTGTACCATTATCAGTCTCGTTAGCTACTTAACTGTCCTTGGTGTGTCATTTGACGGCAAGCTTGAATTCATACAACACATCACATCAACTCCATTACTAATCGAACCAATTATATTTTTGGTTGGATAAAGGGAGAGTCAAGGCATTTGTATGATCCTTTTTTTTTAACAAAGCAGCTTTTCATTCCGGAATACCCTTGTCACCAAAATAGCCAGAGTAAAATAAGTGCAAAAAAGATTCCTTAGACTACCTCTATAATCTCCAACCTTATCACAATAGACTTAAACTTATCTTGAGAGCATAATAAACGGAAAAATAGACTCATTGCACCTCATTTGTCTCGTAAAACTTTAATATTTCTTAAAGAAACTTGAAGAATTTTTCAGAATGCAAATATTTTTCAAACTATCGGACTAATTATAAGTCGAAGTTAAATTAAATGTTAGCTCTAAATTAAATGTTAGCTCTAAAAATAATTAATACAAATAATTACATTTTATTACAATTTTGATGTTTGTTTTTCCTTATTGCACGGTCGTCATTTTTGTAAAAACATTTTCTTTAAGAAAAAGAACCGATTTCGTTAAGAAACTTTTACAGAGACGGTTGAAGAGATTTTCTTCAAACTTCGTATTACAGGTTCTTCCGGTCATTCCTTAGAGGAGAAATTGAAACATATTTTTAGCTCCAAAACTAACGGTACATGCCCTACAGCCTTTATGCAGAACTTTATTTATCTCAAAAAAGGTCTTATGATTTTGAGGGAAGAAATTTGGTTTGCTATCATAAGTGACCATTATATTTTGGTCAAAAATTTGACAAAATTGTTTTTGGATTAAAATTTTTTTTGTTCAAAATTCAATGTTTTGATAACAGGAAAACGATTAATTTTTTTAAATAATGTCTTTAAATACTAAAAATTTGCATATCAAATTTTTTTTGAATAACAATTTTAAGGAAAATTTATTATATAAGAAACATTATTTCAGTATGTCTGTATCTCAACCTACAGCCTAAACCGTTTGGAGTTATTTACTTCAAATTCTGTACTTAAAATCTTTGGTGATTCCCTAGAGGCGAAGTTGATTTTTTTGGCTCCAAAACTAATAATACCTGCCATTATGAAAAATTTTATTTATGTCAAAAAAGACTAAATATTTTGATAAAAAAAATTAGCTGTACTTTAATAGACATGGGCCACATTTTGGTCAACAAGAATTTCAAGAAAAAATTTTATTATGTAAGGCAGGCATAGAACTTTTTTTTCTCTCGACTTTCTCATTAACGATTCCGACGATTTTGAAAAAAAAAATAAATAATATTGTATGTACACATTTAAAATTTATGTGTATATTTTTTTTTGTTATATCAATACCTTGAAAACGAGTGAACAATTAGTTTGTGAAATTATTTCCTAATACATACGTACATAAAATTGACATTGAAATAATTTTTTTTTTAAATCTTAAAGAAATTTTCTAATATAAAAAATAATTTAATAATAAAACAAATTTTTAAACTTTGTTTGCATAACTTTATGCTTTTCTAGAAACTAATAATAATATTCAATAATATTCATTTGAAAAATTTGTTTTCCTATTAAATCCATGTTTTATATTTATTTATAAAATAATTTTAAATTTCAAAGTACTTTTACATAAGAGCAAGTACGCATAATATATTTTTACTTGTTTTAGCAATACAAATAATGCATTTAATTCTTTTGATAAATTTTCTCTTACTACATAGGTACATGTGTAAACACATATTTTGTTTTAATTCTAAGCTACTTCAGAGTAAGGGCAATCAAGTGAGAGTCATGAATTTTATTTCTACTTACATTAGTGAAAAAGAGAAAAGAATGAAGAACAAATACAGAAATGTCCAATAAAAAAGTTACCAAACTTCTTGACTTTCGGCTTCGCCTTATGATGGGAAGATTTAAAAAAAAAAAATCTATAGTCATCTTTTTCTTTGCTTCCAATCCAAAATTATTTTCTTAATATTAAAAATATTCTAACTAAACTACTATGTACTTCCATTGGTTTGAATATTTGGCACCGCGGAAAAGTAAAATCTTACTATATGAGAATAAAAAAAAGGAAATTTTACAAATTGTGGAAAAAATTCAAATATACAGGGTGATTGGCATAAGGTGTGACAAAAAGCTAGGGCGTGTAGGTTGGACTTAGACAAGAAAAAAATCGTATGGAAGGGGGGGTCTATTTCCCCCCGTTTAGGCGGGAGGGGCAATTTAAGAAAAAAATCACTTAAAACAGAAAAAAAAAATATTAAAAAATAACGGTGATACCTAAAGAGTAATGCTATAGCATTTTGAAAAGCCAGAAATACATTCTTTAATTTTGTTTTTAAATAAAGTTGTTCGAGTGAATAGTTTTTGAAAAATTAATTTTCAAAATCAAAATTTTGAAAAAAAAAAATGAAAAAATTTTTTTTAAACAATTTTTTTTCAAAATTTTACGTAATTAAGTATTATTTTTGTATTCAATATTCAATGCTCTCATTAATTTTTGATCAAACACAAAAAACCGGATGTCAAAATGTTTTGTAGTTTTTGCGAAAATCAAAAATAACAAAAACTACTTTTGTTCTAAGAAAAGCCTTTTATTTTAGTTTTTATACGTCTTTGGATTCTTACGTGAATTTACGATTGAAAGGATTAACTTTCTTTTTACTATTTTTTTAATTATCGTCTTATAAACATACAATATTGTGACAAAGTACTGGATTAACCATATTTCACACATTTTTTCATTGAGAACACCTGCGTGAGAGCATTGGATTAATATTGACCTGCGAATGTTGTTTAAATAATGCAACGTTACACGCCCTAACTAGTGACAGAAAAGTGCAATTGCGAAATAAGAACAAGAATGTTCCTGAATCTTGAAATCAATTAAAATAAGAAATACATGCATATTTAGATAAAATACATAATTACTGTTTTTAATTAAATTAAAATTAAAATTAAATTATTAAATTTTTAACTATTTTTTAACTAAAGCTTATTACAAAAAATTATTTAAAAAACATTCGCAGGTTAATATTAATCCAATGCTCTCACGCAGGTGTTCTCAATGAAAAATGTGTTAATCCAGTACTTTGTCACTTTATTGTATGCTTATAAGACTGATAATAAAAAAATTTTACAAAAAAAGTTAATCCTTTTTTTTCGTAAATCCACCTACGCCAAGCCGACCCCACCATAATAAAAAAGTGGCAGGTCAATTTTAAACCAATGCTCTCACGCAGGTATTCTCAATGAAAAAATGTGTGAAATATGGTTAATCCAGTACTTTGTCACATTATTGTATGTTTATAAGACGATAATTAAAAAAATAGTAAAAAGAAAGTTAATCCTTTCAATCGTAAATTCACGTAAGAATCCAAAGACGTATAAAAACTATAATAAAAGGCTTTTCTTAGAACAAAAGTAGTTTTTGTTATTTTTGATTTTCGCAAAAACTACAAAACATTTTGCATCCGGTTTTTTATGTTTGATCAAAAATTAATGAGAGCATTGAATATTGAATACAAAAATAATACTTAATTACGTAAAATTTTGATAAAAAATTGTTTAAAAAAAATTTTTTCATTTTTTTTTTCAAAATTTTGATTTTGAAAATTAATTTTTCAAAAACTATTCACTCGAACAACTTTATTTAAAAACAAAATTAAAGAATGTATTTCTGGCTTTTCAAAATGCTATAGCATTACTCTTTAGGTATCACCGTTATTTTTTAATAATTTTTTTTCTGTTTTAAGTGATTTTTTTCTTAAATTGCCCCTCCCGCCTAAACGGGGGGAAATAGACCCCCCCCTCCCATACGATTTTTTTCTTGTCTAAGTCCAACCTACACGCCCTAGCTTTTTGTCACACCTTATGCCAATCACCCTGTATAAAACGAACTTAATGAAAATGCAATTTTATATTCTTCTTGCAATCTGAACACCAAAAAAGCTGTTGGCTTTTTAAAAAAATAATATTTCTCTATTTTTTTTTTTAACAGAAACGGTGACGAAATTTCTTGGACTTAATCGAATTAGAAAGAATGTCTGAATAACAAATGGAAAGAAAATGAGAATACGTCAATCAGTCCTACGAAAAAAAAGTTATGACTCTAATTAGATTTAGTTCGAGTGCATCACGAACCTTATGTCATACCTACGTTAAAATTTCAAATTAATTATTAAAAAACCAAAAAACAAAAATAAATATTTGTTGAGCTTTGTGAATCTTTCTAGCTTTGAATAAATTTCTTTTAATTTCAAAGAGAACTGTTATAATGACAACATCAATTACTCATAAAATAGATCAAACAAAAAAAAAATTTCATAAAAAAAAAATAAGACTAAGATTTTGATTTGGTTAAATTAATGTTTTCCTTAATATGTATTTTAAAATAATATCTTGAATGACAATTCTAAGTAATTAAATGGGGAATATGTTAAAAATATGTTAGTATCATTTACTCGTAACAAATCTTTTTAATGATTTATTCATCAAATTCTGTACTGTTTCAAAAAAATTGATGTTGACAATTCTCAAGATATAAATAATTAAATATAAATAGTTTTCAAAATATTTTAGAGAGAAGGCTGAAATCAATAAAAATTGGAATACATGAACACCACAGTTGACTTTTGGGTGTAAATGTGAACTTATTGGTGTACAAGTAAACTGCATTTTCATAAATGTGCAGCGTTTGCTATCTACTAACCGTAATTTAAATAAATATATACATATATCTGTGGTGTTTGGTAATAACGTGATAAGTCCATAGGTCCATAAGTCTTATGGTAAGAGACCACTTGTACCTAAACATCAAACATCATATTTGTGATGAACAACATGGATTTATGCCTGGCAGATCCACTGCAATTTTATGCTATATTCCAGATACATATGTAATTGATGCTTTTGAATCTAGGTACCAAGTTGATACAGTCTATACAGATTTTGTAAAGGCATTTGATACTATTTGTCATTCCTTATTACTAATTAAATTGAAATCCTTTGGAATTCATGGACAGCTTTTGGGTTGGGGTCGAAATTCGGTATGGGTCATAATTCTGCTTTCAAAATTCTGCATGCCAAAATTCTGTTTTGCATAATTCTGTTTGTACAAAATTCTGGATGTCCAAAATTCTGTATTACAAAATTCTGCATTTCAAAATTCTGTACGTTCAAAATTCTGCTTTCAAAATTCTGCTTTCAAAATTCTGTTTTTCAAAATTTCTCTCGATTTCTCTTTTACAACATATTTACAGAATTTTTAAAAACAGAATATTTGTTATGGAAAATACATAATTTAAACATAATAAGAATATACAATATATGTATACACTTAAAACAATTTTAATTTTAGTACCTACTGACAGGATTATAAAATAGTACTACACAGTTTTAATATTGCAAAAGAGGGACGCATATTCATCACGCTTAGATTGAAATCATAAATCATATGTTATCATATTGTTATACATATTTTTTTGATGTGAATGATTATTTTTCTTAGACAGAATTTCACTGCTCAGGAAACAGAATTTTGTACATACAGAATTTTGAAATACAGAATTTTGCTTTGACAGAATTTAGTAATACAGAATTTTGGACAAACAGAATTTTGACCATACAGAATTTTTATAAAAAAAAACAGAATTTTGACCAAACAGAATTTTGAAAACCAGAATTATGACCCGCTCCCACAGCTTTTGAGTTGGTTATTTAGCTATCTTTTTGATAGAACACAATGTGTTAAACTTGGAAATACTACTTCGAAAACATTTAAAGTTTTTTCTGGAGTACCTCAAAGTAGTCATCTTGGACCATTTTTATTTAATATATTTATAAATGATATTCCATTTCTCAAAGGTAAAAAGCTCTTATCGGTTTATGAAGAAATTAATCAGCAAACTTAACCGAGTCAACTGGGCTAATTATTTAAATAAATCTAATAGATTGTTTTAACCGAATTTGTGTGCAATATTAAGAATCTTCAGTCAGTTAAAAAAAAGCGGTTGGATTTTTAATTTTACCATCACCATTCGGTTAAATCAAACGAGAAGATTATTAAATTTTAAAATGTTTACCGATTTAACTGGTAATATTAAATAGTACACGCGTTTAATCTAATAAACAACATTAAAGATTGTTCAATTATTAAATAAAAGATGTGTTGAATTAATTAAATGTAGTTGTTTGATTTAAACACGTTTATCGAAAATCGCTTGAATTTGTTCTTGTAAAAAGGGTGTAAAAGGGCTAGGCACTACCGTGCCTAGACAATACCCGAAGGAAGGTATATCAAGATTTGTTTGCAGTTAAACAACCTGCCTCAGCTCGTTCACCAGTCTATTCTAGTTCCTGACGTTACCATTCAATTCGCCGACACCCTAGACCTGATTCTAGCATTTGTCTCTGACCTGTAATGATCATAAATTCGACGAAACAAATTGTTGCCTGTCCAACAATTAAGGCAAACAAATACTTCAATTTCCCAACAGTCTATAATCGTCCAAAGCTCGAGTACAATTCTCATATTTGTGCAAGTGCTCCAATAACACACTAGAGTCTCTTAGATACAATCCAAAAAAAAATAGCTTTAAAAATTATGGGTCATACAACTGCAGCAGAAATATTTAAATATCGCATTATTCATTAATTTACTGTTATTTTTATTAGCAGATTTGTTCCTACCCTCAAACAATTCAACCGCGCTTCAGGGTATGCCTATCAGTCTACTCTTCAGCCTAATTTCTGACGTACTATTAAATTCAGAGATTCTTTCTGAAGCCGCACTTCACCAATGTGGAATGTTTTGCTAGACTATTAGTATTACGATTGTTGTTAAAAACGGAATCCAAACTTTAAAAAATGTGAAAAACTCCTGTAAATTTAAAACTACATATGCACCTCTAATAAATCAATCATATCACGGCTAACGGCAAACATTAAAGAACCTGAAATAGGTTAACAAAATAACAGAGTTTTTAACTCGTTGATTTAGAAAAATCATTCAAAAACGGATTTTTAACATTGAATTGAAAATTTGATGTACCTTGTATGTATATTAAAACGTCATGTGCAATTTCGTGCTGTCCTCGACTTGTCCTAAAACCTCAATTTTAAATCACTTCAAAAGTTCACAGGAAATTTTCTCAAGTCAAGTCTTTTTTTTTTAAATACGTTTTTTTTATTATTTTTGCCAACTTTATGCTACAGCCTGCCCCACTGTCAGTCGTTATTATTTTTAGAAAACTCGTGTCATTTTGCTTTGGATGTTTTTTTTGTTCGTTTTTCTATTGAATTACTTAATTCGAACGTCATTAATTTTATACACAAATAATCTACGAGCCATCAAACCATCACGATTGAAATATCTCTTACAAAACAAAATCAGACAAAAAAAGAAAAAAAATGTGAAAACCCCTTCTTATTCTCTTAAAATTTCTCGCCGTGTAGGTATGCACGAGTGTAGTATCTTTCTCGTCTGAGTGCGACTTTTCCAAGTCGTCATGTTTTGTTTCCCATGTTCCTTGTTTGTTTTTGAAATTTTCTTTTTCCTCTTTACACAAATAAAGTGTGAGTTGTTGAGGGGGGAGATATTAGGAAAATATATTTGTAAAATGGTTGCAGTCAGTTTGGTTTTACACACCTTGTCTACTCGATTTCTTTTTGTCTTTCTTATGATTCACTCCCTTTACTTTAATCTTATCAAAGGCATGACTTGTCTATCACAAGTTGCACCTATCGGAACGATGATAGACAACAAAATGTGAATGGTTGTCATAACTGTTTAGGTATCCGATAAGGCAAAGAGAGAGCTTTCACCACCCGCTCGCCCCCTCGCTTTAAAATTGTCTTCGATCCAGATTGATTGATTGATATAGACCCCACCAAATCTCAACTTTCCGATCGAACCATTCCTAGTATAAGAGAACGAGGCTTAATAGATATTTTCCATGATTTTAAACTCACTCATTTCTCCAACTCCTCTACCAGGTTTGGGTAGTGGCTGCAAGCCACCGACCGGGCCACCCACCAAATGGATTCACAGAACTCTCACAAGCTCGGAGCCTCAGAGAGCTGACAGACTGGTTCAACAACGATGACTGCTCTGAGGTGAAAAACACCACCACCACCACCACAATCAGCAAAACAACAACAACAACAAACCGAAGCCCGCTCAATGTAGACCGAATGCGGGCCCAGTTAAACGGTTTTTGTGGCTTTTTAGTAACGATCCGCAGTTGATTTCGTTTAGTGCGTGCATTGTCAGCTAAAAATTGCGCGCCTTGCGTTATGTTCTTGTTCTGGTTTTTCTTAAGTTTAAGTTTGAGTGAATGAATGAGTGCTAACATTGATATTGAAATCGAGTTTTTAAATTAATTTGTTGTTATTTTTTTGTGCAATTTCCATTTGATTTTGAGTGACAATAGATTGTTTTTATGTGCGGTCAGAGCTGCAGCATCGGTATCAGCACACAATGAGTAGCTACACGTTTAACAATCCTAGTCGTGTAACTCAATTGCAGAGCTATTTTGCTGATAAGATACGCTCCAACGATGATTACACTCGCACCCTAGGTGGCAGTAGTAAATATTCTTTTAATCGAACCGATAATCGAGTGAGTTCTTTGAGATTATGATAGATTGTGTATATCTAATTATGTTTTTAGATCTAGATGAGTTTAGTCTTGGCAGTTGTTGTGGTTTTTTTTCTAATTCGGGTTTGAGTGAAATCAAGTGACATAAAGGGTGTTGTTTTTAAAATGTGACATCTAGGTGCCAATTAGTATTTCTGTTTTATGAAGAATATTTTTTTTTATCATATTCATGGTTTAAAAAGTGTTTCTGAAAATTTAACATCACAATATGGAGTAATATATGAAGTTATTTGTGACAGATCAATCTTCGAGCACATTTTCCATAGTTTCTGACATAATAACGAAAATAGTGTGTAATGTAATGTGAGCTTTATGATGGGCTGAATTTCTGTTTATTTCTCCATTTTCAAAATAAAAATGTTTATACATATATGTTAAATAGCATTTAAAAGTGCTCGGACTTTGACAGATTGTCAGGAACTTTAGTTAATCTCATAGAACACTGTTTTTTCTTAAATTTATCGTCAACATTTTTTAAAGTTTTTTTTTGAAGTCTACAATCCATTGTGAAATCTAGCTGGAGACAAATGTTTAAGCGAATCATCTATAATTTTGACAGACAAGTAGTTTGACAGTTCATCTATTCTGATTGCATGTCTTAAAAAAAACACACCTTTTACTATGGTAAATAAATTTTATTAATCTGTCAAATTTTGCAAAAGAGCAGTGTTAAAAAAATTATCTTTAGTTTAGGAGACCTTTTTTACAGACATTTTATTTATGATTTTGAATTATTATCGCACTTTAAAAAAACACCCTTTAAATTCTAGTGCGTATGGTAATTTTGTTTTCTTCTTTTTTTTTTTAATTTTTAAATATGCTTGAGTGAAATTAAGTGAACTATTTTATAGAGGTAAATACGCCCCTATTAAGACAATTAGCTTTTTATACTTTATAGACAAACTATACATGACTCAGGAACATTGAGACAAATTGAAATTTTTAAAAACAGTTTTTTTTTATTTAAAAATTATCGCAGTGACGCCAAAGTCATGGGGGAAATGAGTAATGTTTGAAGACAAAATGTGGTGAACCGCATTGATAAGACGAATTTTTGCGTAATCACGTATGTAAATAACTCGGAGTCATTGTTTACACAGCGTGTCTGACAAATATGCAATTTTTATTGATAAAAAATGACCAAAAATACAGAAAAAAAAACACTTTTAAGTACACATTAATTAAGTCAATTATAAGCCTTTTCATCTTTCGCTTGTAAACAATTCGGGCTTTGGAAAACAAAATTAGTAAAAAATATAATTTAAATTTTTATGGAGCATTTTCATATTAAATTGATTGACAACGCTCCCAGAGTGTGAAACCTATAAAAATGACATCATTCAGTGTCTAATTGACTTACTGCACTAATTAACTAGAGTCAAGGTTAGGTTGTGCAATATAATTAAATGGGTCGCCATGCACACCGTTTTTTTTTTTATGGAATACACTTATTATAATTAATTTAATTTTTTTCTTCCGTAAAGCTTTGATTCATTGATATGACGTTAAAAACTTGCACTTTGAATTCTTAAAAACAAAAACAGATGGCCAATTATTTGTCTACCTAATGATAATGATCATATTAAAGTAGCATGACTTGATTTTAAATGCTTTTTCGCCAAGTATTTTATATGTAATAAAAATTAAATAATTCAAAGCATCACTCTAGAACCCTATAAGTAAGTAATAAGTACTAAGCCTATTGTATTTCAAAAATGACGGGCTTACAAATGGCGCCAAAAACCTTGCAAATAAAGCTTAAACAGGGGGGCCTAAACTAATAGGTGGATCTGAAACTTGAATGACTTTTTTATTTGCTTAATGAATTTTTAGAAAATTAGAAAAAATATTAAGGCTGACGAATTTCAACTGTCAATTGAAAATTTTGACATTTTATTTTTTTTTTTTAAATAAGTATTTAAGTTTGTGGGAGCGAGAGCTCCTCGAGAATTTTGACATACTGCTTTACTACTATCAACCATAAATGTATGGAATAAAGGGGCACTACAATTTTCTGCCGAATCCGAACTGCCAAGATGAGAGGTACTTTCTCATGACATGATACTCTTACAGGATTTCCGACTTCCTCGTATGAATGATGCAGTACCCCTAAAAAAATCATTTATGTTTTGAGGTGATACAGACTCCATTTTCCTCCTAATAAAAATTAATCAGCTACTGATCACATTGACCATTAATTTTCTTATAATTCACACTGATCTCCATCAATATCAAAGATAGAAAATTCTATGAATTGAGTTGTTAAAAATATCGAACCTCTTTACTAAACAGTTATCCATTGGAAATAAATCAACAATTTATCTTGAATGGGAACAATCTTTTTTCGCACTCGTGCAGTGTCAAGATTCCTGAAAGATTTTTACATACACAAATCCGAGGACCCGGATAGTATCCTCGCCACTGAAGAGGTGTTTTTCCACGCTGACAAAACCGCTGTGAAAGCTTTTCTATCTGTCCTGCTCTACAGATTTCTTCCCGAGTAGATAAAAAACTGGGGCCAAATCACCGCTTCAGTGACCGAGTGAGTGAGTGCCATCAGTGATCGAAAGAAAACGTCAAATTAGTGTAATCGATCGCTCGATGACGTAAGCGGTAATGCCAAACTCACATAATTCAGTCACGTATTACTCGAAAACTGATGCGGTAATTTGGCCCCTGAATTTGTCCAGCCAGTCAGTCCGTAAAAAAAGCGAATCCTAGTCACCTTGGTCACCCTCTGACTGAATTCACTTAGGTCCATTCTTTGCAAAGGCATGGAAACGGTGATCAACTTTCGGCTTAAGAAATGTCTCGAAGAACGGAAGCTTCTTAATAACAGTATACGGCCTTCGTAGCAAAAGGTTCCATGGTGATCTGATGGAATATCTCACCGAACAGTAAAATAATTCTTTACAACGTTTTAGTGAAAGTAAGATTGTTCCGTTTGATATTCCAAAAGCATTTGATTAAGTCTGGCATCAAGATCTTTTATCAAAAATGTTGGCCTTCAGTGAATTTCTTCATCGATGGATTAGAATTTATCTTTTGAACCGTTCAATACAAGTAGTACTGGGCGGATTTAAATCGGATAAACACAATATTTGATGGTGTACCACAGGGCTCCATTTTGTCTCCGGCTCTCTTTCTAATATTCATCAATGATTTTTTGTCTGAAACTTCTTATCCATCAAACTCTTTTGCTTACGCAGCTTTACATACTTGTTTGAAAATTAAAACCCCTGTCCTTCAAATGTAGAATTGCAAGGGCAACTTATGATAAGCTCATTAAATTCTGATCTTAATAGTACTGTCCGCTATAGCGAAACTGTCCACCCTACTACTATCCACGAATGAGAAATTCATCGGAGACACTAAGCAGCTTTCAATCCTCGATATGAGTTTTACCAACTTTTGTGGAATGAGCACATAGGAAAATGTCACAAAGATTCCGCAAAGGGTTTGGGTTTCCTTCGTTGATGCAATAAATTTGTCTTCCCTTCTGATCTTACATCTTACATCCGTCCAAAGTTGGAGTGTAACTCTCCTCTCTGGGCTGGTGCTCCTTCGACTCACTTGGGACTTCTGGCGAAAATTACAACAACTATGCAGGTTAACACGGTTTTTCACACGACCTGGCAAAATTTTTTTTTAAATGCAATTTTCGTTGTTTAGATATTCCCGTAAAAAGTTATTCCTTGCGGGTAGAAATCACCAAAACACACTTGTAATATTCGGTATCAGTAGTGTGGGACTCTCATTCCACGAAAACAATCGGGATTAGGACCAAACAATGAAAGGTCGACAAATGATTGAATTAATACTTTCCCATAGCTTTTGGCCACCACCTCATGAGGCTTTGTTTTTTTTTAATCTCCGAACATTGCCTCGTACATTTAAGACGAATTCCATTTCGGAGTTAGTATAGCTTTGCAGTCGCTGATTATATGACTCAGCGTGTTTTCTTAAACACCTCTGAGACTATTTCTATTTGCAGTTCACGATGTAGAACGCTATTTCTTATGTACTAAGAGGTATTCATTATTCCACGAAGGACTTTGTTTTGGAATTTTCGGGTGGGTTCAGCATTTGGTTTCTTTGTACACGCTATAGGTGTATACCAAATTGGGTTTCAGCACTTGCTTGAATAACAGAGTTCTTTCCTAATGTACTTCAAGTTTAGCTCTTCTTTTTTTTTGTATGTCATCTTCCCATTTCTGCTTTACATCTAAAGTCATTCCAAGGTATTTGGTAGTATTGGCATAAGGTATAGTATTACTGTTGATAAAAATTGATTTTGTTTCGTTTAATTTGAAACGCCATTGTTACGTCGAATATTTAACTTTATGGACTGCATTTTTCAATTTTTCTGTTGCCTTCGTAACGGATTTATGAGTCGCTAATATTTCAGTATCGCGCTTATGTTCACTGGAACATCCCTCATGTCTAATAAATACACTAGGTCCTAGGAAACTGCCTTGAGGTTCACCGACTTAAATTTTCTTTAGTTCCCAGTAATTTTGGTGGTGGCGTACTCCAAAGGGTGGGTTCGTAAAGTAGGATTTCAGTATTTCGTAGTACAGCCTGGAAAGGTCCCTCGCATTTTTACTCAAGTTCCAAGTGCCAGACCTTGTCAAATGCTTTCAAAACATCTAAGAATAGATCTGAACATACCTGGTTTTCTTCAAGGGTCTTCTTCAAAGTTTGATTTCAATCTTTTTAATATCTTTTCTTTCTATAAATCTTTAGTCGGCAATCTTAGATTCGTCTGTAAATTAAGCCGTGATTTTATCAGATTCGTCTTTAATTTTATCTATTTCGGTAGCATTTTTTTTAGATTGATCTGTATTTTTTTTTAGCGTGTTCGTCTGTGATTTCAATGGCTTCATTCATGATTTTATCGGATGTAACCGAGATTTTACCAGATTCATCTGGGATTTACCTACTTATTTTTACAAGATTCATTTCTGATTTTGCCGACTTTGGTTGTGATTTCATCAAATTCGACCCTTATTTTACCAGATGGTTCCTTGCTCTAGAATATACCAGATTCGTCTGTGATTTTATCACCGACTTCAGCCGTGATTTTTCCGCATTCATCTGTTATTTTACCAGATTCGTCTGTGATTTCAATGACTTGGTCAGTAATTTTGACGGAAGTGTCCGTTATTTCAACAAATTCGGTTGAGATTTACTGACTTTTGGTCTTGATTTTTCCAGATTCATCTCTGATATTGCCGATTTCTGTTGAGATTTTATCGTATTCGACCCTGATTTAACCGGATGCATCCTTATTTCTATATACTTCGGTCTTTCATGTACCAGATTCGTCCGTGATTTTACCACAGACATCGGGAGTGATTTTATTAGATTTGTCTGTGATTGAACCGGTTTCGGTCGTGTTTTTACCGATTTCATTCGTCTATCATTTTAATTTCTTCGTCTAAAATTTTACTCAATTCAACCAGAGCACTGTTCAAAAAAAGTAACAAAAAAACAGTTAAAGGCAGGAGCTATTTCGATGATGGTCCATCAGAACAATTATTTCAAAATTGGTGTGTCTGGATTCTATCCAAGGCTATTTTATGTCCCCTCTACACGATGAGCCATTAAAGGCCCTAGGCCCATCATGGTCGATTGGATGGGCGTCTAATGGTTGTGCCGCATCTACTCGATGGTTGTAGAAGATGGATAAAGACACTGTCGTTGCTGCTACAATTTACTTACAATGAGTTACGGGCCACGTGTGGACGCGTACTGCCATCACTGGCGGACGAAAAACCGACATCGCCGCCATCTAAGGCCACCACATAACGCCATAAGCCATCCGAAGCCATCAACCCATCTACACGAAGGCCCATCATATTGGGTCATTGGGATGTCCCATAGAGCCATTGGATGCATTAATACATATACGGGAGTTTTACTATAGCTTTTGACGTATGTACACCAAATCAGAAGAGGAAAAGAGTTCTCAAGTATTCTCAGGAAACCTAAGAATTTATAAAAATATCAAATATGTAATCGTTCCACAGAAGACGGCCAATACCTTAACAAACTTTTCAAGAAGTTTCTTGGTTTTCTCCATGCAATTACCATCTATAGCAAAAGGCTGTTAAGATTGGACTTTTAAGAGTTCATCATGCGCTACCGTTGTAAGTCCACACTCAAAGAACAAGGAAGTGCAACGGGAAATGAGTTAGACAAGTAAAACCTTGCTGTTGTAGTCAGCGAACCCGTTTAGAGCACTAGTAGTTGCAGAAAAAAATGTAAATAATGAAGAAGAAAAACAGAATCGGAGACAAAACGGAACCTTGGGGTACCCCGGCATTTATTTTCCGAGTTTTTGATGTGAAAAACTTAGATTCAACGGTCAGAAAGGTATTTTCTTATTCACAGAAGATGGGATTCATCGATACCAAAATCACACATTTTCGATAAGATGCCAAACTCTTTCAAATACTTTCGAGATATCAAGCTCAATCATATTAGCTTCTCCAAAAACGATGGAGAGATTTTTGCCACCATTCGGCGATATATGTACATATACTCGTACCATTAGATTCAATCCCCTGTGAACCTATTGCTACGAAATCGGTTCAGCTGGTCTTTAAGAAGATTTCGTTCTCAAAGATATTGCCTAAGCTGATGTTTGCATGATCCTCCAAGACCCTTGACTTGTAAGGGAAGTGAAAAAGAAATTGTTGGAGAGTGAAAAAAAATCGCTTTTTAATTGTAGAAATTGTGTTTTCGATCCTCACATTTTGTTATCTCGAAACTGTAAAGACGAAATATAAAACCTTGTACTCGACTTAAATCTGAGAAATCGCTGGGAACAGAGTCTTATTTTATTTTAATTTTTTGCTGTAAGTTTTGAATACTCATGTTGAGGGAAAAAACACATTTCTGAAACCACGATACCTATATGTACATAGGGTTTGAAAAAAAAAATATACATATATGTATATATATTGTGTGCATGTCCAATGACCGCGGATTTGATGTCCAAAGCCCCAAAGTATATGAATATCCGTTATCTGTAAATAAACATATTGATATTGAAAATGTCAAGCTTCCGTGATGACTTTTTGATTCCCATTTGAATGTAAATATTAACCTAACCGTTCAAATATTCATATGTTAATCCCCACCATAAATAAATCGGAAGCTTTTGTAATTTGATTTTTGTATATTTTTAATCTTATTTTCCTGTTTTAAATATTTAATTAATTTTATTTATTTTTCTTGTATTTACAGCTGCAATCGAAGCGTGAGATGTTCTTCAAGAGCGACTCACACAGCAGTCCATCTGGTCCACCGCCTACACCACCAACGTTAAACAATCATGTGAATAGTAATTCAACATCACAGGTAACAGTCAAAAACAAAAAAAAGACCGATTCTCCAACTTGAGCGTATTTTATACGCGCGTCTAGATAAATCCGATAAATATGCAAATTAATTTAAATATTTTAAACGGTCAAGAGCCTGAGATTATTTTTTATGGCTCGACATAGTGTATTAACGCGTGAAGGTGCCACGACGCATGCCGCCGCGCCGTTTCCCGCCCACTACTCGCCGATGCAGAATATTGTGAATTAATTAAAAATGTGTATAGATACAAACATGACATGCATGCAACCTTTTTAAGACTTTCATGGCACATGCATGTTTTGATAGCCAGGGCTGTAAAAGAGCGGATTTTTTTGGCGGTTTGATTTTGTATTTTTTTTGCAAGTAAATTAAATTTATTATTTAAATCGGTTCCGAAAATTGTCCAAAACTGTGAGTTTGCGAACAAAAAAATAATTCAGTTTGTTTTTCATAGTCATTTGAAATCATAAAAGATTGCATTCAGAAGAATACATTCTTTTGAATGCAAAAGCGATTATGAAGAAAAGGAACTTTTGATTAAGTCAATCGATGATGATGAGCACCCTGTTGTCACTGTTATACCTGGGCGGGAAACATTTTTGGAGTTGAGATTATTTGAACATTTAATTACAATCTATTGAATGCATTCAGAGAATTCAATTTTACTATCAGATCACTTTCAAATCTCTTCTATTCCTTGGCAGTTGTTTTTTTTAAAGTTGTATTTTATAGACTTTTGTGTTTTGATGTCTCACAGTTGATTAATCCAAATATAACAGTGGATAGTTGAATTATTCTTTTTTTTTTTTATATACATATAATTCAAACGTGCTCAAGGGATTATTGAAACCCATATACAGTAGACGTCCAATATAACGAATACCCAATATAGCGAATTTGCGATATAACGAACGCTTTTTAAATTTAAATTAACATCTCTAAATAGCGAGCGATGATAAAAATTTGCTATCCGATATAACGAACGCGTAGATAAATTGCTTTAAAATGTTTTTTTGTTGCCATTGTGATCTGTGCATCTATTCTTATGTCAACACACAAGTTTATTCTCGTATGTGTGTGGCCCAAAGGTTCAAAACTGTAACAAGCTTTCTGTTTTTCGTTTAGTCTTCGCATCACCTACTAAAACATTTTAGTTTGAATTCTTATTTTTTGGTTTGTCTATCGCTATGCAGTTTTGAATTTTATGTACGCTTTTACACACACTGACTGACATGTTCACTTTGAGGCGGCTTCAAGACAAAGTCTAATAAGTGCTTTTTTTTCTTCAAACTAATTTTCAAAATTTGTATACTATGTATAATGGCAGGACCATTCAATTTAACATTACCAATAAAAACATATGAATAAATAAATTAATAAATGAACCATTTATTTAAAATTTTTTGAATGGAAAAGTCGGTAGATATAACGAACGCTCTCGATATAGAGAATGACCTCGAACATTATATCATTCGTTATACTGGACGTCCACTGTATTGTAAAACAGTGAAGCACAGCTCGAGCGATCGGAAAGAAGAGATCGAATGTGTCGATGAACGTTAGTCTTAAATGTTTGCAAATTGAAATGTCAAAGAAAAACAGTGATAGTTGATAATATCGTGGTCCGACTAATAAACGAATATCTACATATATTTGACTGTACATCTCAAATTAGGCCATTAACATCATTTGCGGCGCAACCCTGCAGTAAAAAAAATCGACTTAACGACAAAAATATTGCTTAGCTAAAGAGTCAAACGTGTTTGCAAGAAAATTGACTGACGTTGATGAAACAGATTTTATGCATGCAGAACGATTGCATATTAAAAGGGAGCAATATCTGCGTCAAACAATGACGATTAAATTGACATTGAATTGACGTTTTCGACAGGCTCTATGGTGAAGTAATGAGCATTCTAGCAAAATGATTATCATGGGTGAATTGATTGAGGGGAGAAATGCAACTGGCAACAAGGAAATACTGAAACATTCCGACAGTGTTCAAGAGATGGGTATGATTCCATGATAGTTCTGTTCCCCATCAGTTTTAAAGCTCTGTTCTCGACTCTATCCAATAAATGGAGAAAAGTTTTGGCTGCTACTGTCCAAAGATGTGAGTTATACTCGAGTTAAGGACGTATAAACGCCTTATAACTTGTAGCCAGATCAGAGGTGGTGAATATGGTAATACTAGCAGCGTTTTTGAAGAACGAAAACTTTTCAATGACCGGCAGTACGGCTTTCGTAGCAAAAGGTATACTGGCGATCTGATGGTATATCTCTCAGAACAGTAGCACAAATCTTTACATCGTTTTGGAGAAAGTATGATTATTTCACTTGAAAATTATAAAACATTTGATAGAGTTTGGCAAAGCTCTCTTATCGAAAATGTTATCATTTGATATTGATGAATCTCTTCTTCGGTGGATTAGAAATCACCTTTTGAAAAGCTCAATATAAGTTAAATTAAACGGTTTTAAGTCTATGACTCAAAAAAGAAATTCTGGTGTCCCACGGGGCTCTGTTTTATTTCCGGCTCTCTTTTTCATATTTATCAATGATCTTTTGTCTGAAACTTCTAATCCATACAACTATTTTGCTGAATATAGTACTCTCGGCTTCTCATACTCGTTTACATACTCATGTCCTTGTCCTTTAGATGTGGGTTAAGAACGGCAGTGTATGATAAGCTTATTAAACTCTGATCTCGATAGCATTTTAAAATAGGGAAACATAAACAGCGTTCAATTTTGTGCTTCTGTCATTTAGGGGCCAGTTATAGCTCATCAGAAAAGTCCATCAGAAAAAATTTTGTCTTCCAAATTTGACCATATTACAAAAAGAATTACAACATTTCGTTGCTAAACTTACTCAGAAAATGGAATATATTTTGAGTTTTGGCAATCAGCTGTTCAGAAAAATTAAATTCCATCAGAAAAAATATTTAAATTAATTTTCTGAGTAAATTTAGCAACAAAATGTTGTAATTATTTTTGTAAAAATTAGTCCAAGCAAGTATTCGTCTAATTGCATTCAAATTTTACTCAAAATCGAGTTGTAATATGTTCAAATTTGGAATACAAAATTTTTTCTGATGGACTTTTCTGATGACCTATAACTGGCCCCTTAAGCGAAACCCACTCCATTATCGTTATCCATGAGTGGTGCTTTCATTGAGGAAACCGAACAGCTTTCAGATTTTGCCAAAAACGCTGGTAAGTGCAAAACATTTGTTTCCCGTTCCGATTTGGCTGTAATCTATAAGGGATATATTCGTCCAAAGCTTGCGTACAATTCCCATATTTGGTCAGGTGCTCCAATAACCAACTTGAGTCTCGTGGATAGGATCAAAAACAGAAATTTTAAAAATGAAAGTTGATAGAAATATAACAGAAACATTTGCTGCAATATTTCATGTCTTTCATTGTCTTACTGACAGTTTGATATTTTTGTTAACAATGTTCTAGTGAAATATCCAGCTGCAATCCTCCAATTCAACCGTAATATTCGATCTTCAGGGAATGCCTATCAGTTTACCCTTGATTCCAATTAAGTTCAGAGATTCTTTCTTTAGTCGCACTACACGAATGTGAAATACTTTTCCCGGCTCAATATATCACTCCCGTTACAATATTTAGACATTCAAAACTAATGTACATCAGTTTCACCTTTTAAATCACCTCCAACTTTTGTAAACGGCCGGACTGTGCTCAAACATTTTAAGGGCAGTCAAAATCCCACTAGTGCACCAAAAAGTGTAAACAAAAAAATAAAAAAAATGGAAGGATGGAAGCCCTGACTTCGAAGAAATTTATAGATTTTTAAATCTACGAATACTTTACGGACTTACCGCAATAAATATCAAATATAAATTTGGTTAAAATTAAAATAAATAATTGCGCTAAATCCGGTAAGTATTCTTATATCGGGTTTTTCAAAAACGGTTTTGGATATCAATGAAATTCCTGTGAAAGTACGTTCGATGCCATTATATATGGAACTCGATTTCTTTTACATGGCCACCACGGGCAGGCTTGCAGAAGTCCAGACGCTGAACCCAATTTTCGACGAACCCAAAAATCGGCCGATACTGCTGCAATTTCACGTTCGATATTCGTACGAAGTTCATCAATCGTCACTGGCTTGTTGGCATAGACCATAGACTTGACGTAGCCCCACAGGAAATAGTCTAACGGCGTCAAATCGCCCGACCGAGGCGGCCAAGCGACTGTGAATCCACAGTTTTTCCACTAGACGCTCAATTGTTGATCTGCTAGGACGATTATGACGACCATAAATTGTACGTAGCGCTTTTAACGTTCAGGCCATTGACTCCGAATTTCGGTAGTAAATTTTAATAATTTCGACTCGTTGTTGGCTCGTATATCTTTCCATCATGAAATGGCAAACCTTACTGAAGATAAATGTTAAAAGAGCGGCAAGAAATATGGCGTCGTTTGCTGTCCCTGTCGCTCTACTTTTGTAGCGTCCCTGTTGAAAAACCCTATATTTAAAATTGTCTCAGTATCACGATAAAAACTCTTAAATCAAATTTAAATTGTATTCAATTTGAAAGATTTATTACCAACATGAGTTCAATATGAATGTATTTTTAACTGCAATATTTGTATTTGTTTTGATTCGCTGATAAGCTAAAAAAATTAAGAAATGAATATTTTTAAAAATAAAAAATAACAAAACTTGCACTAGACTTCCATACAAATTTCCGAAAACTAATTTCCAAATGATATCTTACAGCTCTGGCAGAAATGCATTTGAATTTAAATATGAAAACTCATTCTCCATTTATGTACACTCATTTATGTACACTTCTAATTGTTAAACTTCTCACACATTCATTGACACCAAAACCTTAAATAATAATTAAAGGTTCAATCCTATCGGTAGTTTACTTCTTCATTGCTATATTGCATGTGACTAGATGGCAGCATTCTACATATTGCCAGGAAAATCAAATAAAATTAACTGATTTCCCAAATGTGAAGTTATGCGAAAATTGGAGAATAAATGCATAATCCGTGCAGTTATTTGCATGGACTCTCCTCGTTTCCTACGCATAACAATAATAATCGAAATGTATTCCAACCGTTTTCTGTTCGCATTAAAAATCAGTTAATGACATAAGAAAACTTAAATTTCGTAACACAAAGAGCTAAATACTCGTATCATTTAAAGCATAAAGCCTTTTATTTTCATTAGACTTTTAGATCTTAGCAAATTATGAAAGCAATATCCAAGAAGCACGTGTTGTAGTCTTGCACAAGACTTGAATTTGACTCGAATTTGTCGCATGAGTAATTGGCAAGTCTGCGAGTACGTGACTTAATCTTGTTTTTTTTTTTTTTTTTTTGTTTTTTTTTTTTTTTTTTTTTTTTTTTTTTTTTTTTTTTTATTCAATATTACGAGTATGTAAGTTCTTTGATAATAAGCAATAGACCACCATCAAATATTGGCAATTTAAAAGAGGATACGTTTTTTTCGTTTAACCTCGTTACTAATTAAAACACGTATTTTCTTAAACCCTCTGGGTATCTTGGTTCACAGTGAAATTGGATTTAAACTATTTGAAATCCTCTATTTAAGCAAAGTACGAAACTCCAAATACTAAAATCTAGAAATATGCATAAAATCTCTAATAACTGGGCCAATTGTACTTTTTTAATCAAGCTTTTCAATCAAGACCTTTCGAAAGAAATTTACTCTCCAAAATAGATAAAGAAAAGTTCAGGAGAGGAATACCACTTACAAAATGAAAAGTAATTTAAACAAATCTCAGGATTCAAGATGTTCTTAAGAATAGAATAAAAATGGAAAAAGTTGTTTTTCTTTTTGAAAAATATAGCCATAAACATTCCGCCTTTCTAATAAAAATATTCTGTAAAAAAGAAAACGATTCTAAACGAGATATTGGCGACGACTACCCGATAACTATGTAGATCTTCAGATATGGCAAATGCACTCGAGGTTCATTTTGCTGCTAGCTCTACGTTGCCTCTCCTTTGCTTGAGAACGTTAATCATTCAATGAGACAGGTATATTTCCACACTCGTACAGTTGCAAGAGCCTTTCGGGATCTAAATATACAAAAATTCGCTGGTCCTAATGCGATACCCCAATACTTCTGAATAAGTATTCTTCCTCTTTGGCAAAATAAATGCGTAAGCCTTTCCATCACTCCTACTCTTCTGGAATCTTCCCTAGAAGATTTATATTTTAACCAGCGTGTTCCTAAAAAAGCGACCCTTCCTCCTCCTCCTCCTCCTATCGGACAATTGCACTTACGTCCCTTCATTCCAAGATCATGGAATCGCTGATCGATCATCATCTAGAAGACCGAAAGCTTTTTAATGACCGGCAATACGGCTTTCACAGCAATATCTCACTGAAAAGTGGAACAGATCCTTACATTGTTTTGGTATTTAATAGAGTTTGGCACAAGGCTCCCATATAAAAAATGCGTGCGTTTGGTATCAACGAAACTCTGTAGTGCACGGTTTCAAGTCTGATCTTCACAAAATAAATGCTGGTGTTCCGCAGGGCTCCGTTTTGTCTCCGACTCTCTTCCTCATTTTTATAAATGATCTCTTGTCTGAAACTTCTAATCGACTTTATTGTTTTGCCGACAACTCTACTCTCAGCTTCTCATACTCGTTCCCAAATTCAGGTCCATCTCCTTCGAAAGTGAACTTGCAACGATACATTGCTTAATGGGATGGAAAAAATCGTGTGTAATTTTCTTCGAAAACTCAATTTCGTTTAATTTCGTTGAAGCAAAATGTACCTCCTATGCCTTGTCCTTAAATGACATTTTCATCGAAAAAGCTGTCAGTCCTCGGTATGTGTGTCAAAGATGATCTTCATTCTCGAGACCGCTAAAAACGCTACTAAATGTTTAGGATTTCTGTCTATCGGTGTAAAAAATTTTGTTGACCTAAACTCGAGTATAAGACATCTTTGGGCAGGTAGAGCCAAAACTTCTCTTCATTTACTGGATAGAATTTAGAACAGAATGTTAAGACTGATAGGAATCATTCCCATCTCTTGAACACCGTCTGAATGTTTCATGTATTTCCTTGTTTTATAGTTTCTTTCACAAGCAATGCTCACTCGAAGTAGTCAGTTGTATTCCTCCTTTCAATCAGTACATCCGTGATAACCGTTTCACTAGGATAGGAATGCTCGACAGTTCACCCTTGAAAAAAAGAGGGATTAATTTTGGGTAAAAACAATTTCCATTGGCTTCCACTTCGATTTCGATAGATTTTTGACACGCATCTGTCAGAAATTTTTGTTCAGTTAATCCAAACTTGAAAAACTTCTCCAGTTAGCTTGATATCTAAATTGACTGCAAATCGAATTTTAAAAGTTGACTCTGTTTTAACACCGAAATTACGATGAACTCGTATTGAAACACTGGATGTAAGCATATAAAGTGAGTTACAAAGCAAAATTTTAAGGATATGGAGTTGCAAAAACTGCAGACCATACATTCTGTCGAACACAATTTTGTCTCATTGACATAAACTGAATTAGTATCCTGGTCCTCTACGATCCTGAATACGTTGCTTCCAGTTTTTGATACAAAGCGTATTACCTGATGTCTTTATCTCTAAACCACAAGTTATTGTGGAAGCTGGAATTTGAAGTCATTCTTGGTTGGAGCATTGTTACCAGTATATCAAATTCAATTGTACGAAAGCGTTGGATCGGTTCAACTGCACTCCCAGGGCTTGTCGAAATGCTTTTCGAAATGTAAATGACATTGAGCCTAAGAGCCTTGTATAGACATAGAGTTGTACTCCCAGAAGGGGTTAATGGCCCCTGTAATTTTATATTGCTATTTATAATACCACTAAGAACCTACTAAAATGTTCACTAGTAAAATAAATTTACTTAATGCTAGATGTCTACTTGTCTTTTGCAATTGTTAAAACTCCACCATTGACAAGACAGAGGCCGTCGTAGTCCTCTTCCAATTATTAGCGCCAACAGAGCAATGGTGGTCTTCCTCCACTGCGACGTCCTTCCGGTTTGAATTCAAACCTTACAACTTAATTCTAAATTCATTAACAATATTCTTCATTATTTCATTTGCATTAAAACATTTTGTGCATCAAATTCTAAGATGCCCAGTTAATATTCTCATTAAATAGTTAACAAAAAAAAATAAATTTATTTTAATAATATATTCTTTTTTGTTTAATTTTTTTTTTATAGAATTCCTCAATAAACAACACACCATCAGCAGTTAATGATAAACACCATCATAATATTAGCAATAATATACAAAATAACCACCACATTAACACATCTTCATCGACACTGAACAGCAGTTCATCGCTAATATCACAAGAACAACAGCACAGTAAGATATCCAATTCGACAACAACAACAACAACGGTTAACTCGACCACAGCGACATCTGGTGGTGGAGTTGGTGGCGTTACATCGAATGTTACAGCCCTGGCGAACAATATCAATAATTTGTCTCTAAAGGAGAAACAACAACAGCTTCTAATGAATAATGATAGTTACTCAGATTCGAATAAGATCGCCAGCGAGCGATATGATAAAGAAAAAGTTCAAGCGATAAGTCGACCTAAACCCAAGGAATTAGATGGCTATGTTGGTTTTGCCAATTTGCCAAATCAGGTTTACAGGAAAGCGGTGAAAAAGGGTTTCGAATTTACCCTTATGGTTGTGGGTGAGTTTTTTTTTTGTTTATCTTGTTGATGTTTTTCTTTGAACTAATTCATTGTTTTTTTTTTTTGTAGGTGAAAGTGGTTTGGGGAAGTCAACACTGATCAATTCTATGTTCCTGTCGGACATTTACAATCAGGATCAACATCCGGGACCATCACTACGTATTAAGAAAACAGTTGCCGTTGAATCAACAAAAGTTTTGCTCAAAGAGAATGGTGTTAATCTTACACTGACAGTCGTAGATACACCTGGATTCGGTGATGCAGTTGATAATAGTAATTGGTAAGTATGTAAGGAAGATAGCACTGGGGGTGGCCGTGGCATTCCATTAAAAACCTTCTAAAATTGTCATCAATGGGTTGCTGGTTTACTCATTACATGTTGTTCAGGCATAACACTAACAACATGTAATTGAGTTAAACTAGTATGCCCAACAAGGATGAACACGAATAAAATAATGTGAATTATAAGCGACATAGAAATAAGACACGGCATTCTCCGCTTTAGTTCAGCCGCCATCCCTGGAGATAAAATATCTGAGACAACAACCTTCAGTCTCAGAACATCGTGCCACACATCTTTCCTATCCTTCTTTCTCTTCCACAACTTCACGCCCGCGCTGTGTTGAAACATTTAAAGGGTAATCATAATCCCTTGAGCGCGGGTAGATTATAAAAAAAAAAAAAAAAAAAAACTGCTCGATAAAAATTTAAAAGGTTTTTCTTCTTTCTAAGGTTTTTGATGCGCTCAATGCGACCACGACTTCAGAATTGCTCTATCTTTACAGGTTTTCAAGATACACCGATTTAAAAATTATTTCAAAAAGGTTTTGTTCCAAAGATTTGTTGCAACGTGTTACATTTTTTTATAAACAGAATTGTAACGGCTTCTGAAAGTACTAATCTTCTCCTTAAAAATAAATTTGGAATTTTTCCAATCTATTTACTTTTTCTCTCCAAGAAATCGTGAGTCATTTGCTGGCTTTCGTTTGATGATATGATTTTACTTAGCTTTAAAAAGGCACTTAAGTTAAACTATCAAGCCAGAAGTCTGTATTCGATCTCCAGTCCCTGCCACTTTAAAACAGAAAAATCTTTTTACAAAGTGATACTCCAAGACTATCTTTTGTTATGAAGAGTACTTCTCATCACAGCCGTTCGGAATTGGTAGAAAACAGTAGTAGGTCACCTTCATTCCTGCCGAAAACACGCAAACAAGAATGTTTGAGAATAGAAAGTCCCTAAGATCTGCATATCAACGAGCTGTTGCTCCTTAAATGTATTTCTTATTAATATGCCAAACTCATAAATTTCAATAAAAATCTTCTCGGAGAGGACAAGATACAAGATTCAAAATTACTTTTAAAAAAGAAACTATAACCCTCAATGCGATAAATATAACAGTTTAACTTTCCGCCTGAAAACTCTTGAATTTTGTTTCAACTCTTTTGGTTTCGAAGTGATCGAGTACTAGAAAATACTTGTCAACTAGTTAGAAGTACCCGATACTTGGTATTTGAAACTAAGTAAATACTATTTCTATTACTGTTACTTATTACTATTACTGGTACTTGTCATTTTAGAGCACTGAAGTACAAGTACAAGTCTCGGTACTGGTACTTGTACTTGAAGTCTTGGTGGCCTTGTATCTCACACTATAAAGGTTGGCCACACTCCTTAACTGTGGCAAACAAACAATAATGGTGTATAAAGCTTCATGGAATCGATGTACATGCTGAAGTGGGACAATGTTATTGAAAAAATTATCAATTCAAACAGATTTACGGCATCTGAAAGCAGAAGCCTTGCATTGCACTTATTGTAATATTATCCAAACCAACTAAACTCGTACTAAATGCTAAAATAGTTAATAAATTCATCTTCTTCACTGCTTTCCAAATCTTTCCGAAAGGATCTGCTTTATCCATTGATATACAAACAGAATTCTATTGTTCATGTGAATTTTAATTGCTTGAAATATCTTGAAATGGGTCAAATTTCGACAGTTATTAAACATGCATCAATATCCTCTGTTTGGAGCTGTCATGTATTCTAAACCGTTCACTTCACTCGTTCCGTGGGAAGGCTAGTCCCCACTCTTTTCTCTTCTACGATTCGGGTACTATTAGGCTCACAGATCTCATATAAGGCTAATTGAATTAACTTTATCGGACTTATCGTATGTGACAACAAATGTTTAAAATTGCAAACTGAATATATTTGGTCTAGATTTTCAATCAAAATAAAGATGGGTCAATGATAGGTGTTGACATATTGACTTTTTTATATGTATTTTTGCTGTTGGAAGGACGTTGAAAGTCCTTGCCAACTGTCTCTTTCGGATTCTCAAGAACTCTAAGTTTAACATAAAGCTGTGATTCACAGTAATTTTGAAATTTTGAATTACAACTTTATCTGGTTAGATATCCCACCTTCATTTCGAGATACCATTATTCCCGACTTTGACGTGTTAAATTATTATCAACTTCAATGTTCGCTGTGCTCACGAAGTCTACCTCTCTTCTTTTCCATAATTTGGAGTACCTTTTACACGTAAAGTAGCCTTATATTTATGTTTTCAAGTAATTAAATCTTCTCCAGTGGTTTTGTTTTTGTCAATTCATTTAAATTAATTAAAATTTTGAAAATTTACTAACAATACAATTATTTTTGTGTATATTTTCAGTTGGGTACCCATAATTGACTTTGTCGAAAGCAAATACGAAGAATATCTAACAGCTGAATCCCGTGTACATCGCAAGGCCACACCTGACAACCGGGTGCATTCTTGTTTATATTTTATCGCTCCATCTGGTCATGG
Organism: Philhelius festivus; assembly: GCA_963931855.1. NCBI lineage: Eukaryota > Metazoa > Arthropoda > Insecta > Diptera > Syrphidae > Philhelius > Philhelius festivus. Next base: position 223,899,787 of record OZ007554.1, on the reverse strand, counting down.
CCTAAAGCCACTCGATGTCGAATTCATGCAACGTTTATGCGATAAAGTGAACATTATTCCGGTTATTGCCAAAGCCGACACAATGACACCCGAAGAAGTTCAACTATTTAAAAAACAAATTCTCAACGAAATTGCTCAACATAAAATTAAGATTTACGATTTCCCCGAGCCTTTGGAAGACGAAGAAGAGGCCAAAGCCTTGCGATTACTAAGAAGTCGTGTGCCATTTGCTGTTGTCGGTGCAAATACCGTGATTGAAGTTGAAGGAAAGAAAATTCGAGGACGAAGATACCCATGGGGTATTGCTGAGGGTAATTAGTTTTCTTTAAAAAAAAAAAAAACATAAACAATATAATTTATTTGTGTTTTCCATTTACAGTTGAGAATCTCGATCACTGCGATTTTATTGCCCTACGCAATATGGTTATCCGAACGCACCTCCAGGACTTAAAGGACGTTACCAATAACGTTCACTATGAAAACTACCGGTGTAGAAAATTGGCCGGCCTAGGAGCTGACGGAAAAGCCAGATTAACTAACAAGTGAGTGTTGTTGCCTTCTGTTTGGCCGATGGGTTTTCTACTTTTTTTTTTATTGGAAAATAAGATTAAGACGAGCTTTTGTGTGTGTTTTTCGTTGGTGCTGTTTTGTGTGGATTTTTAATTATGTTTTCTGTTTATTGTTAAGTTTTTTGTATAGCTTTTAAGTTCAATTTGATTTTTTTTGTTTAAATTTAATTTCGCTGCATCAATCAGCAACATCAAATCTCCCTTAAATTGATTTACAAATAATTGATAGAATTTCATAGAAAAACAAAAAAAAAAATCATTCATCGATGTTCATCATTGTTGTATTCCTTGTCTCTTTTTTGTCATATAGTTTTTGCCCTCAAGGAATTATGAATAGCTTTATGATTGTTTGGTAAGTTCATTCCCATGTTCATTTGTGTATTCTTTGTTTTGTCATTATTTCCTCCTATCTCATTTTCTCTGTTCATTCTCAGTATGATTTACATTGTTTATTATTTTTTTTTATTTTCAATTAGTTTATTTCTGTTTAATGAGTATGATAAATAAGTATCTAATTGTTTGTAGAGAAGATTTAATTTTCAGACTAATAAATCTAGGTCTACTCAAAGAAGGTAATATTTGTGGTACAAAGATATCTGTTGGTTTGATGAATCTGGTAGTGTCAACTCATAGATTTTTCTTTCAAAAGTCATTCTCTAGCTAATCAGTCCTATCTCCAATTCCACCGTAATGGAAGACTTCTACGAATCCCGAAAAAAGCTTTCACCAAATCCGTTCGTTGAGGCAATTTGTATGAGCTTTTCCACTACGATGGATTGCATTTTTCGAAATTCGTTTCAAGATTCCGATTACGATGGAATTCGTGATAAGGCTGAATGACTCTTTTATTTACTATTAGCAATAGATTTTATTCTAGTGGATGCCAAGTTAAATTGTAGCAATATTTTTGTTGTAGTCAGTTTTATAGAAAAAAAATCGTAATTTTTCTTTTTTTAACTTTAAATTAATTAAGTTTGTTGTTAATTCTTTTCGAATAAGGTTTTTCTATAAATCAAATTTTTTATCAAGGACTCCAGAAGAACAAATAGTTTTGTTTTTCTTACCTTTGTTTTATTTTGTGGGGGATTTCCATAAGTACTGGGCATGGTATTGCTTCAATGTATGTAAATAATGTCCTACTGTCGACATTTTCTTAAATCCTTTATGTACATGATTTAAAATTTGGTATTTGATAAATGAATAATTTTTGGATTCACATGCACTGGCACAACAATTTATTTATTTTATTTTAATACAGACGCAGCCTTCAATTTGTTGTTTATGTTCTGTTCAAACTTAAGTCAAGGTTTACATTTTTTTCATGGTCAAGTTTACGAACAAGCAATGTTTGGAAATTATTGCTACCTGATTTTGTGGTTGAAACATTCAGAGCGCTTTCTCCCATTTTCGGTCGTTTATATCGTCCCGTCAGAGTCTAAGATAAAGTCGATATTTCCGATTCAACATTTACTATTGGATGTTTCTGTGCTAATATGACAACGCACAGTTCGAAATACCGAAAATATGGTTGTTGTAAGTGCTTCATTTAAAAAAAAGAAGCTTTTTACAAGAATTGGAAATCTCTCAGATTACATTGTGGTGTATTTTGCGTAAAGATCTTGACATGCACTCTTATAAGATTAAATTGACTCAAGAACCGAAGCCTATTTTGATTATTTAAAGCATCAAAACTTCTCCGATAAGCCCTTGAAAGAAATATGAAGAAAATCTTGAATATCATTATTTATGTCCTTATTGAAAAACACTTTTTCCACAGTTGTGTTCTTCCCTCTGATTGAATAGCATTTTTTTTTTAAATGAGGATAATAGAAAATCCAACTTCTTAAAGTCCAAAAATAAAACACGTTACATGCTTTACTTAGAACTTCTGCATTTGGAAGGTCCCGGCATAGACTCGTGATTGAGTACACCTTGTGTATACCTAACGTTAGTTTCAAAAGACAACTGAAAACAAGGTGTAATCTGGACCTTTTCTTCGCAGCATACAACTTTCAAATCGTCAAGCATACACAAGCATCAGTCGCCAGTCGTATAGTTTTAAATGTTTATTGAACATTTTGGTAAATAAATAAAGTTGTTTATGACTAGAAGCTTCTTTCAATTGTAGTAATCTAGAGTCTAGACTATCTTTAACTTCAACGAAAGCGTGTATCTTTTAATATTCCCCATCCACCTGACTCCTCATCTTCTAATTTAAGTCAGTTTCTTTCCTCCTCCTACCCAAATTTCATTGAATCCCACTTTCGATCCTGAGCGTTCATCCACTCCATATATGTCCAACTCTTCCCCCTCCCTTTCACATCCAATCAGGTGTATCCCCACCATTCCAATCGTTAAGTTTATTAAACAATTTGTTGACTTGAACGATGACGGCCGCTATGTTCTTTCTCGCATCAGAGAAACCACCGAATATACTTAAACGTCCGTCTTTACCTTATTTACCTCCACGATAAACATGACACCGTTTGGCCCATAGCCAAACTTTCTTCTATTCCTAAGATTTTTGAAAGCATTTTTACTTTTTACTTTCACTGCAAATCTTATCTTCTCTCCACAACAGCATGTTTTTTTAAATGGTAGATCTACCACTACTAACCTTAAGGAATTCGTTTCCAAGACTGTAAATGCATTAGAAAAAGAAAAACTGTAGGTGATATATTAAATCAGGTGGGAAAGGGTTAAATAGATTGGGTCGTATAAGTTGTTTGTAGACAACTAACTTGGTCTTCTTACTTACACCATTTCGCCCCCTGTGTAGGGGATGGCTCCAGTGCAGAGATTAGATGTCTCTCTTCAAAATCAAGTCTGCATGTTTCTTGAATTTTAGTTTGTTGATTCCCATATACTTCGTTGATGATTAATTTGACCATAACTTCAGTGTTGTCTGGAAATACTATTGTACCTGATTTGAGTGATTTGTACCTTTTCAATTTTGTACGAACTTACAGATCTCAGGCAAAAATGTAATATAATGTAAAAATGTATCTTGTCATCGTTCTCTGGTTCAATATTTAAACCCTGAATACCTCTCACGTCAAATTTTTTTTTTACTAAAAGACTCAAATTTTGTATTTTTTTTAAATTGTTCTTGATTCTGAAATATGATTCTTAACCGCTAGTTTAATTGATGAAAGCTATCCTCAGTTTTAGTTATGTATGCATTTATACTTTGATTTCGTGCAAATGGTCCTAGCGCAGACTGTAAGTTTTGAGAAAATTGATCTTTTTTATTTTGTATTATTTACTGAAGTTCATTTATAGTGTTAATACACTTTTATGTAGATAACTTCTGTAAGACTTTTGTAAACCAAACGTATGTTAGTAAAACTTACTATCAGCCCTATTACTATAGTAAATTATCAATTAATTATTGATAAATATTGAATATTAAGATTCAGAAAAAAAAGTTGTGAGTTACAAGTGCAAACTTCGAATAAGTAGTGTTTTAAAATTTCAATATTTGTCAATTATCAATTGATAATTAATAACCGTAATAAAAATGAATAACTAGTCTTTTGAAGCATGCTATCTTTTCTTCTATAAAACATGACTAGATTAAAATTAGTAAATATTTATTAAAATTGTTATAAACTGTTAGATTGGGTACCATTATTTCTTTTTTTTTAAATTAAAATGTATCAATTATCGTCAATATTGTTTTTGGTTTAACATACCTCTTATTTGTTGTAATTTTGATTTAATTTAGATTTTTATTATAAGATTTTTTTTTTTATTTATGATTTTTTAGGTTTTATTTTGCAAAGTAAGCTAAAATGGCACTTGTAAGCCCTCTTCTATGTGTGTGATATTTTACGTTTTTGTTGTTATTTTTTTTTTTTTTACAAAGTTTCCCCTCTTTTTAGTTTTTTTTATTAAATTATTATGAAAACAAATTTTCAGGAATCCACTTGCTCAAATGGAAGAAGAAAAACGTGAACACGATTTGAAAATGAAAAAAATGGAAGCCGAAATGGAACAAGTCTTCGAAATGAAGGTGAAAGAAAAGAAACAAAAACTTAAAGATTCTGAACTTGAACTAACAAGGCGACACGAGGAGCGTAAGAAGGTAAGTTGTCATATTTTTTTTTTTTATAATTTTGTTTGAAGGTTTTTTTTTTAGAAAATTGTGAGTTTTATAATAAGATATTAAACTCTTATACACAATATGATCTTAGAGAGATTAAAAAGAATTATTAGATAGAGAGCTCATCATGAATGCTTTTTGAATTCGAAAGTTTTGTTCCTAGAACTTCATTACCTAATGTATAAATATTACATAAAAACAAACAAAGTTATATAATTTTTAGACTTGGATGAGTAAATGGTATACACAATACAAATATTCACTCTCAATTAAATTTAAAGTCGTAATTAAAAATGCAATATATGTATAGATTGTCAATGCAATTTGTAAGTTTCCCATGTTTCTTGGGGAATTTCAATATAATGGGGAGGGTTAACTTGGGGGCTAGTCGGATTTATTTAGAAATCTTTTTTTTTAAAGGTTTGAATATAGTAAATTCGAAATTTAAGGAGTTCCGAATTACAATTAATAAAAAACATGAGACGTATTCACGATAAGTTTCTCAGATTCACAAAAAAAGTACTTAATAAGATAAAAGATATATGATTGGAAGAGACAAAAAATAAGTTAACTTTGTTGTTGATTTTAAACAAGGACATATTAAATTTTTAATAAACTTTTTTTTTAGTGAAGGACTATTTTTAGTACTCTAAACAAATATTTTCGGTTTTACAAAATCTTGTGAAACTTGCTAACTTTACTTAAGTTACGATATACATTCAAGGTGAATTTGAACCCGAACGAACAAAACGTATCCAGTTAATTCAAATTAGTTTAGATTCGAACCCCTATTACGGTTGTCAATTATCAATGCGCTATTTGACGTTTATCGACGAAATTGGTCGATTGTGAAAGGTTCCAGAGTTGAATTGATTGAATTGAAAAAAAAAAGAATGGTTGTCAAAATTATTTTTTATTATTAAATTTTCAGTCAATCATAAATTCGTTGTTGAAACTACTTGCATTGTGAATCCAAATCAATGAAAACAATAGAAATGGAACGAAATATGGAAGGTATCTGGCGGAGAATTATTTATAAAATTTAAACGTCAAACGTCAATAGGCACTATTCACGATAGATTTTTATTTTTGTTCACAATGGATCAAAATATGATCAACTCGATCAATCAATTGACAAATTGTTTCATTTGTCAAATGATTGATCTTTAATCAGCGTAATAAATCTATCAATTTAAATTGTTTCTATGAAGAATGTATGTCCATTCGCTCTGCATTCCGCTAGACTAGCGCTATTAACTCACACTGACAATGTACAGTTCGTAGATTAATTTTCGACATCAAAGCATTCTCAATTTTCATCTTGTCAAGTTTGACAGGGATGTCAAAATAGGAAATGAACCTATTCTACGATTTGATTCTGTGATATGCGATCTGTTTGATGATGTGGAATTGGATTAATTCACTGGATACGCCATTGAAGTCAGGATTTCTCACTATAGTTCTTTAATGTTACATTGTTTGCGATATCCACATTCGTTCTTTCACTACAAAAAGAAATTCGTCCTAGTCAATGTTAGAGGTTCGTAATTTTCAGACACCCAAATTACACGGGAAGTGTCTTTCGTCGATTGAAACGTGATCAACTTGGTTGACGGATCGTTTATCAGAAAACGACTTATTTAAAAAAAATCAGTACACCTTGGGGTTGCCACACAGTTGGCGTCAGATTGACAAACTTTTGAGCGAAAAAAATTCTTAGAACACTGAGCAACAACTTTTCTGAACAATTCTGAAATTTTTCAACATATATGACGGTTATAACCAGTTTCGAAATCATAGCACCCCATTATGACTTTTTAAAGTTTGTTTTTTAAGTTTTTTTTTTTTAATGGTTCAATTTTTAATGACACTTCCGCATAGATCCGTCTGAGTTTGGGCGATGGCCTGTGTTATGTTCACCATAAGAATATCGTTCGATTGTGATTTATTCGCATAGATTCGCGACTTCGGGAAACCCCACAAGATTACGTCTAGCAGGGTCAAATCGCAGACCTTGGTTGCCAATTCGCGTCATCTCTGTGAGAGTTAAACTTACTGTCAAATCGTTCATGCAGAATCTCAATCGTGGCGTTCGTTGTGTGCCATCCTGCTGGAACCGCATGTCGTCTAGGTCCATATTGAAAAACCTTTTATAAGTTTCACGAAGTATTTCGGTCGAAATACGAGTAGATCTGAAAACGTCACCAATAATTCTCTACACGGAATTCGCCTCATCCATTGTGGAGAGTAATTCACTCTTTTGTGTATGGTAATTTATAGAGACATCATATTCCTCTTTACATTTGATGATTTCACCGTTCGTTAAGTGTAGCTCTAGGTAAAGTTTTTTTTTGATATAAGCAAAATATAATTATAAATTTAAGTAAAATATAAATTAAATAAGTGTTTTAAAAGAATCGCTTAAAACCCATTTTGTTTTTCAAACAGGCCCTCGAAATACAGATACGTGAATTGGAAGAACGTAGAAGAGGATTTGATCAGGAGAAGAAGGATTGGGAAGAGTCAAACCACATTACACTAGACGAACTCAGACGACGAAGCTTAGAAGCGAATAGTAAAGAGTGAGTACTTTAAAATAACATAAATGTTTTCTCTACTTTCTTTTCAAATTTTTGTTGTTAACTTTTAATTCTGTTTGTTTGTCGCTTGGTTTATTTTATTTTATTAATTTAATTTTTATTTTTATCATTTTCTTTTCCATCTTCATTTTCATTATGTTTTTGTGTTGGATATAAATTCATTTAAAAAATTTATATATAATTTTTTTTGTTCCTACTATTAACTTTTCTTGCCTTTAATCTTTCTTTATATATATTTTTTTTCTTATCAATTTATTATGTAAATAACTACAACAAAAAAATTTTATTCGATTTTAATACTAAATTTCTTAATTAAGAAATAACAAAACACGCAAACATAAATAAGACTTAAATTTATGTATATTTGTTTTCTTATACATAATTTGCAAGAAATTTTTTGTTTGTTTGAATACTAAAAATAAATAAAATTAAAAGAAAAAAAACTATGACACTACAAACTGGGATATAATATGCATTTTCCAAAATCATTTATCATATTTTTCTTCTTCGATTTATATGTTCCTTTTTTTTTTCTTCTAAAATTTTTAATAAAAAAATAAAACTACTACATGTCTGCATTCGAATGAGTGTGTTTTTCATTTGACGATTTTTACAGAAATATTATTTTTTAAATTTATTGAAAGAATTATGTATATGCGTGTAATGATTAATTAAAAACAAATAAACAAAGGTTCACTAAATTAGTACAATTAAAATTTTGGGGAGTTTAAAATTGTAGAGATTTCAAAAATATTATTTTTTTTTGTTTTCGAATGTTGAAATTTACGTATGCTATTGGAAAAGAAACTATAAAAAAAGTAGTTTGTTTGATTTATGTTTACTATTTTTTTTTTAAATGTAATTATTTTCTTTGCGATATTTTATATTTTTTTTGTATTATACCTTGTTTGTTGTACGGATTTTTGTTTGGATTATTTTTTTTTTTGTTGAATTAATTAAATCTCTATAATTCCCTTTAAAAATATCAGTTATACGAATATTGTGCTCGAAAGTTGCTTAGTTTTACGTAGATCTGCTAAACGATATCACTACTTTTCACGTAAAATTAAAAATATTAATAAATTATTTTTATCCATATTTGTTTGTTTTGAAATGAGTTTTTTTTTATTTAAGTTTTTATTTGAATCGTTAAATATGTATCCATTTTGATTTGTATATTTTTTAACTGAAGATTTGCTTATAAAAGCAAATATAGTTTTCTTTTAAATTTATTTTTATTTTGCCGTCAAAATAAACAGCGGTTTAAGTACATAATTTTATATGGATTGGGGCATAGGTGAACACAACACACATTTATATTGTCAACTCTTTGAAAAGTCGTAAAGTTCCAAAGATAAATATGTGGTCTTGCAATAGAAAATACAAAAACAATTTGAGCATTTGAATTTTTTATTACAAAATGTATAATAGTTTATTAATGGAATTCTGATAAATAAGTTTACAAGTCTAACTTTAATTAGTGCTCCTAATAAATCTTAATGCGTTTTTGCATATGTTGCAAAATATTGACAAAATTTAATATTAAATTAAGATCCATTATGCTCACAAGGGTGGGAGTAATGTAGTAATAGGAAGGGTAATAGGAAGGATTTAATGAAAGTATTAGGTATGGGGTGTCTCACTGAACCATCCTGATTTTTGAATAAAGTTAGTGGCAAAAATGGGTCGTTGCTTAGTTTTCTAATTTTGGTTAGGCTGGGGTATTCACAAAGGAATGAAATGAGCCCTCTTCCACTTCTTTGTCCTGACACCCTCTGCATAAATCAGATGTGCTGATGTCAGGAACCCCCTAAGGGTTCCAACTAAGATAGACAATTGAGGTCTGCTAAGCTTCAGTAGATACTCTGTTTTTTGTCTTGATATATCTGGCCAAAGATTCCTTGAAACCTGACAGGCGTCAATTGTTTACCATGCAACGGCACTATGGCAACGAGAAACCAGTTTTGATTTCGTGACAATTGACGAAATGGTTCTTATTACCGCCTGGCTATCTATGAATATATCATATGTTCTTGTCTGTCAGACTGCAGGTGGGGGTGTAGCGTGCTTGAGCAGTTTAAGGTTTGTTCAGGGCTCTGTTGAACTCTACCGGTGTTGCTGCGGATACACAATCCATGCACTAACGTGTATGGGTGCTGAACCGGTAATACTGGTTTGATGTTCTGATGGGCTTGTCCATCGATTTATCGGTGGGCCGGTATTGCTACCGTGCATAAAGCTGTCATTCCCGGTTCCTATCGACCTTCTCGCGGTGCCTGTGGATAGGTTACTGTAATAGTAAATGAATTAACTTTATAGGAACAGTCTGGACGGTGTCCTTAAGGTAGGAATCCGCTTAGGAGTGTAACAACCCACCAGGGGGGTCACATTCTTGGTTGTGGTTTCTACCTCAACTATAGCTGGGTGTGTGTATATCTGGGGTTGACAGGCCCCATAATGGTGGCGAAGCTTGACCGGAAGCTATATTCTGGTTCCACGGGAGAAAGTGCCCAGGAGTCTGACGGCTATAGCGTACGTCTTCTGGCTCTCCTATTCTATCTTCGGATAGTGAGGTGCAGCTGTCGCGTGCGTGCCTTTCTTTCTCAGACTATCTATGAGGTAGGCCCCTAGTGGGAGTATCGTGGTGGCTTGGTTTATTCCGAACGCGGAGACACATGGTTTCCAGACGTTCCTGGATTCAAGAGGTGTTAGATAGACCTCGCCTCCTAAGCAAGAGCTGTGTTCATGCCTGCAACATGTCACAACTTTGCGACCGAGATGGCTTCGGCTATGTCAGGGTTAATGGTCAGGACCCAATCTGACTCCGATGGAGGTAGGCCTCCCGTGGGGTAGAGCCGGTAATCGGCAGGTATTCACGTTAAACCCAAAGACGATCTGTCTGTCAGACTGCAAGCACTTCCGCTTGGAAAACACTGTAAAAGTTTGGGAGCTTTTTATGAGTGGGTTGTTTGAAAAGATGCCTAACCCTACTCCAGCTTCTGTTTCTGAACGATACATGATTTGCGTTACGGACCCCGTTTTCCATTTATATCTCCCTTGTTTAATGCTGCCTTGGCCTAATTTCAATAATAACTGGTTTACGACCAGAAGCTAAAGCAAGGGAGATAAGACACCTTCCTATGGCGTACAGCCGTACACCTGCACGTCCTAACTTTAAGTTTGATATCTGCATGAACAATTTTAGTTTGAAGCATCGGTTCGATGCTGACAGAGTCTAGGGCTTGTCGTATCGCGCCATTTTCAACATTGTTTTTGAAGGGCCTTCTTTGCCAAGGAATGCTCCTAGGGTAAATTCTTTGAAGTGAATTGATTTCTCAATTATGAATGTATGCATGATGGATCTGCGAGAGAACACTATCATTTAGCTCGCGTTTCTATCAGCTTTTCTAAGGTCTTAAGAAGAAAGGATAGGCTAATTTGTTTAAAATCTTTCGATTCAGTGTGTGTAGGCTTGCCAGCTTTCGGAATGAAAATGACATTGACTTTTATACAACGTGACAAAATATAAGTGATATTTAGACATCACTTGAAACGGTCTTCTTTTACGAGTTTTAGCGTCTTGAAGTTGAAAAGTTAAGTTTTGAAATTAAATTAAAAAAATCGATTTAGTTATGTTAAATAAAAAAATTAAATAATTTCCGTGATAACTAAACAAAATGAATTTGAGAATATTTGGCTTAGTACAAGCAACTAGACGAATTACTTGAAAATTGCATTTCTAGTTTTGAGTCCCTTTTTAGTTGTAACTTTTAAGCTTCACGGTGCGGTGATCTGGATGATCGATCAATCAATCGGATTGTTTACTGTTTCGGTACCAGTCAACAGGCTGTCTTTCTTGGCACGGTGGTGATGGTGCCGGATGAGTATGATGGACCGGTTGATAGAGTGATCCGAATTCCCATAATTGTGCAAAGGCAAACACACAGACCTCAAGATCTACTTAATCCTCTCTTCTTTTTTGGAACTCAATCCAAACTAGATGACTCCGTGAGTGTCCACAGTTCACCATATCAATTCCATCCACAGGTTCACACAAGTTATGGTATCAAAATAGCGCACTTCAGTGCTTATTGGGCCACAGGGCTCAACTGTCAGTGGTCGCCATTTCTGCCTGCATAAGTTTAAGCTATGGCAGAAAAAAGGGAGTTTATCTGTTCCAAATATGTCACAGATCAATTTTTGGATTAAGGCGATTGCGACCATTTATCTAAGATGTTACGAACGACAGCTACTATATATACTTTAATAGAAAAAAATACGAAAATTAGAATTTTGCATGCTTTTAGAAACTTAGAAACGTGCATTTTCATTAAAAGCTTAGTCAGTAGGCGTGTTTTTGTAAGATATGGCAACTTTGTTAAATTCAAGCACAACGACGACAAATTAGAGCTATAATTTGTTCTTAAGTGTCAGTGGATGAATTGAATTGATTGTGATGTTCTAAATCTAAATCATTTTCATATTAAAAAAAAAAAAACTAAACTCTTAGGTAAACTGTATCTTTTGCAAATAAATATTACTTTTTGTTGGTTTTATAAAAAAAAAAAAAGATAACCCGAATTTGGAACCATTAATAAATAATAATCGATCATCTGCAACTTTCGTGCGCAATAATAATATTTAAAAAAAAAATCACAAAGAAAGATTAAGAAAAAAAAAAATAAGTAATGCTTAGCAAAAAATAAATATTTAAAAAAAAAACAAGAAAAATGAAAAATGAAAGAAACCAAAACAAAAAAAATACCCCCGACATTTTCCAGGACCGCATCAGTAACATCACGAGGTTCGGATGAGTCGAAGGGTCGGCGTGTTTTTGGATCATTATTGCGACGTCATACTAGTTTTGGAGCCCCTGATGCTCATCTACACAGAGGCGGCGGCGGCGGTGGCAACACTCCAGCCGCCATACCATCCGCTGGAATCAACTCAACCAATTCATTACCACCAAATTGTAATAATGAAGAAAATAATCAAACTCATACTAAAAATTAAACAAAAAAAAAAACAACAAAAAATTCGCAAATTTCTATGTCTAGAAACATATCAATTTATTATCAATGAAAATATGTTTTATGCATTTATTTTGATTTTACTATTTCAATTTTTTTTTCTTCAAATTTTTTGTTTAAGTATACCTAGTTTTAATTTTCTTGCAAATTCCTAAAAAAAATTATTGTGTAATTTGTTTTTTTTTCTTTCAAAACTTATGTAGTTATTGTTAAGGATTTTATGTATTTTTTTTTTTAAATTTTGTATTAGATTTAATTTTTCCAATCATTTTCCTTTCCTTTTTTTCGGTTTTTCTGTTCTCAGTTTTTGTTTTTTATTAATTGACAATTCTCTTAAGGAAAATACTAATTTTTGTTTTGTTAAATTCAGATTCAGAATTCATATTTTTTTCTATCCTGGTTAAATAATTATGTACGAAATTCTTTAATTGGTTTTTTATTATTATTATATCCCAGTATGTAATTCTTATTTTTATACTTTACAACACGCACACACATACCTACATATAAACATTTGTAAAAATTTGTCAGTACATTTTGTTTAAATGCTCATTATTATTTTCATCACACCCCCGCACAAGCTCAGAAAGACATTTTAGATTAAGTTTGCTTTGATGTGTGTCATTATTGCTACAAAATTCACTTTTATCATAATCACAATAATTATTATAACAAAACTGAAAATATTATTCTTGTCATAATTTACCTACACACGTTGGAAATAAAAACATTACATAACATTAATTTTATAATTTTTTTTAGTTTTATTATTTTTATTTTTTTCGCATGGCTGATTTTGACTTGTTAAAAAAGATACATTTTGAGGTGAAAATGTGTGGATAGATGTGTTTTGGAATAAATATTTGAAGGTGTTTGAAAATTAATATACATACTTAATAAGAGTTTTATTTAAAATTATTTTTTCTAAAGTTTGTGTGAAGTGATTTTTATATTTAAATAATAAAGAAGACGATACCTCTATCTATCCAAAACCTATCTCTGTTGTTGGAAATATTTTCAAATAGGTACATACATACATACTTTGTCCTGAATAAGGAATGCATTATGGCCATGGCCGTAGCTAGGGGAGGGCATTAGGGGGCAATGCCCTACCTTAAAACCTCCAATGCCCTACCTTAAAAATCAACTATCGTATCGTAATGCCACTGATTCAAAAACTGGTTTTCCAAAACACGAAAAATTGATTTCCCATAACCAAGCTATGGCGATGTGGCAAGATAAATTAAATAGAGTCTCTACAACTATCAGTGTTGAAACGTTGATACATTAAAAAGCTTAAGAGAGACATAGGTACTTCGTTAGGTCTATAATTGAGGTTATACAATTTGTCAACGAATTAGCTTTGCGTGGAAATTATATTTTGGGGGAAGAAAAAGAACAAGGATTATTTCAGAATTTGTTTGAATACACATGCATGAAAGATCCAAATTTGAAAGATTCTCTTACTCGTATCTGCGAGACAAAATATAGAACATCAGAATTCTCAGCCATTCAAGTCTGAGTATTTCGAAACATTGGACATACTAATTGCTAAATTACAAAGGAGATTTTCTGACAGGGACGATTTACTAAATTCAGTAGCGAGTATAGATGAGTTGGATGTAGACAAAATGGTACCGTTGAAAAACTTAAGTAAGTGTGAGAAAACAAAACAATTTGTAAAATGTACAGTTTCACTAAGCCACTTTTATTTCTAAAAGGCCAATAAACGAACCAAAACAGATAAATTTATCAGGTCAACAAACTTTAAGACTTTTAGCGAAAACCCATTGAATTGCAATTTGGTGCAACTGGTAATAAGTTCTTCTTCTTCTTCCTTTTCTTCGGCGCTGTTATGATCTCGATGTCGAGGGGATCATAACTCTCCCACGTATCTGCTTCACACTAGTGATCCGCCTGTGGGGTTCGCCGGGTTGACCTCAGAAATCGGCGGCAAGCCTCCCGGTTTTGTATTGTTCCATTTCTGAGGCCAACTGAATGCTGGTGTTTTTGCATTTGTTTGTACCAGGAGTGTTTAGGCCTACCTTTCTTTTTATTCCGAATTGGAACGTTGTATGATATTGCCTTTTTGACGGGGTTCTCAGGATCTCTCCTTTGAACATGGCAATACCAACTGAGTCGGTCGTGTTCAATTTTTTGGGAAATGGTATTCTTAACATGAAGGCTTCCTCGGATCTTCGTACTTCTAATTCGATCAAGCTTTGTAACTCCTGCTGTCATACGAAGCATCTTCATCTCAGCTGCCGTTAGCTTACTCTCATACTTTTTGTACATTGTCCAACATTGTGAACCGTATGTGAGTGCTGGACGCACAACTGAAGTGTAGATGTTTCCTTTCAGCTTAGGGGGCATTTTTCGGTCACAGAAGATAGCAGAATTTTCCCGCCACTTCATCCACCCTACGCTTACGCGATGATTGATATCGTCATCACAAGTAGCTTCGTTATTTATCATAGACCCCAGATATTTAAACTTTTCACACTTGGGAAGCACTACTCCATTCAAATAAATGTCTGGAATAGGCCTGTGTGGATCAGAAAATGGGCAGCATAGGTATTCTGTCTTTTTCGCGCTTATGCGGTACCCACTTCCTTCTAGAACATCCACCCATACGTCAAGTGCTCGTTGTAGGGATATCGGGTCTTCACTTATGATGGCTCCATCGTCAGCAAAGAATAACTGATGCACTTTGGATCCGTCACTTTGCCTTCAAGCAGGTAATCAAGAACTGTAATAAAGAGCAGGGGACTCAAGACACTTCCCTGGTGTACACCTACTGTGATTTCGAATTCTTCGGTGACTCCAGCTGCGCATCTTACTTTAGTAACTGCTCCATCATACATGTCCATAATTATCCGCACATAGGTTTCTGGAACTCCTCGTTGCCTGAGGGCCACCCATATTAGATCTCGTGGTTGCCGATCGAATGCTTTTTCAAAATCAACCAATACGACATGCAAATCCTCCAAAGAATCCCGATGTTTTTCCATAATTATTCTTATACTCTGGATTGCATCCGTGGTTGACTTACCCCCGACAAACCCGCACTGGTCATCAGATAGCCTAATTATTTTTCGCAGTCGGCTACCCAAGACTCGCTCAACGATCTTCATGGTGTGTGACATCAGCTTAATCGAACGGTAATTATCACAGCTTCGAGTATCACCCTTTCCTTTATAAATTGGAAGAAGGTAACTTTCCCTCCATTGATTAGGCATGCGATCACCTCGTATAAGTTTGGAGACAAGAATCATGAGCCATCTAAACCCGATGTCTCCCATCTTTTTCCAAAACTCTGAGGGTATTTCGTCTGGGCCAACAGCTTTTCCCTTTTTGGAGTATTTTACCGCCTCACTAACTTCTTCGACTGTGACGTCGGATACTTCGCTTAAGTTAGGTGAAGCTATTGGAAAGTACAGCCTTGGAAATTGTTCGTTTAGAAGTCCGTCACAATACTGTCGCCACCTGTGAAGAATTTCGTTGTCTTCCACAAGAAGTTGGCCTTGAGCATTGTTAATGAACTTTGGCGAACAAATCTCCTGGGCATTTCTTCTTCTTTGAGCGGCTATTTTGAAGATAGTTGCGCCCTTATTCGTGTTTTGCCGTAGCTCTTGAATGGCACCAGCTGTCGGGGTAGAAATTTCATCCAGCTCCCGATACAGGTTTTCTGTATTCTTTGCTTGAATTTGGGCGCACTTCTTCTTCGCTTCTTTCTTGCAGTTTCTATATTCCAATTCGAGGCGTGACTTTTGCTCTGTATCATTAGAGGGGCACTTCGACCAAGCCTTGAAAGCCATTTTTTTTTTTAATTATAACTGATTTAGCTTCATCATTCCACCACCATGTTTCTTTGCCTTGTTGGTTGTGTCCTTTTGAAACCCCTAACAGTGTTTTGGCTTTTTCTTTGCAAGTTCTCTGTAGGAGATCCCACATACTTTGTGCTGTACTCTCTTCATTTCGAACTATATCGGTGTTGTTATACAGAAAGTTTTGCATATTCGAAATGAAAGCTTCGCCTTTTTCCTTATCCAGATTATACCATTTGATCTTCCCAAAAGTTTTTGTATGTTTGTTGTCGTTCACTGTCTCCATAAAAAATTCTGTCAGTAGGAGACGGTGTTGGTGGGCGATCGCTTCTCCTAGTATCACTTTGCAATCTTTTACCCGGGGTTTCATGAAACTAGATACCAAATGGTAATCAATCTGGGTTTCATTTCCACCACTGCTGTAAGTGACCAGGTGTCGGCTTTGTTTGACGAACATGGTATTTAGTACGATAAGACCGTATGTTTTGCACATGCTCAGGATGTCTTCACCAGGAGGGTTCCTGGTGCCGTATCCGAGGCCTCCATGGCAATCTTCATAGTCTTCGTTTGTCTTGCCGACATGTCCGTTCAAATCTCCGCCCACGAACAAAAACTCTTCCTTTGGGATGTCCTTAAGTAGATTGTGAAAGTCTAGCCAAAATGCATCTTTTTCCACCTGCTCACATCCAATTTGGGGAGCATATGCAGTGACAATATTCCACAACTTTCCTTTAATCACCAATTTAAGGGACATCAAACGGTAACTGGTAATAAGTTACTGCAAGAAAATCAAATATTTAACGTTACTTCATTCAAAGCTGCAGTGCCAAGTCTTTTTGATTGCTCCTCTTTATATGACAATAAATAAATACATACTTTAAAATTTGTCATAACAAAATTACTAAGACCCATTTGCTGAAAAGCAAATAAATATTTATTTTCAGTTTAAACGCTTATGTCTCAAAAAAGTTTTTCATGAAAATTGAACTTATAAAACTTTAATTTTCGATTAAGCAAACGGGTCTAAGTCATTTTTGTTGGAAAAAGGCAATGGGTTAAAATTGATTCTTTAAGTTTTACAATTCCATCAAGGAAAGAGGCTGCTGTGGTAAGTCACCTGAAGAGGCGTTCAAAGATACATATGAACTTTTTGCATCAGTGGCGACCATAGGATACTGTGTGCGAATCTACGTTTTCAACTTTGACTCCAATCAATATGCCTCAAAGGCTATTAATGAGTCACGAAAGAAAGGCAGGCTTGGTATTTCTGGCCTTTGAAAAGGAAAGAACCAAATCTGTTTATCTGGATAAAGTCCTTCGTCCTCCCGATATCTGAAAACCACCTTCACTAGATCAGATCCTATTTCATATCAAGTAAAATTTTTACTTCCGCCCTACTTGTTATCACCGATGCCCTACCTTGAATTCAACTCTAGCTACGGCTCTGATTATGGCTAAAACTGGTGTGCAGTATATCTGCACGCATCGATGCATACAGCGCCGCTCCCGGAACACATGTGCATACTCTCTGACGTTTATGATGCATTTTTCTGTCAAAATGAAAATAACAAACGTCATTATTTCATGCCTTTTTTATTAATTTCAGGATAACAGAAAGAAGGAAACAGGAGATAAAATAATACAAATTTTTAAATATTTCCGGATGAACTTTGAAGTTTCTAGTTTGACAAAAGAAAAATGTTCATTCCCTCATTATGCATTGATATTCAACCATTTAAAAATGTATATTGTATAACAAATCAGAAACTATTGCAACACTCTTATATAACGAAACAAATTCTTACATAACCAAAATCTAAGACGAACAATCCTGCAATGTCCTAAAGTCAGTAGAAATTTCGCTGCCTTTTCTACGTTGCCTAACAGCAGCATTACCCATCCTGTACTTGAGAACGTAAATCATTAAACAGGATAGGTATATTTCCGCACTCGTAAAGTTGCAGGAGCCCTTGGAGATCTTGATAAAAACCAATTCCGCAGGTCCTAATGGTATATCTCCCATTCTTCTGAAGATGTGTTCTTCCTCGCTGGCAAAACCATTGCGTAAGTTTTTCCATCGCTCCTACTGTTACTGGAATCTTCCCTGGAAGACGGAAAAGAGCATTTGTCTAACCGGTTCTTAAAAAATTCTGCCCTTAATACGCCTCCTTCTACCGACTAATTGCACTTAAGCCCCTTCTTTCCAAAGTCATGGAATCGCCTATCAAACATCAGCTCAAGAATCATCTCCAAAGACAGAAAAGGGCATGTCTGACTGAAGAGTGGAACAGTTCTTTTCATTATTTTGGAAAAAATACGATTATTGCGCTTCATATTTCTAAGGCATTTGATAGAGTTTGCCACCAGACTCTCTTATCGAAAATGCGTGCGTTTGGTATCAACGAAATCCTTATTCTTTGGATTAAAAATTACCTTCTAGATCGTTCAATACATCTTGTGTTGGACGGTTTCAAGAATGATCTTCACAAAATAAGTGGTGCTGCTCCGCAGGGTTCCCTTTTCTCTACGATTCTCTTCCTCATTTTTATAAATGATCTGTTGTCTGAAATAATAATGCTTATTTTGACATTCTCATGAATATTCTATTCGTTAGAATGATCCTATTCCTTCGAATGAACTTTCTTAATTTTGAGAACGAATAACATTCATTTGCGAAAGATAGCATAAAATGAACTTCAAAAGAGATTTACATATTTTCATTATCAGCTGTTTGAAATTTATTATATTTCTATTTGAATTAGTATGACCGTTTTATATTTTTTTTGTTTCTAAAGATTTTATAGATGTTGGATAAAGAATCAAGAAACAAAATAAATAATACACTTTTTCATTTTAAAGTAAAGTTTAACCATAAAGAACTACATATTCATTACATTTTTTGTGTCAACTCAGCTGTTTTGAAACTATTCTTAAAAAAATAAGTTGTTCATGACGCGTTCTAAATTTTTATTTTTTTTCGTATACACTTGGTCACACTAAAATATCAAAAACAAAAGAGAAGTGTTTGTGAAATGTCAAAATCAAAAAGTGAAATCTTTGTTTGGTTGTAATTGTTTTGTTTATTGTTTAATAATTTAAATTTCTTTGATTAAAAACATAAAATAATAAATAAAAAATAAAAATATGGCATTTCTGTTGTTTATAAATGAAGATGGTGTTGAAGAAGTGCGGAGGAGAAGGATAGTGGATGCTTTCCGTATCAACGCGGGTGGTAAAAAAACCCTTTGCTGCCACCGGGTTTTCTTCCATTATTTTGATTAACTTTTCCTTTTGTTCGCGGTTTGTCCAGTTGGAATACGACCTTTAAACATAAAACAACAAAAAAATTATTAAAAGTAATTTATTTTCCATGAAATAATTAAAAACTTACATGTTTTGTTGCTTACTCGACAGAAAAATTCAAACGACACAAAAATAACATTTAATTCTGTTCTTTCGAATGTCAAAATTGAATTAGCTTTCGCAAATGAATGAACTTTCTATGGATTGAGTGAACTTTCGATTTGTTCGATTAACATTCTAATCGCCAAGTCTCAAAATCTAGTTTCAACGAATTCGACTCACTTTCGAACGAAAGAGAATGTCAAAATAAGCACCAATAATACGCTTCTACGACTTTATGATACTCGTCCCCAAATTTACGTTCATCTCCTTTGTGGTATCGAAACGATATCTTTAAATTAAACTCCGATCCTTAAAGCATTGCTAAATGGGATAAACAAAATTGTTTGAAGTTTAATGCTTCGAAAACTCAATGATGTTTAATGTCGTTGAAGCAAAATGCGACTGTCGTTGAATAGCGCTTTCATCGAAGAAAACGAAAAGCTGTCAGTACTCGACAAGTGTGTCAAAAACAATCAGTTTCCGTTGGAATGACTACATTCTCGCCAAAAATGCTTCTAAATGTTTAGGAAGTCTCGACTGTTCAAGTTTTTTAAGATTTGAATTGTTAGTAATTGAGTAAAATAAAGAAAACTTGGGAAGTAATCCCACCATTTTCAACAGTGGGTCCGTTGCTTTTATGTATGATAAATGCGATTGCGAGGCTGAGGAAACTGCTCCCGATATACGAGAGCACTATTAATGACATCGAATTTGGTTCCAAAGTGGCTTTAATTCTTAACCTATTCCATGGCTGAATGTAATATAAACTCCCTTGAATTTTTTTTCATCAACATCTGATAAAGTTTTATGAAACATTCATGTTCTTAGAGTGATTTCACTTTTTGCAAACGATTTTTTTGTGTCGAGTGGATGCGCTATTTTACCAAATTCTGTCATTATTCGAAAATGAACTCGATATTATAATTGATTGGTACAATAGATCTGCAGGTCGCAGTGCAATAACCCTCCGATACATATTCATAATTGATGAAAATTTTGAAAATGTAGTTCTGGGACCACAATGCAAAGAGTACAAATTGCTTTCACCTTAATAGTACAGTCAATTTTTGGGTTGGCTCACGTTAGAAAGAATGATGGATATGCTAAATTTTTCACAATATGTTGTCCACTTTATTCAAACAAATCCACCCTCCCATTTTTGGTCTCACATTCGAAGGAAAGTTTATCGAAGTTAATAACCCTGAATTCATCAACTTCACTTCTGCATTTTAGGTTTTACTAAATATTTTGCTTCAGGTTAACTGAGCAAAAAAGTTTTCGAGACAAAAAATTTGTATAACAGAATTGTAGAGACTCCCAACGAACTGAATTCTGAATATTTGCTGTAAAAGTTTCTTAACGAATAGCTAAATTTTCAGAAATACTTGAAAAATAAAAATTTTCTCACTTTGTTGGACTATATCTTTTTTTTTAATATTAATAAATCAAAAAATTGTTGTGAACAATTTTTGTAATTCTCCACATTTTTCGTATTACAATTTTTTTTTGTATGATTAAATAAACAAGATGGCGGGAAAATGCAGAATTTCACGAGTTTCAAAAATCAGTGCTATGATATTCGATTAGTTCTTCGAATGATAGAAAATCATTTGGGTGTGATAAAAACTGCTAGAAATTTTCATAAATACATTAGACTTAAAGTTATCAGTGTTAGGTTACTGTATTTCTTAATTCGGTCCAGTATTTTGAAAGATTTTTGACTCTGGATATTTTGGACTCTATAATTTTGTAGTTAAGTATATCTGTATTTGTCTGACCAACAGCAAACAAGATCGAATCGAATTGAATTTTGGTCAAAATTGCGGAAAATAGTAGAACTGGTAAGGTTGGGTTATCCCACTTCTGACTATCTGTAACATCATATTCAAACCTAAACATTTATATGGGTTTTTTAAATAAGGGTATAATCTGCGAGCTTTTTTTATAAATTGGTGTCTTCGATTGCTGCACTTTGTACTTAAATATTTCACATTAAAAAAGCATTGGTTGGCTTTGTATAAAATTACGTCACTGTTTCTGCTTAAGCCATTTGTCAAACAAATAAATTACAAAATAAAATTCTATGTTCTAGTTCCGTTTCAACGTGTTGTTTAACATAAACCAAAAACACACCAACGACTTACATACATATGGTTGAAAAGAATTGCTGTTTTGAAAAAGTAAAGAGAAAAACTTTAAGGACAGTTCGATGGCAAGCCATATAAAAAATGGTGGTTTTTCTCCTCCAATAACGAAGAGCAAGGTGAATTGCAAAATTAAAGTCTTCTACTGCACAAAATTCTGTAATATAACATATCTATGTATTGTATACCTACAATCTTCATACTTAAACATGCTTTAAACCAACACATAATTTACTAAATACAAAAAAAAAATAAAAACTGGAACTCAGTATATTTCTTCTTGAATGTGTTTTGAATTTTGAAAATAATTCAATGTTTTTCATATTTGATGAGTTTTTTTTGTTTTTTTTTTAATCAATGTTTTTTGAATTCATCTTAAGTTGCTGTGAACATTCTGTTAACTCAAGCCATTCATCGTAGAGTTCATTCATTGAGTTTGTTTTAAATGCATGTAAACTTTTACAGTAGTTATAGAGATCGTCATCTGTTCCCATCAAACTTGACTAAAACATGGTTTCTAGAAGAAGAAAAAAGGAACTGAATAAAATTTAAATGATGGAAATATTTTTTGGTAATAAAAACCTTTTAACAGCGAATACACAAAGAGTTGAAATCATCTGCTACTGAAAAGTTTTGACATTTATTTTTAACACGCTTTTTTGTAGAGTTCAGAAAAAACTTAGGCTAGGCTGCAATCAGTTCTGCTTTCATACTGGAGACATATGTGTAAAGTACTAGAGGCATATAGTCAGTTCCTGGGACACCCTCTTGAAAAAGGATCAACGAAATTAATGAGGTTTATACCAAATAAAATTTACCCGAAATATGAAAATTGTTACGTGAATAATTTTAGGGAAATTTGGCTGTAATTTTATTTGACTTTTTTTTGTAAGTGATACTTAATTTGAAGGATGTTCACGATATCAGAAAATTCTTCATTTTTCTGAAGTTCCCAATAAAGTCCAATCAGTCCAGTCGAATCATCGTTGAAAAGGCCCCACCTTGGATGCAGAAATACTGACTGTTTTGTGACTTGTTCGACTTTGGCCTATTTAAAGTATGTACTTAAAATCAAATTTGCACCATTTGATATTTTTTTTTTACCAAAGGTTTTTCAAAATGCAAGTTCAAAAAAATGCAAATTGGATTTTAAGTTTTTCAAATAAGACCTAATCGATCTAATAACGTGTGCAGGGTCAAATAATTATTGATCATTCGACAGCTTATTGACCATTATAAAGTTTACTATGACCGTTTGTTTAGAAAATCGTTTGATGCTTATAGTTAAATAGTTCCACCTTATGCGAAAGTCATCTTCATACATTTTTAGAAGACCATCTAAAAATATCATCGAAACAAAAAAAATCTCTTTTAGGTTTCTTAACTCCGATTTTGATTTTGTGGAAATCAGTTTTTTATCCTTTCATTTAAGTTAATTTCCATATTAAACAATTTAAAGAAATGTTTGGTAAAAAATAATTACTTACCTAACTAAAATTAGTTCTTTCAGTTTCGTCAACTATTGTATATCAACAAGGTTTATATTGGGTGGCCGATTAAATTCTATAGGATGAAAAAAGGTAAAAAAATCACATTGCGCTAAGTTTGTGGTGTTAGCATAGCAGTCTTCAAGTAATGTTTTGGTCTTGTGTGTTCTTTTAAATCCATAGAATATTTTTTGTTCTTACACGTTACGTTTTTATCTAAAAAAAAAAATTATAATTACAAAATTAATTTTTAAAATTAATTAAAAGACGTAACGTGTAAATGGTTTATTGTTCACAACGTGTGAACCAAGAGTGATTTTAATTTTCCATTCATCAAACTTCGTAGTGTGTTAAATACAAAGCTGGCTTTATATCTTCATATCATGTAGTGTGTAGGTACTTTACCTAAATTTTTCATTGACAACAGAAGAACGAACAATTGAACGAAGCTCATATTCATACTACTTCGTTTTGTTCGTTAAGTTAATTGGTCTTAGACGAAATGAGATTGACATTATGATTGATGATTGAATTTGTCTATTGTGATTTTAACCAACCAATTTGTTTGGTGAACAGACCACAAAGACCGAATTGATTACCATTGGCACAGGTTTAAAATCTATTGGTTTGGTTTTTCATTTTCTTAAATCTGGCTACAGAAATATTTGAACCTTTTCCGAATTTGTTCGTTGTTCACTAGTTTTTGTTTGGTTTATTCCTTGTGTCGGATGTGCTGTGAAATAACGTCAAGAGAAATAAGCTCGAATGTCAAAGTTTCCAATTTAAGAAATAAAAATGACAGTCCTATGCACTAATACACAAAAGATTTAACTTTTAATGAATTCAACGAAATTGGGACTTCGTTCATATGAATTAACTTGAGGAACGAAATTCCAACCTAAAATGAACTGCCTTTACATGAAAATGATTACCAAAATGGAGACTTTATTCTTTATGTATTTCGTGTCAAAAGAACTAACTGGAGAAAAATGAAACAATCAGCTATTTCTATAAATAGCGTTTTTTTTTTTAAAGAGCTGTGACCCTGTACCAGGAAAAATTAACTTTTTCCAAATTATAAGTCAGATCTGAAGATGAAAAAATTTAATCCTGTTTAAGTGTAGCGACTGAATATAATGCAGTTGAAATTTCAAATGACCTTAACTCCTAACTGGTCAAATCAGTAAGATACTGTCATACCCTTTCGTAAAAACGCACATTTTTGTTTGCCAAGTTGAGCTCATTTAAACTTTTAATTGATTTGATTCATATGAACTACAAGGGCGGTCCGATAAGTACCTAGCCTCACCGCCCGATGGTGCGAGTATCGCAAGAGAGATTTACTATCGTCTAGTACATTCTTTTAGACGGCTACTGCCAACCGAATCGGACTCGTAGTTTTGCTTTGATCACGTGTTAAAGTCAGGTTTTCCGCGAATTTTAGAAAAATGGAAAATAGCAATTTAGGTTGGTGAATCGATTCTTCTTTTTGGAAGGGAAATCGCGCAGCGAAGTCAAAGAGCGCTTGGATACTGTATACGGTGACTCTTCTCCTTCGATGGCGACCGTCAAAAATTGGTGTAACGAATTTCAACGTGGTCGCACATCGGTTTTTGATGAGCCACGCCCAGGTGCCCCGAAAATGGCTACCACGGAAGATAACGTGTCAAAAACCCCCGATCTCGTATTGGCAGACCGCCGATTGAAGGTGCGCGAGATAGCTAAAACAGTAGGCATCTTAAAAGACCGCGTGAGTCATATCCTCCATGAAATTTTGGGCATGAGAAAGCTGTCGGCGCAATGGGTGCCGCGATTGCGGTTCAAAAAAAATCCTTATTGATGTTACCTCCCACTTGGAACCATTTTTTTTTTATTTTGATGTTCTCAAAAACGGTACCACCAATTTTGATATATTTTTTTTTTTTGCTAAAGCTCCCCAAAAATTTGAATAGTATTGTGTATTCAAATTTCAAAAAAACAAAAATTTTGGATTTAAAAAAAAAATTCAAAATATTTTATTTCGAAAACCCAATGCTAATTTTTTTTTAAACTTGACAAATGAAAGTTTCTCAAAATAATCTACAAGATGTGAGAAAAAAAATTTATTTTACCTAAAAATAACGGCACCCACCATACAAATGTTAAAAAATGGTTTTCAAAAATTGTATTTTTCTTCAAAACGACGCCTAGAATTTAGATAATTTTGATAATTTTGATAATTTTTTTGATGAAATGCTTCTAAAAAGTTTAAAAAACCTTGCATTTCAAACCTTTAAAAAAATATCAATTTTTTGAATTTTTGGGATTTTTCGATATCTCAAAAACGGCTTTTTTTTCTTTTTATAATCTACACGCGCTCAAGGGATTATAACTACCCTTTAAATGTTTTAACACAGCGCGGGCGTGAAGTTAAGGAAGAGAAAGAAGGATAGGAAAATTTAATTTTTATTCGCACAATAATATAAACTTAAAGTTAACGTAGCAAATTTTTTTCTTAAAAATGTCTTAAAAATTTTGTATATAATAGTTTATTTTTTTAAAGAAATCACTACAACGATTTTTGTTCTTGCATAATTTGCATAAGATTCTGTCTTTATCTCTTACTACTAAAAGGATTTAAAACATTAATTTTATCCATATGAGCCAGTTTTCTCTTATAACATTCGTTTTAAAATGTCTAGTCTATTACATAGGAGCAAGTTCTTGCGACCCAGGAGTGCGACCCAAAACGCTCTGAAGGAAAGTTAGCGAACAAATGGCGTTGCCTATGCTCCTGAACTTTGAGAACCTATGTCAGTTGGAACTTGTATGGGTTCTTTTGTACAATTTCACTGACCGCGGTTATGTTCTTTGGTTATTCTTGCGTTATTTTGACGAACAAATGTTGGCCAATGATTTCCAAACCGGTCGTCTGAAATTTGGAATTCAAACGTTCAAGAGTTGACTGAGAAGGCCCACTACGGCTACCCTAAAATTCCCTAACGAAAACCCGTTTTGAGAATAAAGTTGTATCAATTGGACATGCTGTTCAATCGTTTTACTTGTCTTTGTGATTTGGCATCAGTAACTAAATAATAAAAAACAGATTTGACAGATATCACCAAAACAGTATGGCCGCCACAGGCTGCCAAAATTCACCAGGGCTTCGTCTTACAAATTGAAAAATAGAAAGAAGTGATGTGTACGTACGTGTACTGTGTATATCCATTGAAAAATCGAGGTCAAAGGAGCTCCTGCATAAAAATTTTTGGTTAGTTAAAATCGTTAGAGTTCGCATTTGCGATTTCAATCGCCCGATTTTTTAGTCGCAAAAATGAATCAAATAAGTTTTAATGAGAATGAACGCACTTGATACTAAAAAAATCGTGATGATTTTAAAATCGAAATTTGTTTCATTTTTCTGGCAATGCGATTGAAGTAAGATAAAATGCAACAAATGCACTCAAATGGATATGCTCACACTTGCGATTAAAATTACTACGACTTAAAAATCGTAGTCGCAATAAGAAATTAGCATTCACGTACTTGTGAATTTCAATCGCACGATTTTTTGATTCACGCACTTGCAACTTAAAAATCGCAGCGATTATAAAAAATACTCAAGTTCTGTTTTTTTTTCAAGCGGTATTTTTGTGGGAAAATTAAGTAGATCAAATGGATTTAAATAATCCTGCACGCACTTGCGACTTTATAATAAAATTCTTTTAGGTATTTTATTTTCATTGGGAAGTGTTGTGTGATTGTAAGTGGCAGGTTACTTAAAAATCAGTTTCATAAGATTCACGAAAGTTTAAAAGAACAGCCACAGAATTGTATGCAATACTATGGAATGAGTATTAAATGTTTTAAGAAACTACTGCAACTAGTTAATCAAGTTAACCATTGTCTATGAGCTTAATTTAAAAAAATCTTAATCGTTTATTTGTAGCACTCAAATTAAAAATAGTGTGTCTTATTTGTTTGCGATTAAATAATCGTGTGGCAAAAAACTCACCAGTATTGCATTATAATAATTTGTGGTAATTGCGATTTTTTAAATCGCCTCGAAAAAAAATCGCAAGTGCGTTTCTAGTCCTGTGCTTAGTTGTGTTAAACATTGGCTAATCGTATTTGACCCAACCCGTACTATGGCCACTTCTTTAAGTAAAGATTTTGGATTATAACACTATTTAATTTTTTAAGTTTTAATTTTTGTCTGGTAAGAATTTATTAAAAACATTTCTGGTATAGTTTTTAAAAATAAATAATTATGTGAAAATTTTCACTTTCAGTAGTTTGCTTGCAAAAATAGAAAAATGGTTCAATAGATTGTTTTGAAGAATGTTATTTTCATTGAAAAATCTTGAAAAGTTTAAAAAAAAGTCTGCTATTTATATCTTAACAAAATGGATTTGTTTTCGATTTAGTTAGCTCTGTTTTGTTCACTGCAGACAAAATATTAGTTTTGTTTTGTGAAACTGCCTCAAACTTCCATTTCAACGATCGTAACCAATGATTTTTTTTAAAAACGTTTAATTTTATTTATATTAAATTATTTAACCATAATGTTTGAAATTAATATATCATTAAAAAAAATAATTTTACATTTTAATTGAAACAAACAATTTTATTAATACCTTAACATTAATCAAACCAAAAACTAGCTTTAAAGCGATTTCCTCTAAATTCACAAATTAAAAATTGTA
This sequence comes from Philhelius festivus, assembly GCA_963931855.1. NCBI lineage: Eukaryota > Metazoa > Arthropoda > Insecta > Diptera > Syrphidae > Philhelius > Philhelius festivus. The sequence goes on along the minus strand of OZ007554.1, from coordinate 223,871,935 downwards.
TATAATTTCACACAGTTTTTATAATATTCACTTTTATTTTGTTTGGTGAGCGGGCTTAAAATCATATACATACCTATTTTTTAATTCTGCAATAATAAAGTGAGCTCCGCACTATTAATACCAACAAAAAAACACTAATTGGAAAAACCTTATGAGAAAAATCATGACTTTTCTTAACAAAATATATAATTTTCTTTGTTTTCAGTAGTGGAATGAATTCCACCTTTAAACGAAAAAAGTTTACCATCTCAACTCCACATAGTTTTAGTCTTCGTAAATCATATTTTTACTGAGATTTCTAGACAAAAAAAAATCAAAAACGTTCTAGAACAAGAAAATCAAAAAAAAAAAAAATCACTTCATATAGACAACACATTATTCTTTTGCTGAAATCAAAAATATCTACTCTTCAACTACTTCAAATATTTACATAAATTTAATTTCTATTTTAAATCGATTTGTTTTATTTATTTCTGTGTTTAAAAAAAATATCTATATAATCAAAAAAATACATCACTCATTGTAAAATTCACATCTCCCATTTAGAGACAAAATAAAAAATAAAATCATAAGTATTTTTATTGCAAAACAAAAAAAAAACAACAAAATCAAAAATTGAATTGAAATTTAAAAAAAAAATACTTAGAAACAACAACAATTTCCATCAATTCCCTTTTTACAGAACCGTCGACGGCAAAGACAAAAAAGACAAGAAAAAGAAGAGTTTGTTCTAGAGGTCAATATCTTGAGTGGAGGAATACACTCATAGGAAATAATTAAAACAAAAAAAAAACACATTTATATAAATATTATATATATATACAAATAGTTATGTAAAAGTTTATATAATATACATTTTATTTATGATTCAAGGTATTTTTAAGTCGAACAAAACAAAAAAGTTTTACAAAAATCACAACAAAAGATGTGCAGAAAAAAACAAAAACAAAATATCTACTATACCATACTTCCACTCTTGTTCTTTTCCTGTCTCCCATATATACGAGTACAACACCTTAGTTTTTTACAATTTCTTCTAAACAAAACAAAATTACCACCAAAACAATTTGAATACAAACAAAACAAAAAAAGCAATTTCTTACAACATTCTTTATTTTTTTGAAACAAAAAAAAAAAAAACAGTTCATAAAAAATGCACTACTACTATTAAAAAAAAGAAACTTTTTTGAAACATTAATAACAACTAGCTTAGTTTTGACAAAAAAAAATAAAAACTTGTGTTACTTACGTATAATATTGTTGAAAAAAAAAAATATAAATAAAAAACGAATATTTAATAATACATACGAATTGTATCGTCGTGTTTCCTTTCTAATTACAAAAATACAAAAAGCATTAAATAATAACAAAAAAAAATTAAATTAAAAACCTTAAGTAACTAAATTAAAACAAAATATATATATTATATATTATTTAAATAGTTATAAAATAAATTTTAAAATCAGATATCATCAATAAGAGTTATATTAAAATATAAATAAAAATAAATACTATGTTTCAATAAATTTTTTTGTTTAAATTTTATTCTTTTCACTTTACCATTTGTTTGTAATTTTACTAAAATAACAAAAGCAAAATCAACAACAACAACAACATTTTAAGCATTTAAATATATATATAAACAAAAAAAAAACATAAACATTAAAAATTAAAACTCAAAATAATATTACACATTTTTTGTCTAGTATTATATTTAATGATTAAAACTATTATAATAAAACAAAAGTGTTATAAATATTTAAATTTAAAATATAAACAAAAAATGTATGAAAATTATATTATTCAATAGATGCAGCGGCAGCAACAAATGAAGAATAATTAAACAAAAATAAAACAAAACTCAACTTTGAAAAGAACTCGATGCTTTGTACAATTATTATTAAATTACAATTGCTATTATCATCTAAAATATATAATAACAATAATAATAATAAAAAAAATTGGTAAAAAAAAAATTATAAACTATTTGTTGGTTTTATTTACTTTGTGTTTTGTTTTCATTTCGGAAAAGCGGAAATGGAAAATCATTAGGAGAGGTCGGAAATGGAAAACGTAACCGTAAGTTCTTGAATACGAAAGCTGCAATAAATCCATTATATTTATGGGAAAATAAAGTATTAATTAATAATTTATTGTGGGTTTTAAGAACATAGGCGCCAAATTATCGACACTCAGGGTCTTAGTTTTCTTAGCCAAGTTTCAGTGGCGCAAAATTAATCATCCAATTTTGGTTTTGAATTACTATTTTACTAAATAAAAAAAATTACTTTGAGTGATAGAAATCTATATTTGGACCCATACAATTTTTTCTGTTAAGTGGAAAAGATGATATTCATCAAGTGGCTGCTGTCACTGTTGATACACATTTGTGCCCGTTTTATCTCTTTTTCAATGACTGCAAGCTTCCGTTGATAGCTGTTCACATTCATTTTCTAATATTCTCCTTAAAGGCTGCGATTGTCTGATGCTTGTTAGCATAAACCCGCGACTTCAAGCAGCCCCAAAGAAAGAAGTCTGGGATAGTTTAATCGGGCGATCTTGCTGGTCATGCCAAATTACCAAAACGGGAGGTAACCCGACCAGGAAATGCTTCCTTCACAATATTAATTGTTACTTGTGCTGTGCGTGCAGTTGCACGTTCTTGTTGAAACCACATTTTCACCTGCTCATCAAATTCCGACAATAAGAAGTCGTTTATCATGCACATGATGGTGTCCTCAAAAAAATACGACCCAATCATTCCGCCCGCGTTAACATCGCACCAAACAGTGGCTTTGAGTGGATGTAATGACTCTTCGTGCCAAAGGAACCAAGACTGTTTATTGACGTAACTGCTTAAGTGGAAATGCGCCTCATCGCTCATGATGATTTTGGACACAAAATCGTACTCTTTGTTGTTGAGATTGAGGATAGCTTGACAGTAATTCACTCGCAACGGACGGGCAGCAGGCATTCACTGATGTATTGTTTGGACTTTCTAAGGGAACATGTGTAAAATTCGCTGTAGGATCCGTCTGATGTCCAATTGCGTGGCCCGTCGCGTCTTCTGGTTATCGTTCTCAGCGACATCGGGAGCACAGCCGCGATATTCTCGGCCGAACGACCAGCCCAGTGGCGGCGACGCTTGCATGGTCACCTGTGGTTCTAGTATGATTGAGTCAAGTAGCTAAGCGTCGCAACGTTTCATTTTGCACTTACACCACCGACCGATTATTGGTCCAAAAAATCGAAACAATTGTTCCACGATCTTGCAGAGTATAGCGCTCCATTTTTTGTTACTGCGGCTGTATAGTTGATAAATGTCAAATTATGATTCACGTACGACGCGACGCCATTTTCAAAAATTATAATATCTTCCGATGATTAATTATGCGCCACCTTGTACAAAGATATTCCCCAGAGTTGTCAAAGTATTTGCTAACACGGTAAAATTTGTATAATTTACATGCACTCAAGGGTTTAATGTTATGCCATTACTATGTTGGACATACGAATAGGAAGATGAGATGGTTACATTGGGTGGGGGATGTTATGCCGATGAACATTGGTCGTCAATGCTTGCAAATTGAGAAATGGCAAGCAATAAATTATTCTATAATCGTGTTGTGCGACTAAAAAACCAATCTCTGTATTTGACAGTACGTCCAACATTTTTATTCCAAAGCATAAAATTTTATAACGCTGGTTACTAAAGTCATGCATTCGATAAAATCATTTGCGGCGCAACTCTGTAGTAAAAATTTCGAGTTAAAGACACAAATATTGCTTAGCCAGAGAGTGTGTTTGTAAACGTCAAAATGCGATGGTAAGAAATAAATTGCTTGACGTTGATGAAACAGGTTTAATGCAAGCAGGACAATTGACGGTGTTCACATTGGACTCCGCCGACTTATTTTGTCGTCTCGTGTGTTTTTTCTCATTCGCACTTCATGGTAAGAAAGAGACAAGAAAGTGAGGCAGGATTTTTAAAACAAATTGAAAATTAATAGATTTTTTTGACATTTGTTTTGGTGACATATGACACGGCAGTCAACACCGTTGTTTATTTATTTATTATTAGTTTTTATTTTGTGTTTTGAGTTGAAATTCATTTTAAATTTTGTAAACATTGTTAATTATGACAACTACAAGACGTCAAAGTGAGTCTGGAGTGTTCACACTACTTTTGTGTCTGAGCGCGACAGGGTGGCCTTACGTCAAAATAAATCGGTTGAGTAAGTCCAATGTGAACACCGTCATTGCATATTTCACGAAAACAATATCTGCATCAAAAATGACGATCATTTGACGATAAAATTGACGTTAATTTAACGTTTTTGAAAATGGTCATTGAAAAAGGTTTCACCATGTCATTTCTTCAATGAAGGCAGCAGGTCAAATTAGATTCCAATAAACAATACGTGACTAATTAAAACAATTCCGAAGCTTATAATATAATAAAACCTCTTCCCTTCTGAAAGCATTATGCTATGATGTGTCTGTAGTTTTTTTGAGAGGTCATACAAATATGTTTTGAACTTATGTTACCATTGACGTATTATAATAATAATATTATACAACAAGTCAATGTTTGTTATAGTATTATCAATTATTGTAGAAAATCAAAATATACATATTGTCTTCATAATAAATTTAATTTTAAAAATTTATAATACCAGTAAATTTGCCGAAAATATTCACAAAGTCTTATGTTATCAGACAAAAGTTTATTTATTTGAGTTTAGGGGATAAGATTGTCACTGCAAATTGAAGATAAAGACAGCCGAAATTTATTTTTTTCGTTTGAAGATATAAATTTCAAAGTTAAAAGAAGCGTCTTTAATCATCATTAACGTTTTGCTTTAAGCAGGAAAACAGTTTGAACGGCGAGATAAGAAGGTATGTTTGCTCCCAGGCTAAGGTTAACTGTTTTAGTTTTGTTCTTGTTATGGTTTTTTTTTTCAGTTGATAGCTTATAGGAAGTGAACTTTGGACTTAAATTGGCTGTACATAGGCCGTTTTCGAAAACAATGTCAATTTTATCGTCCAGTGATCGTCATTTCTTGATGTAGATAATGCTATCGTCAAATATACAATCGTCCCGCTTGTCTATTTGATCAACGTCAGTCAATTTTCTTGCAAACGTATTTGACGTTTAAGTAAAAGCTCTCTGCCCTATTATTCTTGTCGTTAAATCGACTTTTTTACTGCAGAGTTGCGCCGGAAATATTGCTGTCGAACTTATGACCTTAGCAAACTACGTTATTAAAAATAATGTTTTTTTTTTTTACAAAAAATTCGATTTGGATTTTCGAACAGTTAAATTTTGCAATTTTTTGATGCAATGGCGTTTTCGAAAACCACTATAATTAAAAAAATGTCTTTTTAAGCTTTTATTATTTTGTGGAATTTTGGATTCAGGTACGGGTAAAAGAAACATTTTGGGTCAGTAGTTAATTTTGTTCTTTGTATTTTGCCCCTGGAGGGAGCTTAATAAAAGTACATACATATGTATAAGTACCTAATATAAATACTAAACATTATACTTTATAACTATGGCCCGATTGAAGACAGTTTTTGACAGTAGTAAAATAATAGATTTTTAAATTTTTTGTTTTAAAATAAAATAGTAAGTTCTGCTGTCAAAAGAATTTCCTTTAAATGGAAGTGGTTACATTATAAATTTATTCCCTTAACAGAAGAGCAACCCTTATTGAATTAGGATTAATAATTGAAGATATTTGGCTGGTCAGAAGCAAAACTGATCCAAGTAACATTGTACGTTTCGACTTCAAAATCGTAATATCTGAATTATGTCATCTTTCAGAAGGCATTCGCATCCGTTCGGAGCGGAAAACTGTCCGGAACGCAACCTTGCCGGAGGTTCAAATTGCCTTCGAGGTATCCTATCGGAAATAATAATAATACACAAATGCGTTGGCGCAATTTGTTCCGCGAAGAATTTGTGTCGGACGAAATCGGAAAAACAATTGAATTAAGCTGTCAGATATTTTACAAATAAAGCACTTGATCGCACTTCATCGCAGTTAGCCGGGTGCGTTAAAATAATGTCGGAGAAAAATTCCGAACAGCTGTTCGGAAGAATACCTCGAAACAAAAATCCTCCGAATCGTACAAAATCGGAAAATTTTCCGCTTCGAACGGATACCTCGCTAGGGCCGACAATCACGTCGATTTAACCACTTCTTAACTCAATTTCAGAAAAAAATGCACTTCCGTCGATATTGCATCGGAGCGCAATCTGCACTTTTACAACTTACACGTACTTCCTGCCCTGAATGTATTGTGCGTAAGTTTAGTACTAACTGAAGAAAGTAACTTCAGAAACTCTTATTGCATGGCCCGTTTAGATTGGCAACTCCAACCGATATGTTTGGTTACTTTAGTTGTGTAAATTGGCTTAATCAACTGATTAAATTAGCTAATCCAATTGAATAGAAAAACTACTCAATCGAGCAGATTGGCTACCCCTAACCCCCCTATTAAGGAAGACAACTCAACTATAGTTTAGTTGTAATTCTTAGAATTGGTATTATCGATCACAACCAGTTGACTGTCAAAGCACAACCTGTTGTCGATTAGCAGACAACAAACAAAACGGCCGACTTTTCAGTTGTCTCTTTGTATTATGTAAGTAAGTTGAGTTGTGCTTCGGTTGTAATAAGCATCAAAATCAGACAACTGGTTCGAAGCAGTTGTGTAGAACATTTAAAAGAAAGAATGTTCTTTCGGATAAAAAATATGGACACAAAACAGTAAGTTAAACAACAATTTTAATAAAAATAGAATGTAATGAGTGTATTTTAGTTTGAAAACTACATGGCCATCACAATTTGAACGACTTGTTGCTCTATGTAAGCTGAGCATTTATCCATTTTCCACGAATGAGTTCCTCAATCACATCTACCACTTTTTTAATACAACTGGCACTATCGATTGAGTCAGTCCTATATTAAAATCATTGCCATTACACTTTTGGCAACTTCCTTCGCTCATGAAAAGAAGAGCAGTAGCAAGTTAAACAATTGGTGGAATCGCTGAGGAACGTTGGTTGTTTTGGTAAAACTTTATTTCGAACCAAAAAAACGCATACTTTATCAATAGAAGTGTACATAAGTTTATTAAATATATGTACGAATATTCTTTTTTATTTTGGCTACATTAAGAAAATTCTCATCTTCCAAATCACCGAAAAACAAATCGAAAGAACTTTCCATCATACAATTTCTTATTTTTGCTTTTGTATTTCATGTTGAGCAGGTGGTTTTGACAGCAAATCGGCTCCTAAAAGACGGCAACGTATTTTTTCATTACAACTGACATTTGACTTGCATAATACGAAAAATTTGTTTTGTTGCCTAAGAGTTGAGTTGTGTTGATGAGAACTCAATTAAGTTGAGTTGTAATCCACAATAGGCGCATGAGTTATATCGCCTTAATCACTCAGTTGATTGGCTGATGAAATTGAAAAAGGTTGCAAAAGCAACTCCAATTGAATTCGTTATTTAAATCAGTCCCGGATCTACGATTTTTTTGAACCAGGGCAAAACCTTGATAGCGGCTCCCCCTCCCTTTAGTGTTTGAGAAAAACTGTTAAAACTGCCAATGAGTAGCATTTTTGTGACCATTTATTAAAATAATAATCCTTTAATAAATTTAAACTTTTTACTATCTAATAACTAATAACTTTCATTTGTGACATAAAACAGAAACAGAAAAAATATATAACCAGGAAAGACTACAACACAGCGTATAAACACAGCGTGCTTTCTTTTCTGCGAAAGAATCTATTAGCTCCTAAAAGTCCGTCGCCTAGGCAGTTTTGTTTTCAATGGCTAGGATCGCGAGGCCAGATAGACGATCCTGATAAGTTTTAATTATTTTCAGTTTGCTGAAGCTTCGCTCACAGCTTGCAGATATTGTTGGTAATGTGCAATAAATTTTTTAAGCTATACTAACATTGGAGAACGCTTCTTGCAAGTAATGCTTGTACAGATGTTGTAACAGGTCGAAGGCAGTTGATTTTTCATTAATTTCATGTACTAGCTCTTTAAAGACGGAAAGTTCCTGGCAAAAACCAACTGCATTCAAGTCTTTTGAATATTTTAAAGCTAGATCGGCTCCGTTTTTTGCAGATCTTCTGTCGACATATTTAAAAAGGCGTGGCCACTGAGCAAGGTGAATTTTTCATCTAGGATCTTTGCAATCTCAACTCTTATCTCAATTTCTGTTAAAATTTTGTTAAACACTACTTTAATATCTTTGAAAATAGCCTAGTCGGATCTAGCATTCTTGTTTCGTCTTCACAGATTTCGTCGTGTTACTTTTTCTTTTTGGAAATTCGTTTGTTTTTAAGAACCGGCTCAATTTCCAACTTTTCTGATACAGGTATAGCTTCTTTGATTCAATATTCAACCGGTTTTTCTCTCATTTCTTGCAAGATCTTACCAAGGCCTTGTATTTGTACACTTTTGCATTATTTTTCACCGCGTGGTGGATCCGACGAGGAAACAATAAAGTTTTTGTACAAGCCCGAAAAAGGCTAAAGCTAAGTGTACACGATTGGTAGATCTTACAATATTGTCAGATCTGTCAGTGAAAGACATGCTTACAATGTCTTACAACCGTGTAGTCTTTCAATTAATTGTCAGAAAATTTGTCTGACAATTAATTGTTAGATCATTGTCTGACAATTAATTGTAAGAAACCTGACAATCATGTGTACGCTAGCTGACAATCGTGTAATCTTCCAATTAATTGTCAGAAAATGTATCTGACAATTAATTGTAAGACGGTAAATTGTAAGGTATTTGATAATCGTGTACACACACAATTTATTGTCAGGCCTGCCAATTTTTATCGTTGTCTGACGTTTCTGACAATGAAGAAATTGTAAGATGTTCGTTTTTTAGCATCATACAATTTTTTCATTGTCAGAAAATTTGCAGCCAAGGTTTAATTGTCAGTTTCCATAACCAACAAAAACTGACAATTAATTGTGTGTGTAAACGGTTGGTAGAAAATCTACCAATCTCTTACAATTAATTGGTAGGTATTAAGCCGGCTATCTGAAAATGAATTGTCAGCCAACTTCTGACAATTAATTGTAAGAGATTGGTAGATTTTGTTCCAACCGTGTACACACACAACTTATTTGTCAGCTCATTGGTAGATAATTGTCAGACATTGTAAGATCTTACAATATTGTAAGATCTACCAATCGTGTACACTTAGCTTAACAGCTTGTGGGCATGTTGAAGCTGCATGTACGCCAACAAGATTTAAAGAGTGCGCTAGACACGGTACAAACTCTGCCAGCTCGTTCATTTACATAACTCTGGATTGGACTCTTTGTATATGCTGGCCATATTGGATCCGTTGTTGTAAGATTGTCCACATTTTTGCACATCCAAACCATCAGCTTCTAGTTTTTCTAGAATGCGCTGTGTGATATATTCTCCAGTCTTTCCGACAACTTCAATAAAATCAATAAAACTTTCCTTTATTTCACAACCAGTTTCTGTTATTTTGATGTATCGAATCACCTGGCTTATTTGCTCTGTGTGAGATATATCTGGAGTGCAGTCAAACATGATTGAGAAATAGTTGATCTCATTGAAAATGGTATTTCGAACTTTTCGATGATTTCATTTTTTATTGTTTTTGACAAATAGGACACATATCCTTTTTTAAGTGGTTCAATTGATACTTGAGAATAGGATCATATCTAGCGAGCAGACTATCAAATTAAGAAAATTTTCTTGATTAGGCTGAGGACCATTTTCAGCGAGATCACTCGGTGTTTCTTTAGAACCTCTGTCTAAAAGAAAGACATTTTGTGGCAAGGTAAAAGCGTCCATTACTATACATGTAGAATATGTTCCATTTTTCCTTCTCGGAGTGAATTAATCGCTCTACATCGCTAGCGATGCCCTGACCTGATTTCATTTGATGCAGACGGGTTTTCCATTTAATAAAACATTCTTTATGCGTTTGTGATACTTCATGCTCATTTAATTTTTCTGAAGCCCTTTTCCATTTTTTTAGACCATCTTTACACAAGGCTGATGTAGAAGTGCTGTCGAATAGCTTGCAGGGAGTGCAGTGTTAAGATGCGTTCATAAATCACTTAATATGTGTTCAAAAACTAACTTGGCGTATGGAAATAGAAAAGTTTGTTTTTCAAACATATTATATTAAGATTCGATTACTTGATAAAAACCTATCTATGGTTCCATAGATTCACCGGTTCTTCTAGAACAAATCCATTTTAAAGCTAGAAGCCACAGTTCTCGGAACTCTGAAATTTTTCATATAGACTTCCACTGTACCAATTATGGTCTCAATGAGCCTTTGACACGCATGAAACATGAGGCTAATATAAACCATGATGTTTTCGATTTAAGTTACTCAAAGCTTACACTTAAGGGCAGGTCTACCCCAGAAGCAAACTCAAATCTCATGTAAAAACGTGTACATGTATTGGTGTACAAATATGGCTCTCTTAGTTAAGAATTTTTGTGTTAAGAAAATAAATTTACCTCGTCTCGTCTCTTCAGGATACCTCTTTTTTCGCATCACGCATAGAGATAGAGAAAGATAGAATAGAATATCAAAAAAAAATAACAGAAAACGTGAACAAGGCACGAGTGGCAAGCTGGCAAGCCGCACAGGCAGCGCACAAGCATTTGATTTTGAATTGACTCGGATTGCGCAAAAGATAAATGAAAGTTTTTTTTTCCTTTTGTATTTTGGGTAGAAAAAATTATTTTTCGTGAATCGTGATTGTTTGAGGTCTAGGAAAGGGAAATTGAGTTTTTTGCATTCAATTTTGCGCACAATTAGACACAATAATAGACGGTTTGTTTTCTGTTTTATTTTTGGTTGCAGGTGAATTGAAACTTTTCGCATTTAGGTAGATAGCGTTTTTATTCTTTGCGTATTTATACAAGGTTAATCTGTTGGTTCTAGGACTTTTACTTTTAAGGATATTTTAAAAAATAAAGAAAAGGGAGCACAGATTTAGACATTAGGAACCCGGGGAATTTGCTCTGATATTTATAATTTATTTTTAATGTAGACAATTAATTTTAGGAAACAGTTCACAATTCAAAAATTGCTCAACTAAAAAAATTATTAAATTTCCTAACCCAAGTAAATTATTAGACTTTCAAAAATAATAATGGTAACTATGTACCTATACCTATAAAAATGTTCTTTTGAGTCTTTTTCAAAGGGCTGTAACTCTGCGAAAAGTGATCGTATTGGGATGAAACCAAAAGCATTTTAAATATTTCTTTTTCTTGTTTCAGAGTTTCTAAAAATGAGAAATATCCATAGTCAACTATTTTAGTTTTTTTTTTAAAGGGCTTCATTGTCTTGAGGTTATTTATGATTCAATAAAATTAATAATTGCAAAAAATATAGCCTCAGATTAAAAAGTGGTTCCGTCTTTGACCACTGATTTACATGTAAAAATTGACAACATAAAAGGTAAATTTGGCAGTTTTGAAAACATGAATAAATTTGTTATAGATAATGGATTTTTTGAAACAATTTATGGAGATACATACATAATTGATTTTTTACAATTTTTAATCAAACAGATTATCAATTTGGAAATTGGTTGATCAAACCGTTCGTTTATTAGCTATTGTTCCTGAATGTTAGGTACATACCTAATCATCAAAATAAAAAAAATGATAACAATTTTCATAGTTTTGCATTTGTTACATATCTTAGACTTGAAGTCCCTATCGGCGTTACCATTTCCGGAAAAAAATCGAAGGAGATTTGAAGAAAAAAGTGATGTAAATTGGGAAAAATCGAAGTAGGTTTTAAAATGACTTTTAATTTACTTTTCGAAAAATTTGAACTGGGAATTTTCATAAGTTGACATTACAACACAAGAGAATAATGATTCCGTCTATACTGTACCAACAATGCAGTCCACACTTTGGTAAAAAATAAATGTTATTATCGGTACCTGTCATAGAACCTTCTTTTTATTTTCTACTTTTTCATTTGCGACTTTTCCGATTTCGATCAAAATTTTTACATCGCAGATTCTTTGATTTTGAAATAATATTGTATACGACAAATGTTTTCTTTAAATGTATACTTTTAAATACTTAAAATTATCAATACATTTCTTTTAATTTTAAAGAAAATTGTGTATATTTAATTTAATTTAATTAATAAAACATTCTTTTATAAAAAATAACATTAAAATTACTATATTTAAATATATAGTTTAATTTAAAATTAAAAACACATATGCAAGCGAAATTTTCATAGGATTCGTGTACAAATCAGTGTGTTGAGTTCCTATGCTTTTAAACTTACTTATTTGTGTATTTTTATTATGTTGACATTCTTTTTTTTTTGTAATTCGATGAATCTCTTCTTCGTTGGATTAGAAATTACCTTTCGGACCGTTCACTAAAAGTAGTTTTGGATGGTTTCAAATCTGATATCCACAACATAAATGCTGGTGTGCCCCAGGGGTCCGTTTTGTCTCCGACAGTTTCTGTCTATAACTGTTGCTCCGCTTAATTGTTTTGCTGACGACAGTAACCTTAGCTTTTCATATTCGTTTTTAGATTCACATCCTTGTCCTCGGATGTGGACTACCAACGGCAGCGTATGATAAGCTCATTAAATTATGATCTTCTAAAACTCAATGCTGTTTGGCACTTGCATCGAGGAGACTGAACAGCTTCTAGGTATGTGCATCAGAGACCATCATTTGTGAAGTGTTAACATGTTTGACGTAACCAAAAACGCCGCTAAGTGTTTAGATTTTCTCCGCCGATGCAAGAAGTTTTTTACCCCTACTAATCTGGCTGTAATCTATAAGGCCTATATTCGTCCAAAGCTCGAGTGTAATTCCCACTAGGTAGGTGCTCTAAAAACCCTCTTAAGAGAGCTCTTAAAATGAAAGGCGACCGTTGTCTAACTGAAACATTTGAATCTCTCGAGCACCGCCGCAATTTTCATAAACAGTGCTCTAGTGAAGTAGCCAGTTGCGTTCTCCCCCTCAAACAATTCAACCGTAATACCCGTACTTCTAGGACTGCTCATCATTTTACCCTTGGACCCAATTTCGGACGTACTGTCAAGTACAGTGATTCCTTTTTTTAGCCGCACTACACGAATCTGGAATGCTTTACCCGGCTCAATATTTCTCACTCATTGTAATGTGCAGACATTAAAAACCAATGTGTATCGCTATTTCCTTTCTCATCCTATTCTACTTTCCTAATTTCTTGCACTGTGTTTAACATTTTAATGGTATTCATAACCCCTTGAGTGCGCGTTTAATATAAAAAAATACTACCTAGAGTGAAATAGAGAAAAAGAAGTAGATTTGGACTTTTTTTGTGAAATTGAAGTAGGTTAAAACAGAGATTTTTAAAATGAGGTAGATTTCAGTATTTTGCTGATGGTGCGAAGTAAGAAGTAGATTTTAAATATTTGGAAAAAAAAGGAGATCTACTATAATTGAAGTAAAATGGTACCTTTGGTTCCCATCAGCTGAAATAAATTTTGAAGAAAAAGTTTGTCAATTTTATTTCCAATAACATCATTGTATTTTAATTTTACTTTGTATACTACTATACTAATTTTAAGCTTCTATTTTATTAAGCAAAAACTAAAAGTGCATTTTATATAAAAACTGATCTCATTCAAAAAACAAAAAACCAATTTCATTAAGTAATTTTGAAATTATTCACAATTTGTCTTTTTTAATTTTGACACCAACAACATTATTGGAAAACTAATACTTGTTTTTTTTTACAAATTAAAAACTAAGTGATAATGAATATATGAACATACATATGTTATGTACCTATATTATATAAAGGTCGTTCTTATTAGAACTGGGCCAGACTTGCCTATTGTCCTTTGTTAAAAATTATCTCATTTCGAAATTTTCAACGAAATTACATCATGTGGCCTAATGAAAACGAAGTAGGTATTACATAATGTATGTATTTTCTATTTGCTTACTTTTTATCAATTTTCTCTGCTTGGCTTTTTTGTTTCCTTTGTTTGTTTTTGGAGGCATTATACCTTTGCAGCTAGGTTGTTGCAAAAAAATATTTATAGGTATGTACAAAATAGATTTGCACAATAAAAACACAACAGAAAATAACAGTAACGAGAGTATTATCTATCACCATGACATATTGAAATAAAGGAGACAACTCCTCCTATGTAAAACCAACAAAAATACATAAAAGAAGCGCACTTCCCATCTTCTTTCTACATACTTTGACATACCTCCCAATTTCACCATTCTTCTACCAGTGGAATACGTTACCACCGAAAACAAAATGTGATCGAATTTTCTTTCTGAACTTATTTATATAAATATATACATAGGTATTTAGATTAATAGATACCTGCATACATAATAATTTGGGCCCCATCCACTTGCCATATCCCTTGGTTGTTGCGTATTCGCTTGCAGTGAAATGCAATTTCATCATCTAATATGTTTTTGATACATCTATTACCTACCTACGCAAAATTAAATCAAAACGATCCTTACGATACCAAATCAAATCACGGCGTTGCACCTCTACATTACCTATGAACCTACCTATCGGAAAAAAAAACAACACAAAATCTATTGTATATATTTATATGCATATGTATGCATCTTATTCTATACACAACATCGCAAATTTCATTTCTTCCATCATCTACACACCCTTTGACAAAAAAAAAAATGAAGATCACTATGCATCGCAATGTATTACTATGTGTGTACCTAAAATGGCTTTCCATAGAAGAAACAAAAAAAAAACAGTAGAAGTGATGATAGATCGCAAATAAAAAATACAAAAAAACAAAATTTATGACAGCGAATTTGTGATATACCTACTTATGTACTTTTTTATACATACACAAAAAACATTTTTCCACTCTACCTCCGACAATGTGGAATGGTCATTGCATCATTTACCTACTAAAAACAATCATTTCTAACACGTTTTTTTCTTATTTTTTCTGTTCTTGTAATACGAGATGCAAGATGACAAGTCATAAACAAGAACAAAAAACTAAATAAGCCCAGACAAAAAAAAAAAAAAAGAATCAAGAGAGCGGATGGGCGGACAAAATTCTTTTGCACAGAGAATACGAAACCTTCTCTTTCAAAGCGCTGATATTGCAGTGGCATTCTTGTGAACTGAAAACTTACTTGTGTGCGTGTGCAAAGGAACTTTTTGTTAAAAAATGCAAAACAGACCTCTTTTATAAAAATAAAATTAAATAAATATTGAGTGAAAAAAGTATTTTGTATTTTTGAATTTAGTAAATAAAATATCAAACAAAAATAAAAAAAATATGTGAGAACTGTATTATTAATACTTTTCTTGCAAATGCATTACAAATACTGTTATATTGAATTGCATTTTTTTGAACTTTAGATGAGTTTTATTAAATTTTTAAGAACGATACGCTGTTCAGGGAATATAAATCTTTGATTAAAAAATTATTTCCAAAAATTAAAAAATATAACTCTCAATTTCCCAGGGTAGAGAACAAAATATTTGTAAAAAAATGTATATTTTTTGACTTTTGTTAGTAAAAAGTTACTGTAAAAATAAAAAAACAAATAAAAAAAAAATTAACGTAATTGCACATACTTATTGGCTTTGTACAAGAGTGAATTTTACTTCGTTATCTTTTATACTTATGAAGTTTTATCCAGTAGAGCATTCATACCACTATGCGAATTTCCTTCGTTTTTCATAGTTTTATATATTTTTTTTTGAATAAATAATAAAACAGAATAAAAAAAGAAGAACGATACGTGATTTGGGAATATGTTGTTTCTATAAAAAAAATATTAAAAAAATAAAAAAGTAATATTTTCGGAATTTCCCTATCATTTGAATAAGGACCTTAATAAAATGTATGATTTTTCCACTTGTGTGGCAGTTTCTGGGCACACAATTTTTTTATATTTTTTTCAAAACTGCAAAAGTATTTTGAATAACATTTTTCTAATCGATGACCGTTTATTTCATTGAAATATTCGTATAATTGTGAAAGTTATACAGCTTAGCGCAAAAGTCTAACCTATTTTTTCAATGGACACCTACCCTTAAGCACAGGTTGTATGGGCGTTCTCATTAAGTATTCGAAACTACTCGTAACGTTATTGTTTTTATAGCTAGTATTATTTGACTTGTAGTTATTTTTGTAGCTACAGATAGTAGATTAATAATTATTATTTCTTTGTTTGTCATATTTGTTAGTTTTTTAGTAGAGTGTTAGGCTATATGTATGTATATTTATTTACTAACAACTAACACCACGCTAAATGATGACTGTGACAAGCTGATGTTTCCAAGTATCTAAAGGTGAAAAAACCCGAAGAGAAAAGAAATATTGTTACAAATGCTTGCATTAAGCAGTACTGATGGCGTTAAAAAAAAAAAAAAAAAAGAGATTGTGTGAAAAGGGGCTTCATTTCGATATTTCGAATTCTTGTCTCAAGGATTTGGCGCCCCATGAAACTGCCGCCCGGGGCAAGTGCCCCGGTTTGCCCCCCTTAGATTCGGGGCTGCTTTAAATAACCGAATAGATTGACTTCTCTATTCGAGTGAAGGTGAAAGAGTACATTGGCTAATCAAATATACAAGCTGTCTAAGGCCTCGGCCACGCAGTAAGCGGCTGAGCGGCTAAGCGGCTGAGCGGCTAGCGGCTGAGTGGCAGCTCTAAGCGACGTATGGCCAGGCACTGAGCGACTGCTTTTGAGCGATTAGTAAATCTGGTCAAGATTGCACACACGAAATTAACAACTCAATGTTTACTTTGGCCATCTTTACTTCTTGCCGCTCAGAACATTACCAAAAATTAAAACAGGTTTGGTTGCTGAGCGGCGCCGCTTAGCCGCTCAGAATTTTGTTTCGCCGCTCGCTCATAGCGTGGCCGCTTCTATGTGATTACATATGTTTTATATTTTTTTTTCCGCTCAGCCGCTCAGCCGCTTACTGCGTGGCCGCGGCCTAAGTCAAACGAATAAATGGCCTATACCAACCGAGTATATTAGCTACTCCAACCGAGTAGATTTATTGATGGAAATGAGTCAGTTGGTTAATTAAACTGATAATTTACTTGCTCTGAAGAAGTAAATACGCTACTCTTAATGGGTGCAACCGAGTATATCACTTACAACAATTCAGTAACCTTTAACGTGCAGCTAGGTTACTACTTCCGGGTTGATTAGTTATTTTAATTAAGTACTCATAACGATGGCTCAGAAGATAAGTTCACCAATGAGGACTAACTGAATCGACTATTGGCCACATAAATCTAGGCAAACCCATTTGACAAGTAGTTTAGCTAAATACGAGTATAGTACATTTTAACCAATACAGTGGGTAAAGTATAAAAACTTAAAACAAATTCTTGAATGGTTTTATAAATCGGTACATCTTTTTAATGACTGCAGGTATGCTGACATTAATATAATTTATCTATTGGAGCTTGAAAAACTGTGTTTTAGCAATGTAAATTTGTATACTTACATATGTATGAACATATGTATGTATGTAAAAAACAAATTGATTGCTATCTCTACAAACAAAAAAGATAGTAATTATTTTTACGTCGCTCCTTATCTCGTCGGTTTCAATGTAAAGGGAATTTTTGGGCCTTATCGTGACAAACCAATTTCGGCTTAATAAATTTCTTTGTACTTTATTTTTTTATCTATTGACGTGTAGGTGCAAAAAATAACTGCATTAACATTGTATCTAAAGTAGTTCATAAATTTTATCGTCCACTTAGTAGTTTGATTTTCCTGAAGCCGATAACAGCGCACCAGAGTTGTATCTGACGGGGGAAAAAATTAAAAATAGTTAATTTCTATATTTTCCGAAACATTAAATGTTTATTTTACTGCCGGTTGTCATAATACTTTCAAGCGCTTCAACAATTTGTTTAGTGAGTTTAAATAGATTTGTTCCTTTTTTTATTTTGGAAATTAAGTAAAAAATGTGTTTAGTTAAACTGCCTCTATTCCAGTTATCCTATTGCAAGACAAGAAATTTGGAAAGGCAAGAAACGCGTATGTTTAAAAAATAAACCTATATATTTTGGTATGAATATGTAATTATCATAATCAAATACTTCATTTTAGAAGTGAATAATGTGACAAGATCGAGATCGAGAAGATTAGATTCTAGACAGTCAATCCCTTCGATATTCATTGTTCCAACGACAAATCAAGTAATGGAAATGTATGTGAATCAGGTAATCAACAATGCGGGACAATCAAGAGGCACTGAACAATGCAAACCACCTCCAGATTATGGGCAAGTTGTGGTGGAAATTCCACCCACCTATGAGGAGGCTCTTGTGCGAGCAGGCGGACAGAGATAAAGCTTATGAGCTGAGTGATATTTTATTCGATTAAAATGCCTGAATTTAAATCTAATTACCTAAAAGCATTACTGTCTTAAAAATTATAATATTAATAACTTAATTTTATTATTTTATATACTATATTAATTAACTTAAATCTTATACGAGTATTTTATTTAAATTCATTATTTAAATTTTTAAGTATTGCCAAAATTCGCGCAAAACTAAAAAAATGCTTTGGATAGAAAATATATTTTGAAAACAGCAACAGCATTTAGAAGACAGTGTTATACTAATTTATATGGTAAGTTATCCTCTAGTCAAAGGAACCGAACTCGAGATTTTTATTATGAATAAAGTGCTTCTTGCAGTTCTTTTTGTCTATCTGTTCGGCCACAGCCTAAAGGCCTCGGTTGATTTTCCTTAAACTTGGTAAACAGCATTTTTCTCCGGACACTTGTTATTTTTTAAAATTAAAAAAAAAAATCAATTTGGCAAGAGCTAGCTTTGACAAACAATTTTACCAAAAAATGGGTATCAATGTTGACCCCATTTTTGCTTGAGACTTATAGGTACTATGAGGCATGTTATGCATTCGTAAAAAAAATCGAATTCGAGATTTTGATCAAAGTTGACATTGGGTGGGTCTCGCAATTCTGTCTGTCGGTTCGACTACAGCCTATGCGGCTCGGCCGATTTTTTTCAAAGTTGGTAGATATAATTTTTAATTTTTTCCCCCACACGTTTTTTTCTTTTTTTCTTAAGACCAAAAATAACGGTATCTACCTGCCATACGATTTTTTTCGAAATTTTGTAAATATTTTTTTATTCTCAAAAACTGTTCGACAGATTTAAAAAAAAAGGTACACAAAAATTTAATTTAGTTAAAGCTAGGTACTTGTTGAATAAAATTTTCGGAAAAATGATTTGATTTTCTCAAAAACGGTACCACCGATTTTGATCAATTTTTTTTTAGATTTTAAAAAAAATTTCAAATTTTTTTTTTTAAACCTCAATATTTCAAAAACTTTATACTAGATTTTTTTAAACTTAAAAAATAAAAGTATCTAAGCATATTTACAAGATGTATGAAGTTTAATTTAACCTAAAAATAAAGGTACCCACTTTACAAATGTTAAAAAATGGTTTTCAAAAATCGTGTTTTTCTCGAAAACGGCGCCTAGAATTTTGATAAGAATTTTGTTGGTTCAATTTATTTTAACGATCTTTAATATTATAAAAAAAAATTGAAATTAAGATATTACAGCTTGTACCTACCATAGAACCATTTTTTCAAATTTTGAATTACTCATTATCGGGTAACGGATTTTAATGAAATTTTTTGTAGAGATGCTTCTAAAAGTCTTAAAATCATTGCATTTCAAATCTTAAAAAAAATATATTTTTTGAATTTTTGAAAAAAAAATCATTTTTCTTTTTTTTTGGAAAATTCGATATTTCATAAACGGCTCAATATTTTTTTTTTGGAAATTTAATTTTCATTCGTACAGTAATAAAAACTCAAAGTTGGCATGCCAAATTTTCTTAAGAATCTTTTAAAAAAATTTTATATAAAACCTTTTTTTTTAAGAAACCACTACAAGGACTTATAATTTTTGTTCTTGCATAAATTCATATTTGCATATATCATTCTGTTTTTGTCTCTTACTACTAAAAGAATTTAAAAAATAGATTTTATCCTTATGAACAGTTTTCTCTAATAATATTCGTTTTTAAAATTCCTAGTTTGTTACACAAGAGCAAGTTCGTGCGACCCAGTCGTGCATTTTATTTGTTTTCGATTTGTTCAAGCCTGTAAAACTCATTTTGATTATACAATTTTAAATTTTTGTTTTAAAATCTCAATATTTCGGAATCCACATGGTCGATGTTTTTGAAACAGTTTAGTACTCTAAAAGATATAGAACAAAATTCTTCTTTTATCTAAAAGTAAAGGTACCCAGCGTACAAATGTTGAAAAATTGCTTCAGAAAATTTTATTTTTCTCGAAAATGGCACATAGAATTTTGATAAATATTTGTTTTTTTTTTTTTTTTTTAATTTTAACAATCAATAATTAATTTTGTTTTTGGATTTTGGACTACCTCTTTAAAGGCATAAGGATTTAAATGATTTTTTTTTATTCAAAAGCGTCTTGCAATTTTTTTTTCGTTTTTGCCTTAAATTCATATTTGCTCAAAATCTAAAACAAAAGAGTAAGATCGTGCGACTCAGATATGCAGTGTATTATAAGCCAAGAATCTTTTCTACTATATAATTTTTAAATAAAGTATGTAATATCTATGAAAAGTTTTTTGAAAAACTTAATTTCAAATTTTGGAAAGAAAAAGTTTATATTGTTATATTTTTTCAAAATGACCCTTTATTCTAATTCTGACTGAACACAATGGAGTGCTACAACTGAAACTAGAGCTACACAATGCTTCTGTACATATTTCTAAAATTTTGGTCAGCCGATATAAATCTTTTGCAAATTTATCAAACAAAGTCATTTCATTTTAAGCCCCGAGCAGGACATAGAAAAGAGCTCGCTCGAAACCGAGTGATGACCTGAGCACTCTGATATGTTCAAGAAACACATTTGAGCACTGAACTGTCATTAGGAGTTTTTCTTTTTTAAATCTAAGCAAAGCATTTAGCAAAAATTGAGCACTCTCTGAACAGTTTGATCAGAGTTCTCCGATTTATTTATGAAACACCTTAGAGCAATGATCTGTCAAATGCCTCGATTTCCATTTTTGTTTGTTTGTCTGTTTTTCTTTCGCCGTCTGTCTCTGTGATATCACACGAAAAAAAAGTTGGCCACTCTCAGCTTTTTACTCCATCTGCTCGGTCATTTTATTCTGAGATCTTAGACAATGCTCATATCTATGTAGCTCTGATTAAAAAAAGAAACACAACCTGAGTGCTCTGAAGTGTCTGAGCTTAACGCGCGGAACAGATTGAACCAGCAACAGCAACAGCGGCCGCCATTAATTTAGAGCCAATGTATGTATTTCAATTGTTCAACACACATACATAAGAACAGCAACAGCAACGCCAACAGCGTAGTTAGGCCAAAGTCCTAAATTTGCTGTTGCTGGTACAGTGTGTCAACTTTCCCACTGCAATATTCAGTGGCACCACAATGAAAAACTTTTTTCTATATGAAATGTCAAACAGATGAAATGACGTTGCTGGTAGCAATGTGTTTGAGAAATGTTTGCTGGTCAGCGTGCTGTTTGCTGTTGACGATGCTGGTGCTGTTGCTGGTTTAATCTGTTTCGCGCATAAAAATAAACACAGATCTATTTTTGACAGCTCAGTTTTTTGCTCTGAGTTAAAAAGAAAAACGCCTTATCAGTAAAATACAAAATCCATATAAAATGTAAAGGAAGTTGGCTCGATCGAACTTTGGACTTAAACAGAAATGCAAGTTGAGCACTCAGAGCGCTCCGAGCTAAAAAGTAACACAGTTCTTTTTATAACAGCAAAAGAAAAACACCTTGTATCTGGAATTGAATAAGCCCGCATTGACTGCTTTGAATAGTTAGATTTTGAATCGTCAAAAGTGCTACATTTAAAATTTAAAAGATGGACAACTCTCACTCTTGCAATCCGTCAGCAACTGCGTTGCATTGTGTTCGTTAAGGTGTTCATCTACCTCGAAGTTAGTATTAATTTAGTGGAGATCCGATGAAAAATTACGCTGGAAAACCGCTGTTACTTCTATTAAGCGAAACAAATCAGTTTAAAAACCATTTATATTACAAGTCCTGATTTATATGAGTGTTGGGCTATAAGCAAAAAGGGAGAAATGGTACCGGGATCTTTGAAAGAAAAATTCGTCAACGGATATTCGGTCCGGTATACAGTTGGCGATATTACCGCGAACTCTATAAGCTGTACCAATATGTGGTTGAAGTTCGGAAAACCAAAATAAGTCAACTATAATGCTTCAGCTAAGGGAGTTATAGAGTCCTAGAGAGATTTCTTACATTTGCGTGTGACAGCTGATTTAAATCGTTTGCGAATTTATCAAACAAGTCATTATATAGGACTTGAAGTTCACTTCAACTTCTGTAAACCTTCATTAAGTAGGTTGACAGCTGGATTCTAAAACGTCAAAAAGGCCGCACGTAAAAGTTGAAAGTTGTCCAGGTCTTGCAACTATGACTGCATCAAAGCGTTGTGTTCGTTAAGTTGAATGTATGTATATCCAAAATTTTAACACCTTTTCTAGTTGCAGCTCTGTTCCTGTTCTGTTCAGTCAGTTAAAGAGGGAGAAAAGTTACCAAGTCTCAGGCAGAGACCTTTTAAGGATTGGCAGCCAGTTAAGTAAGTAAGTGAGTAGATGATACATTATGTATCACCATTGGCTCACTTCCTTCATTGTCGAAACTTTAATTAGCTTCAGAAGAACATAGTAGCATAAAACTAATTCTAAATGACATTCCAGGCAAATTGAATTCAACCATCACATCACATTTGCAGTGATCCTATCCAGTTATTTATCCCAAAGTGTTTTTCAACTATAACATACATATAAGAACATTGGAACAATTAAAATCAATTCACACGATAATCGATAAAGAATATATTTGTATAATAAATTTAAATTTATTGGGAAAACCTTAGGAGTTCCTCGATGGTGCACGGTTTCTTCCAACATTCATTGGTAATTCCGCATCTCCTCCATCGAGTTTTGGCCAATGAGATTCGTCGAAATTGGTACAAAGATGGGAATTCTTCAAGTGAATGGATTATATTGTTCGCCATCTAAATAGTAGTCCACTGGTTCAACTATTTAATTCAAATTAAGAAAATATTTAGTTTTTGAAAAAGTTTAAAAAAAATATCAGCGACACTCTAATACTCACTTGATTTCTTCAATTTTCGACCAGTCCCATGTTTGCAAATTAGATCCAAAGTATCGCCCACTTTTCGTCCACAATAATTTTCTAATCCTTGAGAAGCCGAAATACTGATACTCGTACCTATTATTACCAACACGAACAACCAACGGAAGGATGAGAAAAGTTTTACGAACAATGAAGACATATTTTGCTTTGAGATGTAACAAAGGCGGAAGATAAAACAAATTTAATGGAGAGCTCTTAATTGCACCAAGTATTTATAGCTAGATAATATGAAAAATCTACATAATATACTCCCTTGGAACTTTGTTTACTTATTTTCAATTCGAATTGTTTACTAGGTCTTGTAATGGTGTACCTATTCATTTTTGTTCTAATATCTTCAGGATAAAAAGGTTGTTTCTTAAATAAATCTTAAGCTCTAGGGAATACCCCAGCGGACGTACAATCTCTGCTCAGT
Organism: Philhelius festivus; assembly: GCA_963931855.1. Taxonomy (NCBI): domain Eukaryota; kingdom Metazoa; phylum Arthropoda; class Insecta; order Diptera; family Syrphidae; genus Philhelius; species Philhelius festivus. Next base: position 223,848,190 of record OZ007554.1, on the reverse strand, counting down.
GAAGAAGAAGAATGTGCCATAGTTAAACATAATGTGAGACGACTTTTAAAAAAATAATATGTAAATACTTGTTGATAACAAGAATGAATATTCGGAAAGCCGATAGCAGCCTTAAGCCGGAACCACAAGTATATCCTGTGGGGTGTTGTGGAGTGGTTGGTAGCTATCGCTGTCATGTATCTCATGTGCATAGAATCATATTTGTGAGTTGTGGTGTGTTGTGAATCCTTGGTGCCATTATACCATACCATACTGTGTCGCTGAAGTTTTTTTCTGTGTAATGATAATAAGAACATAGTCCCCTTGAAAATTTAAGCAACTTTGTCCAATAAGGAACGTTTAAAACACAGAAATCTTAATTATTGTGAACAGTCGATCATCCAACACATCACACCACTCCAGATTACACTATACCAGAGTCGAAAATCAAAAACAAATCAAAGCGAAACTTCGACTAGGATTTCATTCAATAGGGTATTTTGGTGAAATTCTGTTTGTCATTTTTAATTTCGACATTATCAATTCGAAGACTTTTAATTAACATTTAATTACGAGTACTTCGGTTTTTACTTGCAAAATATGTAGTTACTGTTGGTTAAGTTTTGCATTTGGAAAAAAAACTCAAGACTTTGACCAAAGCTGATATTACGATGATAGTGAACACGAACAATGTGGGTCCGGCAATTTCGTCTGTCAGTCTGAATGTCTGTATGCCTAAGCCGCTGAAGTGATTTTCTCCAAACTCGGTACTTAAAGGTGAATGGTGATTCCCTGTTTGAGAAATTTTGATTTTTTGTTGGCTCCAATACTGACGGTACCTCGAAAACGGCTCCAACGAATTTGATAGAAAACAAAGTAGATGCCCCTTGGGATAATGGTTAGTGCGGGTTCGATTCTCAGCCACTGCAAAATAGTTTTTCAGGGGTGTACTGCTTGGTATGTGTGGCGGTTTTCGAAAACGTTCCAAATGAAAAAAGTATTTTCTTCCTTGAAAATCATGTCAAGAAACAAAACGTGGACTTTGAGGTCAGCTCCGAGACCTAAGATAACAGGGCGATGTACAGTTTTCTCAGCTGAAATATTTGGTTACTTGGTCCCTCGCGAAGGAGTAACGGCTCACACTTTGTTCGGAGAAAATTCCGAGTGGCCAGCGCAATCCTCCGATTAAAGCAGGGAAGACTAAACATTTTAAAACAGAATATGAAAAAATTTCCTTTGAACAAAAATAATTGTTTTATAATATTTTAATTTATTTACAATAAAAAATATATTTTAACTTGAAAATCCTAAGGCAGCCAATAAAATAGTTAACACTCAAAATTAATATTTGAAATGAATCTTAAATAAAATAAACTAAATAATTATGCGATGAGTATTATTAATATTATAAAACATAAATCTGATCTTAAAACTATAAATTAGTCATCTCATAAGCTCTCAAATAGCTTTCTCCCGTATTCCGATTTCTGCTGATTCTATTGTCTCGGTCACATCTTGCTTTTCTATCACATCTGCCTTCTCAATTGCATTGATATTCTCCATAGGATCTTTCTTTTCCATGGTTTGTGTTGGTTGCGTGCCATTCTTTTCTGAATCATCTGGTTTTTCCTCTCTAACATCTCTGGCAACAGCGCCGTTCGTTTTCGAAATGTGCATTTTTTCGAATGTCTCTTCGGTTTGAATTTTTTCTGGTAAGTCCATTTTCTCCGATTTTTTACTCTCTTGTGGATCTTCTCTTTTGTTTGTCATCTCCATTTTTTCCATCTTTTCGGGCTTATCAACCTTTTCCGGTTCATCCTGCTTTTCACTTTCTGACATTTTCTTCATCTTTTCTGATTTCTCTGAAACTCCGTTAGATTTGATAATAATTCCTTCTTCCATTTTCTTATTGTCTAGCATTTCAATATTACTTGGGATACTCTCAACATCAATAACGGTGGTATGACCATTAGTCTCGCTCTTTGGCGGTACGTGTAATGTAACTGGCACAACTGTCACTTGTTCTTTTGGTCTCAAACCAACCATTTCTTCACTGACTTTCCACAAATAATCGGCCATATCCTTGTTTTTAGCCTTTGGCAGCACCGGGCATCTGATTGTGTCGAAATAGTAGGAACCTGATGATTTTTCTAAGGCTGGATCGAGGGCCAATCGTAAAGATGTCTGTGCTCCAGCTTGTGGTGACTTAAAAAAGAAGCCTGTAACAGGTTGCAGCAAGGATCTTAAAAGAATTCAATTAAATCAAACAAAAATAATATTAAGAAACTAAGTTAAGTTACTTTGTTCTACCACTGATAATATGACGAGACAGTTCGGTCTTCACAACCCCTGGATGGCAACAATTAACTGTTACCTGTGATCCATGAAGCATTTCACTCAATTTCATTGTGAACAAAATGTTGGCCAGTTTACTCTGAGCATAAGCCCCCCATTTGCTGTAGCTCTTTTCGAAATTCAAATCTTCCTTATTGATTTTTCCAAAAATATAGATGGCACTAGAGACAACAACAATACGACTTGGAGCAGCTTGCTTCAATGAATCCAATAGTAAATTTGTCAAAAGAAAATGTCCCAAATGGTTGGTGCCCAATTGCAGATCAAAGCCATCTTTTGTTGTTCCCTTCGGGCAGGCCATAACACCGGCATTGTTAATGAGAATGTCCAATTGTGGTTCTTCTGCTAAGAATCTGAAATACAAAATTGAATTTCTCTAAAGTCCAATAAATCTCGACTAATTTAGAACTCACTTGTCAGCAAACTTGCGCACAGACTCTAAGGAACCCAAGTCCAATGTTCGATTGAAGATATTTTCATTTTTGGTCTTTTCAATGATTTCCAAACGGGCGCCTTCACATCGAACTGGATCACGGCATGCCATGTAGATCTTAGCACCACGACTAGCTAGCTCTAAGGCGGTTTCTTTGCCAATTCCTGTATTGCATCCTGTGATGATAACCACTTTGCCATCAATGCGATTCTTTTTTCTATAGAAAGGTCCTTGGACGATTTTTCTGCAAGAAAATAAAATAATCAAATTAATTTAGAGAATAACCCAACAAATAAAACAAAAAACAAAATATTTTCAGTCTTAAAATCTTAATGTTAGTCTTAATTTAAAAAGATATTAATGATACGCCACCCAGTGGTGAAGGCAGAAACCTCCTAAATTTTCACTACATTCCTCCTAATTTTAAAATGCAACCACTTTCTTTTACTGGTTTATTGCTGGTTGAAAATAGAACACTTTAATGATTCCATCCTATTAAGGGTGTAATTTATCAATTAAATATTGATAAAAATTGATATTTGGTATTTTAAAACTCAATTTATTTAAAATTCACATACATAGATAAACTTTATCGATAAATATCATAGTTCTTATAATTCACAACGATCTTCATCATTCTGCAAACGTATAACACTTTACAATTTTCCAACTTATAAATCACACTCTATAAAAATTAGAGTCCTAAAAATTTGATTATCCTAGGGCAACTTTTTCAGTGCTGTAGTTACTATGAGTTTAATCAAAGTTTCTGAATCCTGTATAAATACATATATATAGGATATTAAATCCCAGTACACTCAATAGTAGTTTTTCCGTGGAATATCAAAGGGAAAACTAACGCAAAACGGTCAAAATGACAACGCAATTATCATCTGTCAAATAATCTGTCATCTGTCAACAATAAATTTGAGAACGCACGCTGATGCTAGGAAGTCGATTCGAATTGAACACTGTGGAGTTTGGTGATTAACGATAAAAAGTTTCGTTGTTGGAATGACGAATGTCTTGTGTTTGTTTCGGAGAGCCATAACTTTAACTTTCAGCTGTGAAAAATTTATTGAAATCGAAATGCGATACTATGGCAACCACACTTTCACTATCGAAATTGAAATGGTTGTTACATATTATGTAAATCACCCTTTCCATAGTTTCGTACTTCGATTTAAATAGATTTTCTTCACATTTCATAAGATTCTTGATCGATTCCAAAATTAGTCTAGAATCAATTCATGGTAGCAGATATACGGGTACATACATATATTCGTCGAAGTAAGATATTTCGAGGAATACAAAAATAAGCTCTATTATTGCCAAGTTTATTGCGGAGTTTCTGTTTGACGTTTCAACACTATAAATTATGGCCATTAGATATTAAGTAAAACAATAAATTATTCTCACAAATTAATTTTGATATTTTTGCCTATTGAAACGTTTGAACATTACTTTTAATGATTTTTGTCGTCCAAGTAATTTCCCTTTCTGAAAAGCACTTCTTATTTCCTATTCACTTGGCTGACACTTTAACGTGATTTAATGAGGTTCAAAATCTCCTTAAAATAAAACTTTATTTTTAATTTTTCTCTTCAGTATAACAATTGACTCATAAAAAGAGACAAGATTGAACAAAAAGCATAATGTATTTTTGTATTAATGGCCAATTTCATAAACAAACACTAAACGTACTTTTATTAAAAATCCTCTGAAATTTTATAAGATCATTAAATCTTTTAATGGCCAATTTCATAAGCAAACACTAAAAGCACTTTTATCAAAAATCCTCTTAAATTTTATTTGACTCTTTAATAGGGTATGTCAAAGTGATCAACTATGGTATTTTCAAATGTAATAGCTTTTAAAAGTTGCATTGCTTATCAAAATTAAATCCTGCGTTTACAATTTTCATTTTAATTAATATCTTTGGCTCGCTCAAAAATAGGATGAAATCCAAAAAAAAATTGATTTTTCGAGATTTTTGAAATATGTGTTGTTTTAAATTGCACCGTGTGGATACAAAAAAAAAATTATATAAAATATTTTTAGGCTTCCAAGTCAAAGATAATTGCAAGGAAACACTTTTAAGCTAATATTTACTTAAATTGAACACTTGATAAAGAAGCTATGAAATAATAAAAGAAGAAAGAAAAATCATTTTTTTATGTAAAATCGTTTTTTTTTTTACAAAAAAAAATTCTTAAAAATCAACGGAACCACCTACAATATCGTGGTATATCTTTTTGTAAAGACAAAAATTCTTTCTGTATTTTGTTTAGTTTTTTTTAGTATACGCAAAAAAAAAATTAACTGTAAATTAAATTTTTTTTTCAACTTCAACCGATTTGAGCGAGCCAAGGACGAACGATATCTTTTTTTTTTTAAATGTTCTTAAACCTCAGACCCTAATACAACTTTTGTGCACTATTACATTTAAAAATAAGAGTACTTTTTAGCAGCCATACAAAAGTGACACACCCTACTCTTTAATCTTTCGAGTTTCACCAATCTATAAAAGGGAAATTTTAGGGAATTAAAATTGAGTTCTCTTCACATCCCTGTAAAATAAATTGGTTCTTCCTTTCTAACAAGCGAAATGTATGAGAAAAAATGAGAAAGCATTATGTGTTGAAACAAAAAATGTCAAGAAATAATGCAACCAAAAAAAAACGAAATGCAAAAACCAATATATTTGGGAAGATTCTGTGGCATAAAATGCTTAAGTAATAACATCTTTATTGCACTGACGGGTTTTTATCGGATCCAAATGACGACCAAACAAATTCAGCAACTGAGCCACAGATGCTTTTGGAAAATCGGAACCTCATTTTCTAGTCATAGTCGGAGAATCGATTCCTGTGAACCCAGGAATACTCTTTCTTGACGAATAACTATATGTTGCACTTTATCTTTGGATGAAGATTTAAAGATAATTTAAATATTAGTATTTGTATCTTAAAAAATTTAAAACTAAAATATTACAAAACAATAATTTCAGCTGCTATATCGAATTGTTGTTATCTACATCAGATGACATTTCATTGACACTTTTAAAATTTATTGAGTCAAAAATGGGCTTTTAGTTTATTAGGGTATTTAAAAGCTTGTTTAATTTAAAAGCTTTTAGTGAAAGGAAAACATCCCATTTTAAGGTTTAGAAGCCTGTTAAAAGTCCTTCGTGAAATCGTTTCACAAATAATCTATTTTGAATTTTGAAGGAAATTTTTGCTAAAATTGAGTTCTCTTCACATCACTGGAAAAATAAATTGGTTGTTTCTTTCTAATAAGTGAAATATGTGAAAAATAAAATGCACGACTGGAAAGCACGTACCTGCTCTTATGTAAAAGCACTTTGGAGTTTAAACGAAATTGTGTACAAATAAATATTAAACATGGATTTAATATTAATTATGCAAACAAACAAACACAAACAATCCTTTTATTATTATTTGATTTTTCAAAAAAAAAAAGAATTTGGAATTTTTTTTCAAAAACCCAAAAAATATTTTTTTTTTAATATTTTTGTATACGATATTATTTTAAATTCAAAGGAACTCCTATAAAAAAATGTTTGTCAAAATCGTTAAAGCCGTTAATGAGAAAGTCGAAAGTGAAAAATAAAGTCCTATGGCAGGTACTGTTACGAGTAATACCATTTTTTCCTAACATTTTTTTTTGACCAAAATTTCTTCCATGCCCATAATGGTACACTTTATTATTTTTTTTTTTAATCGAAATCGTTAAAGCCGTTTTCGAGACAAATAAGATTTTGCATAACGACTGTATGGCAGGTGCCGTTAGTTTTGGAGCTAAAAAAAATTAAATTTCCTCTCCAGGGAATCAGCCAAGACCTTTAAGTACACAGTTTGAAGAAAATAGTTCTCGTGGCTTCAGCTGAAGGTCGAAGTACAGACAGACGGAATTGCCAGGCCCACTTTTCTATCATCGTAATGTCAACATTGATCAAAATCTCGAGTTCTTTTATATCGCAATTAAAAAGCTAAAAATCCCAACACATACAACACACTTTTAATTATTATTTCGACATTTTCATTGAAGACATGATCGAATTTTGTTTACTAGTGCTCTGTTGAACTTCAAATAATCCCAGTGGCAAATTTCATCCTCGATGAAAATTTTTGGTGAAAACAGCTATGAATTCATTCCTTACTTTTATAAGGGAAATTAAGTTATGATTTCCTATGGGCAAAGTAATGCCCTTTTTCCTCGGTACATTTTCGCATGCAAATACATTGTGATTTCAGTGAGGAAAATTCCTGCACAACTTCACGAGCCCGCAAATAGCATTGAGCACTGTGTGTTTCATTAGATGAAGAACAAAACGAACAAAAGAAACAAAAAAAAAAAAACAAAAAAAAAATCTCTACTAGCGCAGAGTATTATTTTGTTTTCGTTATTGGATTGGGATAATTATCCCTTTGTTGGAAAAAAGAATTTAAAATGACCTGAAAGTATCAATGGATATAAACATTATGCACTTTTGCTGATCGCGGACGATGCGACGCGAACGGTTTGGGTTTTTTTCCAGTATCGTAAAAAAATGTTTTTACTACTTTATAACGGTTTAGGTTTTTTATTGTCTATGTCCTTTCTTCTGCGATTGTTAAAAAATGTTTTGTTCTTTAATTTAATCAGTGCCAACGAGATCTTTGTCGAAGACGGATGAAAGTGCAAGTTGATAAGTGAAAAAAGCGAAGAAAATAAAATTTCTATTTTTTAAATATAATTGTTGAGTGAATTTGTTAAAACATACCTACTGCTAGAATGAGGGGAATACGTGAAGAAGCGATAGTTAGCGATATAGTGCCTGTGCCTGTGATCGAAATAGTTAATGATATACGAGTAGTTGACCCGTGTTCAAGTAGTATTCATCAAAACGTTTGCCAAATAAATAATCAGATTTCCGAAAATATTCAAGAGTACAACACGTTAACGTTCATGGTTGAAAGAGGCAAATACTGTTAAACAATGATTTCATAGCTGCGTTTTCATGTTATATTTCATTCATGAATAAATGTTGATGAAAATTCAACTTCCAAAAAAGAGATGAATTCACCAATAACCTTACACTTTATGTTTCACCTGAGTAACAGAACAGATGAAAACGCAGCATACTCATATTCAATGATTTCACCTATGAATATTCACCAAGAAATTCACTGGTGAACTCCAATGACATCCCAATGTTAATTTCACCGAATGATTCACCAAAAAATTCATGGGTGAAGGCTCTGTTCCTTGGTGAATCTCGTGGTGTTTCCTTGCTGAAAAATTGAAAATTTTCCACTGGGTATTTATTTGTAGAAATTTATGTAACAAAAAAATATGTGAAATGTTTGTGTCAAAACTGTAGTGGAAAAACGTGTGAGAAAGTCACGGAAATTCGGTAGAAAATCTCAATGATAATTTGTGTAAAGATGGTGGTACTACTGCAGAATTGATGCCTAACACCAATGCTGAACCACCATTAAACAAAAAGACAAGAACCTGCTTAGAAAACTAAGCAAACTAAAAGATCTTTAAAAAAGAATAAAAATTAAAAAAAAGTGAAGTTTCAGTAGATAACTTGGGATAAAAAGTTGAAAAAAAAAAATTATAAGAAACTAGCGTAAGCTTCTACTCTTTTTGGATAGAAAATATTTTTTCAATAAAAACATTTGATTTTCATGTATTAAAAAAGTAAAAGTCTTCATCAAAATATTGTTTAAAATTAAATCTTATTTTCTTGATTTAGTAAAAAAATATCAATCGTACAGAAATTTTAACCAATTTATGCCAAAATTGAAAATGCCAAGTTATTTAACAAAAAATATTTTTTTGCTTAGGTCGAGATTGCAGCTATTACTACCTGGTCAAAAAGTACACATTAGACCTCTTAGGAACTATTCTACCATTTTTGCTCTAGTGAAATTATATTATTAATTATTCTCAAACTGATTTTGAGATCTGTTTTCATTCGTTGTCAAGTCTAGAACTTATAAACAGAAATGAAGAAAATCCCCAGAGATTATTATGCAGAACGCCTAACTTACTTGATAAACTCTACTTTTTCGAAGAGTTGAGCTTATCCAAGGCAAACAATCTAATACTGCAATATCAAAGACTGGGCCATTAAACTTTATTTAGATTTAATTTACACCAACTTATAAAATATTTAAATTGAATAATTTTTTTTCAAACTGTTAGAACTAATGTCCTGAATAATAGAAGTGTTGATTGATTTAGCTGACGGTAACCCTATTATCTACTCAAATACTTATAAAACAAACCTCAATTTCAACGCACATGATAAATTGATTGTAGCTAATTAGTATTTTTTATCTTATTTATCACTTTCGAATTGGTTGCTTTGTATATTATATTGAATTCAAGAGACATCCTTTTCGCGAATGTAATTTGCATTAAAATTCTTTCACGTTTTTCCTACAGCTTGCAGCAGCTATTAAGACGTCAATTGACTCTTTAATTCCATTACGCATCTATCATTGTGGTTTGTTTATTTAATTTCTTTTTCATATACGATCCATTGAATTAAAAAAAAAAAAACACTTTTACTTGTTCAACGATGAGTATTAGGTATCTTCATTTAAACCTTCTTATTTGAATTTTAGTAAAATAAAAGATTTCACTAGAAAATGCAACACAGCAATTTAAAGTTGAACTTTGAAGAGTTCAAATTTAATTTGCTATTAAGTTCAACATTAACTTTTAGACCTTACAATAGCTGAGCTTTCAATTTGAAATTGACAAAATTTTAATGTACTACGATTACATAGTTCATTGACGAGAACTATGATCGAATTTTTAAAACCTTTCGAATTGGGCATAAAAAAAACTTGCCAAGTAAGCCCATCAAATTTTAGTCAGTAATCATTAAATAATAAAATTTCTCTATTACATTGTAGCTATTTCAATATTATTCTAGTTTAAATATTCGGTATTAAACATTCAAGAAGTAAGAACTTTGCGTACTTTTAGATCTTAGTACTTTTCACGGATGACTTTAGGTTTTTGTATAGAAGAACTTGGCTCTTTTTTAACATTTATGTTTTTGGTCTGATTAGAACTACAGCGACGATATGCAGCCCAATCGTGGGTTATATTTTTGTCAAATCTTGAACTGCAATTATATTTCAATCATGTGGAAAAATGTACTTTATTACAATCACTTACGACATCAAAGAAATGAAATTTAATCAAAATGGTTAGAGCCGTTTTCGAGGAAATTATACAGAATCAAACTCATTATAAAGTAGCTACCCGTCCTGGATGTTATAAATGAAAATTTGAATGTTTCCTTTAGGAAAATATCTTGACTATATTTTACCCAAAATAGCTCGACCGTTTAGACTCAATGCAATATAGGTCCACAGTAGCAGAGATGAATAGATCCCAGATGTATACGAGTAGATTGTCTCTAAACACAGAGGCACGGCACTCTTCAATCGCTTATGAAATTAACTTCAGTTGTTTTTACTTTTAAGATCTCAGTTCCATAATAAGGCTAATTTGAACGGAGAGCTTATACAATCTCAACCAGCTCCAGGTGAGATATGGAAATACAATAATCTTTATATTTAATAGAGCAAGTTCGGAGGAAGAGCTGTAGTACTCGTATTAGCGATCTCTTTCATGTGGTAGTGCACTTAAGCTCCAAACTGTATTCATTAATTCATAATCTTTATTTGGTCGTTCTATATTTAACCCCAACCTTCATTCAATCATTCAAAGATTCATGCTAAGATTCGTTTGCTAAAACGGTAGAGTATTTAAATTTGAATTCAGCGATAAAAATCAGGAAACTCTCTCAGAGATCTTTGCAAAATAACATGATTTCCAAGAATTTGTTTACTTCTTGACCAACAAGCGAATAACTAGTTTTTATACGGAATTTCCGGTAACATCAAAAAATAAAAACAATAATTTTACTAAGCAATACAGAAGAAAGAGGTATGTATGGGTTATACTGGGTTGCCCATTTACGTTGCGACTTTTTTGGTGGTCCATATTTCTTGAATGATGAAATTTTTTACTCTACTCTTTTCCTTTGAAAAACAAAAAATAATTAAAACAAACAGTTATTGTCACATTAAATGAGATTTTTTGGAATTCTAAATTTTATTCAATATTACTCTTACGATTAACACTCTGCAAAAAAAAGGAAACCTGTTTACTGTATAAATTATGTAATTCAGAATTAAGCAGTTAAATCAGTTTTGTTGGTTTTTATTAGCCGCGGATTTAAAACAAGTAAAATTCACGACTGCATTGCACTTACTTGCTCTTCTATAAAAGTTTTTTGGAATTTAAAAATTGTTGAAAAATAAATATAAAACATGGATTTTGTGAGATATTGATTTTTCAAAACAAAAATTTTGAATGTTTTTCCAAAAACCCAAATAATATTTTTTCGAATATTTATATATAAAATATTATTTAAAATTTAAAATAGCTCCTGTTCTATAACAGTAACCGTTAGTAACATTTCTTCTCAATTTTTTTTTCTACCAAAATGAAGTCCGTGTCCATAAGAGCACACTTAATTTTAGTCAAAATTGATAGAGCCGTTTTTGTTAAACCCATCTGGTTTTGCCAATCGACTTGAGCATTAAATAAATAAAATACACGACTGGGTCGCACGAATTTGCTGCTATGTAAAAGACTAGGAATTTCAAAAATGAATGTTATTAGAGAAACTGTTCATAAGGATAAAATTCATTTTTTAAACTCTTTTAGTAGTAAGAGATAAAAACAGAATGCTATGCAAATATGAATGCCTGCAAGAACAAAAATTATAAGTCGTTGTAGTGGTTTCTAAAAAACAAGCTTTTATATACAAACTTTTGAAAATTTTTTTAAGAAAAAATTTCGTTACGCTAATCAAAAAAGAAAAAATAGATTTTTTTTTTCCAAAAATTGAAAAAATATTTATTTTAAGGTTTTTAAATGCAATGTGTTTTAGATTTTTTAGAAGCTTCTCTATAAAAAATTTCATTAAGATCCGTTATGTGGATAATGAGAAATTCAAAATTCGAAAAAATGGTTCTATGGTAGGTACAAGATGTAATATCTTAATTTCAAATTTCTTTTTATTAAATTAAAGATCGCAAAAACTAATTGAAAGAAAACAAATTTTATCAAAATTCTAGGCACCTTTTTCGAGAAAAATACGATTTTTGAAAACCATTTTTTTTTTAATTTTTTAGCATTTGTATTTTTTTTTTTTATAATCTACACGCGCTCAAGGGATTATGATTACCCTTTAAATGTTTGAACACAGCGCGGGCGTGAAGTTAAGGAAGAGAAAGAAGGATAGGAAAGATGTGTGGCACGATGTTCTGAGACTGAAGGTTGTTGTCTCAGATATTTTATCTCCAGGTATGGCGGCTAAACTAAAGCGGAGAATGCCGTGTCTTATTTCTATGTCGCTTATAATTCACATTATTTTATTCGTGTTCATCCTTGTTGGGCATACTAGTTTAACTCAATTACATGTTGTTAGTATTATGCCTGAACAACATGTAATGAGTAAACCAGCAACCCATTGATGACTATTTTAGAAAGTTTTTAATGGAATTAAAACGACATAGACGACGGCAGGGATCGAACCTGTGATCATGAGGTTCACAGGCGAGCACACATCCATCACGCCACGGCCATCCCTTAGCATTTGTATGGTAGGTACCTTTATTTTTAGGTAAAATAAATTTTTTTTCTCACATCTCATAGATTATATTGAGAAACTTTTATTTATCAAGTTTAAAAAAATCTTGCATGGGGTTTTCGAAATATTGAGTTTTGAAAAAAAAAAAATTGAAGTTTTTTTTTAAATTCAAAAAAAAAAAAATTTTTTTTTGAAAATTTGAGTACACAATTCTATTTATGTTTTTGGGGAGCTTTAGCAAGAAAAAAATTATCAAAATCGGTTGTACCGTTTTTGAGAAAATAAAAAACAAAAAAAATGGTTCCATGGGGGGTACCCGCAATAACTATTTTTGGGAAAATTTGTTTTAATCATTACCTAGCTTTAATTAAATGAATTTTTTTGTATTTTTATTTTAATTTTTTTTCTTATTTGGACTCAACCTACACGCTCTGGTTTTTTTGCATATAATGTTATAATTTTTATTTTGTCATAAAGACGAATATTTTACAAAAAGATATAATCGAAAGTAGAAGTGCATTTTGGAAAGTATTTATTGACTCGACCAATAAAGACGCTCTATGAAACATCGGTACACTTGGGCGTATACGTACTTTCATAATAAGTAGGATTTTTCTGTACTTTTCGTTCTGTACCCTTTACGTTTGATATTGTTAATTTAAATTTTATCACTAAATCAATAAGCCTTATGATTGCTAAAACAAGTTGTAATTCTGTTTTTGTTTACCATCTGTACTAGAGCTACGCGGCGCATGGGTGTTGTTAATTCCGCGGCGTCAATTGATAAATCTATAGTTCGATTGCCGATCTACCGACCTTTTTCGCTTCTATAGCAGATGTCTAACTTAGTTAAATTGTTATTTTTAATAATATGAGCGCAGTCAGGGGGTCTTGGGGGTTTTGAAAGCAGATACCGATGCACATTAGCTCTAAATTTCTGATTATTAAAATGGAAAGAAAAATAGAGCTTGGTAGAGCATTGAAGCGCGGCTAAGAAAATAATCTATGGACTATGTCTATGTATATGTCTGGCAGGCATTACTCTTTCTGTAGAATTCAATTTGTCCAAAAAGTCATTGAATTAATAATATATATCCAAAATTCATCCATCTATTACACAATATAATTATTCAAACGTTAGCTCGATTCTAGTTTTATTTTGAATGTTTATATGGTTTTCTAATCATTTATGTAAATTATGTTCAATAATAAATGTTTAACCATAAGACTTAAACGATTTATTATGAAATTTTAAATTTGACTAAAATAAGATAAAAGAGAAAGAAGTTCGAGTTGCATTCTAATTTAATTTGAATATATCTACATAAATTCTTAAGATAATTGGATGGAACTTATTTAATTTTGAATTTTTATGGCTGGGAAATTTCGAAAGAATACAGAAAAAATAATAATCAAGCTTTAGTTTTCTATTTTGTATTCTTGTATATTTATTGAATTTAAAAGGTAAGATTTAATGTATACTAAGATCTTCAATTCATTTGTATATTTTTAATTTTTATTTTTCAAAATAAAAACAAATCTATTGATTTTGCTACCTTGAACTGGGAATTTTTTAGTAGGTCTCTCCCGGTTGTGGGGGGATATCAATCGTTCTATAATATCAGTTTATTAAGGGTGTCATCTTTTGCATTAAGATCTCATGATTGCTGAAGAAACCTTTAAGGAAATATATGCGACTCCCAGGACCTATTGTAATTTACTCATGACTCCACCTTTTTTCTATTCCTCCGATTGAAAGAATTCAACATTTTTACTCGTGCTTATAGAAATGAATATCAGTTTACTCTTTAGCCCAATTTCGAGAGTTTATCAAAGAAAGAACAAAATTCTTAAGTCGTAAAACACGAATGTAAAATACTTTAATAATCAAAAAGGGCAGCTTGGTTGTGTGTGTGAGGCTAAAAAACTAATTTCAAATACACAACATTCTTAAAACATTTCTAAGAATATTAAATTCCAAAAAACCATGAATTAATCAGTTTTATTTGCAAAAATATACACCTACATAAATGCACCACTGAATCACAAATTGGTCTAGTGCTTAAGAAACTTAGAATTTTAAATTGAATGTTATTAAAGAAAAATTTGTTCATAAGCATAAAATTCACCCCAAAAAAAAACTTTTTAAATGAAACAGGCTGGATTGGAACCCAAGTCTGCACGTTACGCTTGAAAAGCGATTGTAGAAATCGCTTTACCGAGCTTATGACAGCAAACAATTTTTCCTTTTCATCTTTACATTAAATTCTAATATGAATATAGTTATGCAAGTTATGCATTCATAAAAAAATCGAAGTCGAGATTTTAAAAAAGGCTTCACAGACGAGAAAAGTGGGTCTCACAAATCTGTCAGTCTGTCTGTTCGACTACAACTAAAACTGCTCAGCTTTAAGACTTGACAGTTTAAAGCTTTTTTAAATACAATCTACACGATAGAGACAATTTTTTTTTATCCTAAAAAACGGTATCCTTCATAGAAATGTCAAAAAATGGTTTTCGAAAATCTTATTTTTCTCGAAAACGGCGCCTAGAATTTCTTTCTTTCGATTAATTTTAATGCTAGATACACACGAGGCAATCGTTGCTGCAACACAGCAAAGTTGAAGAAACCGTTGCTTCGTATGTAGCTGTGTTACCCATTGATTTTCGTGTTGCCGCCACCGTTGCCAAAAATATCAAAAAAATTTTATATTTTCGGTTGATTGCTGCAACCGTTGCTTCGTGTAAATCATTGTTTACTGCATTTACTCGTTCAGTTCGTCGGAAACAAGCGATTAAGAAGGTTCGTGCGGACTTGTAATGGGTGATTTCTTTTTGGCAACATTGGTTTTAACAGCTCACGTACATTTCGTATGTTGTGTCACTGTCAAACATCTTCAGTTTGGTCTATAATTTAACCATGAATCGTCTTACAAACGAACAACGCTTGCAAACTATTTAATTTTATTATCAAAATGCGTGCTCTGTTAAGAAAGTTCATCTGGAGCTCCTTTCATTTAATCGACCTACTGATGCGGCTATTCGGGCTATTTTGACTAAATTTCGCACCAAATTTACATTTTTGGACATTGAACCACCAACACGCTTAATTATAGTGCAAACTGAGGAAAATATAGCAGCTGTATTGGCCAGTGTTAGTGATGATCGTGAATTATCGATTCCGCGCTGTTCGCAGCAGTTGGGCCTCTGTTACTCCACTACGTGGAGAATTTTGCGGAAGGATTTAGGTATGAAGCCTTTCAAAATACAACTGGTGCAAGAATTGAAGCCGAACGACCTACCGCACAACGCCGAATTTTTGGTGAATAGGCTCTTGAAAACTTGGCCGAAGATCCACTTTTTTATCGAAAAATTGTGTTTAGCGACGAAGCTCATTTCTGGTTTAATGGATAAGTGAACAAGCAAAACTGCTATATTTGGAGTGAAAAGCAGCGAGGAGCATTGCAAAAGTTACCAATGCATCCAGAAAAAGTCACTATTTGGTGCGGATTATGGGCTGGCGGAATCATTGGGCCGTATTTCTTCAAATATCATGCGAATCGCAACTTTTCTGTGAATGGTGAGCGCTACTGTGCGATGAAAACAAACTTTTTTTTTGCGCAAAATGGAATTGCTTGGCTTGCAAGACATGTGGTTTCAACAAGACGATGACACATGTCACACAGCATGCGTAACAATGAACCAATTGAGAGGCGAGTTCGGTGAATAGTTTATTTCACGTTTGTATTACGGATGTATGCGGGGTACCGTTTTTTTTGTAGCTAAAAAAAATTTCAATTTCCCCTTTAGGGAACCACTGAAGACCCTTGAGTACCGAGATTGAAGAAAATATCTCCAATAGCTTAGGCTATAGATCGAGGTACAGATATATATAGACATACAGACAGATAGACGGAATTGCCGGACCCACTTTTTTCGTCTTCGCTGTCATCGTTATGTCAACTATCGAGTTCAATTTTCATTCCAAATGGAGAACTTGCCCTATAGTACCTATATCGCAAAAAGTACGTATTACGTCACTCATTTCAAAAACTTAATTTTACCTTTCTCCAGCTTATGTGTTGTCTGTATCACAACTACACACAGTACTGTGGTTGTGGCAACAGTTGCCACGTGTGTAGTGGAAAACGAAACACGTTACTGTATCGTATCAACATTACGATCTATATTTCAATAAAAAAAATTGAAATTCAAACATTACCGACTGTTGCAACCCTTCTGATCTGGCTACGATCTGTAGGCCGTTTATACGTCCAAACCTCGAGTATAACTCACACCTTTGGGCAGGTGCAGCACAATCTTCTCTCCATTTATTGGATAGAATTCCGAACAGAGCGTTAAAACTGATAGGAAACAGAGCTATCATGGATTCATTCCCATCCCTTGAACACCGTCGGAATGTTTCATGTATTTCCCTGTTTTATCGCTTCTTTCACAAGCAATGTTCACTCGAAGTAGCCAGTTGCATTCCTCCACCCGTAATACCCGCTTCGCTAGGAATGCTCATCAGTTCACCCTTGAGCCTAACTTTGGTCGTACCGTCAAATATAGAGATTCGGTTTTTAGTCGCACAACACAATTATGGAATAACTTACCCGGCACAGTTTTCCCTCGCCATTTTAATTTGGAAACATTCAAAACCAATGTTCATCGTCACCTCCTTTCTCTCCCTCCCTAATTTCCCCATCGCCTGTGCTGTGTTTAACACTATAAGGGTCTATAAACATTAGACTGGGCCAAAAAAATTGACTATTTTTTTTTTTGAAAGATATATCGAGAATATCATTCAGAATGACAAAAAAAAATTTTCGTAAAAGTTTGAGCCCTTAATATCAATTTTAAGAGGGCTATCATCGCTAATTTTGATTTTTAGTCATAATTTCATGTTTTGCGTCAGAACTGACAAAACATTGAAGTAAAAAAATTCATTTTGACTTACTTTTATATAAAATTAAATTCCCTACAAAAAAGGTCTAATTGAAAATTTTCGTCAGACAAGCCGTTTTTGAGTAATTAAGCTTAATAAATTGTTATTTTTCGTTAGTTACAAAATTCCAAATTAAAAAAGTAAAATCGAAGAAAAATAACAATTTATTAAGCTTAATTACTCAAAAACGGCTTGTCTGACGAAAATTTTCAATTAGACCTTTTTTGTAGGGAATTTAATTTTATATAAAAGTAAGTCAAAATGAATTTTTTTTACTTCAATGTTTTGTCAGTTCTGACGCAAAACATGAAATTATGACTTAAAATCAAAATTAGCGATGATAGCCCTCTTAAAATTGATATTAAGGGCTCAAACTTTTACGAAATTTTTTTTTTGTCATTCTGAATGATATTCTCGATATATCTTTCAAAAAAAAAAATAGTCAATTTTTTTGGCCCAGTCTATACCATTTAAAAATTCTGTAAATATGTTGTAAAAGAGATATCGTTTTGATAATGTAAAAAAGTGCGCACTTTTTTACATTATCAAAACAATTTCTCTTTTACAACATATTAACAGAATTTTTAAAAACAGAATATTTGTTATGGAAAATACATAATTTAAACATAATAAGAATATACACTATATGTATATACTTAAAACGATTTTAATTTTAGTACCTACTGACAGGATTATAAAATAGTACTACACAGTTTTAATATTGCAAATAGGGACGCATATTCATCACGCTTAGATTGAAATCATAAATCGTATGTTATCATATTGTAATACATATTTTTATCGTTCTCTCTTCTTTTCTCTTGTTCTCTGCATGAATAATGTTTCAATTCTGTCAATATTCCCACGTGCAATGATTTTATAAAGCTTGTAGTTTTTGTGTAAAGTGCGTGTTATTTTTCTAAAATGAATATTTCTGTTGTAAAGACAAACAAGGGAAAAGATAAACTTTTTGTGGACGGTTTTTCATTTTATATGGAAAAAGTAACCAAAATTGGTACCTACAATTGGGCTTGTTGTCATCGGATAAAATTAAAATGTAAATCGCGAATAGTTACAAACCTTGAAGAAAATGTGCATAAAGTTTTAAAACATTCAACAAGTCATACACATGAACCAATTGCTTTCGAAAAAGATATGATTATTACTAATAATTCCCTAAAAAACAAAGCTACAATAAGTAATATGGCAATGAGTCAGATTATCCAAGAGTCTTTGGTTAACACACCGTCTTGTAGTCGTGACTACCTCCCATCAAAAAGCGCCCAAAAATGGTTATTTTTCTTAGACAGAATTTCACTGCTCAGGAAACAGAATTTTGCACATACAGAATTTTGCATTGACAGAATTTAGTAATACAGAATTTTGGAAAAACAGAATTTTGACCATACAGAATTTTTATAAAAAAAAAAAACAGAATTTTGACCAAACAGAATTTTGAAAATCAGAATTATGACCCGCTCCCACTTGAATATTAATACAAATATACATATACATATGTAAATGGCTGTCTGGAAAGTCCAAAAAGTCACCAATAGAAGCTATACAACTGATCATAGTGATCATGATCAATTCATTTACATTTCTAGTCACTAATTTTGGTCTGCAATTAAGTTTTATTATTCCCAAACTTTGCTTTTTCATTTTTTGGTAATAACTTCTAAAATACACCTACATGATGTTATTTTTGTTACTTTTAGTCAAAATCTTATATCGTTTTATGTTCAACCATCTGGAGTTACCAAGGGGATAGTGTGAAGGAGTAGAAACGATTGTTTTTATTTCGTTATAAAAAAACTCCCCGCATTTTGGCATTTAGCGTATACATAAATCAAAATTTGTAAGCAAACAAAAAACTCCAAATCTGATAGCAACATGACTCTTGGAACAACCCAAAAGCAATATATCGAATTTCTAAATAAGTAGAACTCTGACCATAATTTACTCCCGCACACTTTAATCTTCAAAGAAATATAATTCATCAATTTGTTGAACCACCTAATCCATTCATCGTCTGATTTCTAATTTAATTCATCAAGCATTACGAGACGGCAGCGGCGACGACGACAGTGAATAAACGTTGAGCTACAATGAACTTTGAGGCTTTCAAAAATAATGACACATAATTATTTTCCTCTTAACAAATATCCGCAGTAGTTAACCTATTACGGCGCTAAGAAATTATTATTTACGTTTTCGTAACTTTAAAAAAAAGTTATGACTTTCCATTTTGATGACGAAGCAAGAGAAGAAAATAACAATCACCGATGTGGAAAGGAAAATTCTTTCAAACCCTTGCTGCCAAGCTTATTATGAATTTTATTAATTAAATAATAATGCACATTACAATTTCGTTAACAGTTAGTTAAGTTAAGTACCGTCGCTGTACTTTTGGTTTAAAGAGTCGGAGCATGTTCTCTTATGCAACTTTTATTCTATTATGGTTTTAGATATGGGATAAGAATTTCAAGTGAAACAGAAATTAAATAATGAGTTTTTCAATAAGGGCGATAAGATTTTGAAATGGAATGAAATAAGCTGTGCGTATTGTGTTTTCTGTTTTGCGTGGACCTTCCCGCACTAATGGAGTCAAATTGAAGTAGCATTATACTACCCAGTAGCAATGAACATGAATGTGTACACCCGTTGCTGAGAAGAGAGGCCTATTTGACGCCTCTTGCATACAAGATGAATCTTGGACACAAATTGTTTCCTTGACTTTGGGCAACCACAGGACCTTTTATACTCCCACAAGGGGGCCTACCTGATAGATAGTCTGAGGCAGAGAGATCTTGCGACACGAGTGCAAAGCGATCTCTGAAACGAACGTATAGCGGACACTAATTCATTATTTATGTGATTTGAATTATTCGGGAAAAATCCGGAACTTATTACATCTACAGTACAAACTCCGTTAACGCAACCCTCGATTCACGCAACTCCTTGATTTTCGCAACACTAAAATCGTAGCACGTCTTGACTCTTTAAGTGCTACTTTTCAAAAATGTTACATCGATTAGTGCAACTTTCTGTGTTTATGCTTCTGTTCATTTAAATCAAAACATCAAACCAACAAAAGTGATTTGTTTAGTTGCAATAATGTTTTTTTATAACATTTTCCTTATCTCTAAAAAAAATTGCCATTACAACTATAATTTTTATTTAAGAAAAATATAACCCAGTAAGTGCAACAACCTCTGTTGTTGCAACTGCCTTAATTTCTATAAGTTGCGTAAATCGAGTTTGTTCTGTATTTTTCAAAATACAGTAAATTATTTTTTCCATAAAACTAGCTTCGCAAAGAATGGTCATCAGCATACTTTGGAAGCACGTTTTAGGCACATACTTTAGTACAGAGATTTCTTCTTTGGCCGTACATCACGTATGTGTATAGAATTCCCTACTAAACTCTATTTTTCCTTCCCATTTTCCATATGCAGAATTTAAAGGAAATCTTCTAGTTATATCCCACTTAAATGTTCTCTCTATTTCCTAAAAGCTCACACTGTATTAAAACATAACATTTAAAGGGTAGTCATAACCTAATTAAGTGCGCGTGTAATCAAAATCTTTAAAAAAAATTCAATAAAATTCTTAAATTTTTTAAATTTAAAAAATACTTTCATGCCAATTTTAAGTTTTTTGGTACTAATACACAACTAAAAAAATGTATTTCATCAAAATGCATCAACAGGTTTTTGAGATATGGAATTTAATAAAATTTTAATCCGAAGAAAATTTTTTTTTTTGGAAAATTTTAATGTACAATATTTTGTCTTTCTACTTTTAAGAAGGTAAGCAGTTAATCTTATACAATGTTTCTACCAAAACGGAAATCTGAAATTTGAGCCGAAAAATTTTGAGATTTCAAACGATTTCAAATTATTCCAAGTGTTGCAACATTTGATATTAAAATTTCTTTGAAACACAAAGTTTTCATAGGGATTTTGATAAAATCTTGTTTTATCAATTTGAAATACTTGGTTGGAAAATTTAATGTTATTAGATTTTTTTTTATAATTTACGCGCACTCAAGGGGTTATTAATACCCTTAAAATGATTATCACAGTACGAGCGGTAGGAAAACAAGGAAGGATCAAAAGGAGACACCGATGCACATTAGAGTTAAGTTTCTGAATATTACAATGGGAAGGAAAAATAGAGCTAAGTAGAGCATTCCACATTCGTGTAGTTCGGCTGAAAAAATAATCTCCGTATTTCACAGTACGTCTAAAGGGTAAACTGATGATCATTCCTAAAAGCCCAAGTCTGGGGCTGCACATTAGTGAAGGTAAAACAAAGTACATTGTGGCATCGAATGCGAATGCGAGAGGAACAGTTGGTCAAACAATCAAGGTAGCGGAGCACGAATTTGAAGTGGTGCAATCCTTTAAATACCTTGGGTCAATAGTAGCAGCCGATAACAATATAGAAGAAGAAATACGCGGGCGGCTTCTCAAATCCAACAGAGCCTACTATAGTCTGTCAAAGCTCTTCAAATCCAGAAATCTCACCATAACTTCAAAACTGCTGCTGTTCAGGACCATGGTCCTGCCAGTACTCACATATGGATCCGAGACCTGGGTGCTTAGCAAAAGGCACTCCGGCCCCTTAGCTGCGTTCGAGAGAAAAGTCTTAAGGAGAATTGTTGGCCCCATATGTGAGAAAGGACGATTCCGGAGGAGGCGGTACAATCATGAATTGTACGCAATCTACCTTAAAGCCCATATCGTGACAAAAATTAAGCTCGGTAGACTCTGGTGGGCAGGGCACCTAGCTCGCATGAGCGAAGAGGAACCTGCTCGAAAAGTTCTTTGTGGTACATTATATGGTAGACGACAGATGGGAGAGACTTGTTGAAAGAGGCTAGGACCGGAACCCGGTTGTCGATCCGATGATCATGATGAATGGGGTTAAAGGGCAGGAATGCAACTTGCCATTTCGCTAAAAGACTGTTTATAGAAATAAAGGTAATATAAATAAGAGAAGAAAAATTGCCGTGGTGCTCTAGAGATTTAAATGTTTCCGTTATATTTCTATCACCTATCAATTTTAAAACTCTTTTTTGAATTCTATCCAAGAGACTCTAGTGGGTAATTGGAGAACCTGTCCAAACATGGGAACTGTACTCAAGCTTTGGATGAATATAGGCCTTATAGATTACAGCCAGATCAGAGGAGGTGACAAATTTTCTTGCATCGTCAGAGAAAACATAAACACTTAGCAGCATTTTTGGTGACGTTGAATATGGGATTATTTCACACAAGGTGGTCTGTGATAATGATAGGTCTTAGTTATTTGTTTACCAAAATGTAACCCATGCCTGGATAAAGTAGTATTCATACGAATGTATAACCGGTCTTGATATACTCGTAAATGTTCTTTTCAATCTTCTTTCTAGGTAAACAACTTAAAACCTTTGATTCCAAGTTTGAAGGTAGTCACCTGATTAGACTTAGGCTATTGGTCGAGGTACATAACTAGAAATAGAAATAGGGTTCGATTCTCAGCCACTGCAAACAAGTTTTTCAGGGATAAACTCATTAGCAGAAAAAGAAACAGTGGGTTGTATGCATAAGCCATTTACTCAGTATCATGAGAATGAGCTCTGCGAATGAGCTCCAGATAGTGAGATTGAGCATTTTCAATGAGACAAATCTCAATTTGGTATGCAAGAGACTTGTCTCATTTAGTGATCTCCGTCTCAAAAAAAAAGTGAAAGTGACAGTGACAGTAATAGCCCCAGCAAAAAACTGAGGATACTAATAGCTTTGTATAAAAAACTTATAGTACTATCAAGAAGACGAAAGATTGTGTCGACATCTTAAGGCTAAGGACTGCACTTGCTAGATTTGTCTCTGCTAAATTTGATAATAATATATTATCTTTTTTACCTCTTGTTTTGTATGTTATCCTACTCTCCACTGTAAAAGTGTGCGTTAATTTCTGCGCCACCACCAGGCTAGCGTTCGCAATACAAAATCACGCTTCATGATAATACTACGAGTATAAAGCTAATAGCTTTCGGAATTTTTTAGTATCCTCGAATCATGCACTGATCCCCGCCAAGATATGTCCACGCTAGTAAAAAGTTTTGCTCCATTGCATGTTGCTTGGGCATTTGTTGAATAATTCCCTGTGGATATTTTGAAATTACTGTTTAAGACAACAAAAGAAGATTATATATTCATCACAATGACGTATGACGTGGCCTTTTAATACTCAAGTGAGTACAATCTATGGCGCCAAAACATGCAGGAAGGTAATATTTTCTTAACCAAATTGATTTTTCAATGTCTTTTTCTTGGATTGTATTTGGAAATTTAATCCAATCCTCTTTTTTTCTTACAATTTTACCTGCAACTTCTACGATTACTCTTGAAACGGAGCTCTGGTTGGTGCTGAAATCTTCAGCGATTTCACTCCGGAAACCAGGATCTCCAACGAATCGTAAGAAAACCATAATTCTTGTTTTAATACTTAAGAAACTTGCCCGAAACTACTCATTAGTTTGAAAAATATAATTTACTAATACCTCAACATGGAATGAGGTTAACCTATAAAGAGTTTTATAGTTCCTTGTGGGTTCAAAGGGATCAAAATAATTAAGGTATTTAGCCATTGTACATCCCGAGATAACTAATTTCCAGGCTCAAGATTTTGGTCTCTTAAATGAGATCGATCTCTTTTTTGATAGATTTGTCTCAAAATTATTCTGCATACGAAAGCTAGCATTTGCTCAAAAGTGTGAGATTTGAGACTGAGATGAAGCTTTCTGCATATACCACCCAGTACCACGGTATCACATGAACTTTCATTTTCCATTCCTCGCACATTACCGTGTGGTACTAAAAATTGCTCTATGAAGTTAAACTATCAGGTACTTTGGCAACCACTTAACCTTCCTAATCTTGCCCCTTTGTTTTTAACCTGTGTGTTTTAAAAAATGCTGTATAAATAAGAGTTTTGAAAGAAGTTGTGAAGTGTAACGTGAATGATAAAGCGTTCAAAAACAAAAGAATACTTTTACAGCTTATTAAAGAAACTTGCAAAAAAAAAAGAGAAAAGAGAAATATTTTTTAAATGAAGAAAAGTTATCTATCGGCAACACTTATCTAAATCTCTTAAAGTATTACACTATTTCCATGCGTTTCCAGCGTCTCGGAAATTATTCAATATTTGAAAACAAGTATAATTTTTTAATGTTCAAATTATTAACTTAAACGAATTCAACTGGCAAAGTCTAAATCCCACAAATTTTTTGATATTTTTGAGCAAATTTTCAACAGTGCAATCAAGTCTAAAATTTACTTTTCGACTTAATTAAATGTCATGTTTATACAAGAAAAAAGTGAATTACTTTTCATTTTCTAAAAGCTTTCTCAATTATTTTTAAATCCAGCGCACGTTTTGGTTTAAATGTTACGTCATATATTGAACTTTTCATTCATAATCGAACGTGCTCCTCCTTAATCTATTGAATTCTTAAATATTTAAATATTTTTCAAGTGTGTATATTTATTACTGCGGAAATTATAAAAAAGTAAACAGTCTCTGATGGTAAATCCAATTGCAATACAGAAATGAAGTCTGAGTCAACTAATAACTTTTTATTAGAATATTCCTTACTTATAGCCTATTAGATACGAGTACGTTTAGAACAGGGATACACCACAAAAACAAAAATAAAAACAACTTTAAAGATTTTAAAATAATAAATACATTAAGTGTCAGGGCATGTTTACATCGTTTTTATTCAAGTGTTACTGATTATTATGTATTGCTTAATGAGCTCAGTCATGCATGCCAATTATACTTTGTTCCAGATAGAATATTTTTCTGCCATTAAAAACATGTTTAAAATTTAAAAAAAAAATAACTATTCTCTGGTACATAGGTTTAATACTACCCTTTTGTATCGAAATTGCGCAATTTAACATTGAAATCAAAGGTCATTAGGGAAATTGTTATTACATAATATTGATCAGATTGTCGCTTGCAAAAGCTATTTTTTTGTTTTAATTAGTTGTAGAGCAGTTTAAATGATATTGAATCTCAGTAATATATTTTAATCACTTTTTACTTGACATATGGGTAATAGGTCAAGCCTTTGCCTTGGTTTCAAGGTGGTGTAGTTGGGACTTTAACATAATTATACATACATATTTTTTGTTAGAATATACCAAGTTACCCTCTTAAACTGAACTGATACATTTTACTTATAAAACTTAAATACCGCCCCCTTCACTCTACCTCGACTCAACGGCCAAATTATTTCCTTGTCTTCTAGGACGAAATATCTGAGAGTTATCCTTGACCCTATGTCTTTAGTGGAACATTTGGTAGAGAGTGGGGCCTGCAATTGAATATGAGTTTGTGGACGTACAAAGCCTTGATACGTCCGATCTCAGCTTATGTTTCGATTGTGTGATGGCTTGCACTCAACAAAGGGTATACAGTTAATGAACTTAAAAATGCAGCACTATGTGTGCTCTACGATCCTGCCCAACAGATGCTTTTTCTTTTTTCTTTACCTTTTACCACTTGACTTACATATTAAATATCTAGTATCTTGGAGTGCCCCTTGGCATAATGATTAGTGCATTGGACTATAATTTCATGCAGAGTGTCTTGGGTTCGATTCTCAGCCGCTGAAAAAAAATGTTCAGGGCTGTACTACCTCTTGTGAGGAATTGAAAAATCCTCTAAAGGTATTTCTTGTCATGAAAAACCGTTCGGAGTCGGCAAACAATTTTTGATCCCCCCCATTCATGGTAACACGAATGATTAAAAGTTGTAAGTCACTAGGTTTAGGCTCTCTATCAGCTGTCTTGGCCTCTTATTTATTTATTTTATCTTGGAGTGCGTTGAGACTAAATGAATCAGATTGTTGGCCTGCCAAACCATACGGACACAGCAATACTATAAATACAAACCTCATTCCAGGAAATAAAGTTATTTTTCCATCCATAGAGAACAGGGAGGATAACGTTGTGATGAGCGAGTTCGACACAACCATCTTTACTGACGGCTGAAAGATAGTGCTGTCGGTACGGGAATTTTCTTAGAGTCTTTGAAAGTTTCTTGGTATTTTCGGGTGCCATATTGAAAGTTCCTTTCAAGCAGAAGTATAATAAAGTTATTCAGGCTTATTATGAAAATGGGCGTTCATTTTCACCTCAGTGGATTCGTCAATAAGCAGAATTGCCGCATTTGGGCAAATGATAATCCAAGAGTGATTGTCGAAAAACAAATGCACCCACAAATAGTGACTGTTTGGCTCGTTTTATGGGCTGGCGGCATCATCGGGCCGTATTTTTTCCAAAATGAGGCCGGTCAGGCAGTTACTGTGAATGGTGTTCGCTATCGTGAGATGATAACGAACTTTATTTAGCCCCGAATTGGAAGGTATAGATGTGGACGATATGTGGTTTCAACAGGACGGTGCCACTTGCCACACAGCTAACGAAACAATGGCTCTTTTGCGCGACAAATTCAATGGCCGTGTTATCTCACGTGGGGGTGATTTGACACCGTTGGACTTATTTATTTGGGGTTATTTGATAGAAAAGGTGTACTTCGATAAGCCAGCAACAATTCAAGAGCTAAAGGATGAGATAATTTGGCCCATTAAGGGCATAGAACCTCAATTATGCCTCAGTGTCATCGAAAATTTGGACCATCGATTGGAGGTGTGCCGAGGTCGTGGCGGCCATTTGGCCGATATTTTGTTCCATACATAATTGAACCACACCAATATTATCATAATAAAAAGAAATGACAATAATTTGCTAATTAATTTATGTTTTATTCAAAATCAACATCGGCCCTTAAAATTTAACCACCGTTTATATAATGAATTTGTTGTATTAAATGAATTAAAAAAAAAAACAGGATGACGGGCAAGGATTAGCCATTCATAGCTCACTCGCGGAAAGAGTTAAAATGAAGAAGACGTGTCTCTGAGACGAACGTCGATGACTTGTGTAACGGGTACTCCCTAGTTCTTAGACCAAGAGCTAGCAAACTTCAGGTAGTAGGGAACCCCTCATCACATCTCATTAAATCCTCAGATTAAACGAGCTTATGGTATCGAAATGGCGCACTCCAGCGCTAATTGACTCACTGAGTAAGAAATGATCATAACCGCCATTTATACCTTGTACAAATTTTAAATTTTCTACATCGAGAGTGGTGAGTGCGATTCATTATTTTGATTCTTAAAAAATGATCTGCATTCCTTGAACAGATAGACTTAAATTTATTGACATGCCTAGTCTTTAGAGCAGACGATCTTGGT
This sequence comes from Philhelius festivus, assembly GCA_963931855.1. NCBI lineage: Eukaryota > Metazoa > Arthropoda > Insecta > Diptera > Syrphidae > Philhelius > Philhelius festivus. The sequence continues at coordinate 223,820,460 of OZ007554.1, read as the reverse complement.
TGTATCTATTCTGAAATTATTAAATGGAAATATAGACGAACATATACCTCCTTACGAATGTCAAATTTGATATTCTGCAAAAAGAAACTTGTGGGAATCTCAAACTACCCGAATAATTATAAACAATCTTAGAATTATTAAATATACTAATAGTTTTATTTAAGTGTTTCTTCCATTTATCTGAAGTATACCTACACACAATTTAAATTGTAAAGGTTGTATTAAAAAATAAGTACCCAAAAACAGCTTTCCGTCAAACTTCTGGCAGATATGACTACGTATAAGGATATTTCCAATTCCCAAGTAGTGGAGATTTTGACATTTCTTTGCGCCCATATTGTTTCGTCTAATGTTAATTTTCCTGTCTCTTTTAATTTTTTCAGACACTAAGGACAAATCACCATTTCATGTTACAGAGTCAGAACAGTTGCAGGGTATTCCTTAACTGGTTTCTCGAGCAGTTGGATTTAAGAAAAGACTTATTTTGGTGTACACAGTACCCATGTTAAGGATAATTGCACTGTTAGTAACAATGATGAAAACTTTATTTAGGTCTTTATTATTTAGAAGAAATACCAGTCTTGTAATTGCGTTTAATCAAATTTGATATCTTATCTCGGTCTTGAGATATTCAGTTTCTAGCATGTTCCATTTTCCCTGTCCATGCTAAATTTTCTCCAGTAAATGCTTAACAAACACAATGTTTTACTATTTTCTTAATGGACGTAACAATAATAAACATAAAACTCAACAACAAGTTTGCGCGAAAATCCATATAGACTAAGAGCCCACAGCAATTTTTGGGTGTGATTGATAACAAAAAATAATTAGCATAATTAGATAGGCCTTTAGTAGTTATTTGCAAAAGTGAACGTCTTGCATGCTCTAGTGGGATCAATAGTGCATAAAAGTGCATCAGATATGCAGTTATTTCCAAAGTCGTAAAAATTGTGATACAAAATTTGCTATAAATTCAAAATGAAGAGCTAAGTCCCCTAATTGTAAATATCGAAGTCAAATACGTTTTGAAGATGGCCTTTTTCGTACAAGAAGTACCCTCTTCTTATCGCGTCTTGCAGGCAGAAGGCTATCTGCAAAACTTCTTGGACCTCGATATTTTGAATCAGTGGGCTTAACTCTACATTTTGGGATAGTTGTTATCAGAATTATTTAGACTTGGAAAGAACTGCATATCTGATGCACTTTTTTGCGCTATTGCTCCCACTAGAGCATGCAAGACGTTCACGTTTGTAAATTACTACTAAAGGCCTATCTAATTATGCTAATTATTTTTTGTTATCAATCACACCCAAAAATTGCTGTGGGCTCTCGGTCTAATACATGTTCTGATACTTGGGGAAACCTATAACAGCTAAGATTACACACAGCTAATGCCACCATGAACATTCTGCACATGTACTATTAGGGCATGGTTACCTCATGTAGAATCGAAGTTCATGTGATTTGACCCCCGTGAAAGTTTTATCTTAAATCGTAGGGTTTTTTCAATAAAAAAATTTTGTTTAATAACTTTTTGCGCGCTCTAAAGTTGTTGAGCACAATTCAGGCGTTAAGGAAGGTTGAAGAGGAATTAAAAGGAGATACCGATGCACATTGATCTAGTGCGGCTAAAGAAAGAATCTCTGAATTTAAGAGAAAGTGTCCAAAGTTGGGATCAAGAGTAAACTGATGGTATAATTCCCTGAAGCTAGAGTATTTCGGTTGAGTTGTTAAAGGGGGGGGGGCATGTAACTGCCTATTTCAATAGAACGCTGTTAATAAAAATAACGATAAAATAGTGAAAGACAGGAAATATTGGGGCGGTGCTCGAGAAATTCAAATGTTTCTGTTATACTTCTATCACCTACCATTTTTAAAGCTCTTTTTTTGATTCTATCCAAGAGAGCTTTGGACGAATATGAGCCCTATAGATTACACCCAGATCAGAAGGGGTGAACAATTTCTTGCATCGCCGAAGGAAACTTAAATACTAAGCAGCGTTTTTGGCGACTTTGAATATGTGGTCATTACACCCACAAAAGATAGTCTTTGATGCACATACTGAGATCTGTAAGTTTTTTGGTTTCCCCAATGCAAGTGCCACTAATGGGTAGGTGCATGGGGTTGGGTTCGACTTTAACGACACAAGACAGCATTGAGTTTTTGAAGCATTTAATTCTACGAGATTTATGGATCCCTATTTGACATATATACTTGGTAGCTTCAAAGTCCACATAAAAACCCATGCCATCACTCAGTGAAGTCAAGGATCCTAGGTGAACGTTGTAATAATCGTCTAATCTTCACATCTAATGTCATTGACAGGCCTTTCGAAACTTCGTTGATATCTTACACACAATTTGTGTGATTCAATTTTAAAATCTACCCCGACTATAAGAAAACCTGTCACGCGTATTTATTTTTTTTAACTGTAAATTCTTAACAACGGTGCCAATTATTATCTGTCTTCAATGGTTGGTGATCCAAATATACCAAAAACAGACTTTTTCAGATCAGGGTTTTTTTTTTAACTAATTAAATATATAAAACAAATTGCATAAAATAGTAAACATTAATTAGTATTTAACGTTCTTCGTTGATTCTCTCGAGGACATATTGAAATTTCTTTAACAGTAAAACTAACGATACCTGCCATATAGCTGTTATGTAAAATCTTATTTATCTCGAAAACTGCTCAAACGATAAATATGTATGTGTGCTTTTTTAAACATGAACTACAGTTTGGCAAAAAAAAAAAATTAAGAAAAATGATTCCTGCCACAGAATATTTTTTTTTAATTATCCACTTTCTAATTAACAACTCCAACGATTTTGACCAAAATGTTTCCTTTGAATTTAATATAATTTGAAATAATATTGTTTTTACAATTTTTCAAAAAAATATTTTTTGGACCTTTGAAAAAACATTAAATTTTATTTTGAAAAATCAACATCTTAAAAACGACTGAACAATAAGTTTTTGAAAATGTTTCCCAATATGTACATATATTATTAATTATTTAAATTTGGCTTCACATTTTTTTTTCTTTAGAAAAATGTTAAAGAAATTTCTTATTAAATTTTATTTTCATTTAAATGCAAATTCTTCAGTGTTGCCACTTTCTATTTTTTTAAAATTAAGAACAACAATTTTAAATTCAAAGAAGCAAATCTGTTTTTAAAGGATCTGCCGGATCCGAATTTTTCTTTAAATTTCTTTGATGGTTGGCGTGATAAATTGATCGTCCACTATATATATGATTATAAATTCCCAAATTGCCCATTGTTTAAAGGGTAATAGGACCGTTAAACAAATATCGGACTTATTGAGCTGTTCCAGGAAGTTTGTAAAAAGTTCAATTTGCCAGTTGAAACGATCATACATACCGAACAGGCCTTGTCTTGTTTTCTTTATCAATTGCTTGAACTTAATCATTTTAAAATCGAGTTATGCATACATTTCTATTAAACATGCAACGCAACATCACGAACGTATACCTTACATATCCAATTCAAACGAAGATATGTTTCCCATAAAAACCTCTTAGTATTACTTAAGTCTCAACGGCTAAAGACCTCAGCCCGATCAAAATGTTTACAGTTTTAAGAGCTCGTTGGTTAAAACCTTCATATTAATCACACATAAAAAGATAAACCACAAAAGAGACTTGAATCTCAACCACTCAATTATACGGAGAAACCCAATGAATATCATTAAAAACAAAAGTAGGTATCATCTTAAATAATGCACCTTAATGATTTCACTTTTCATTTCGACTTTGGTGGCTCGGAAATCTTAAGTCAAAGAGCAAAGAAGAAACAATAAAATTTCCATAGAGTGCATCTAATCGTATAATATTAGAAAAAAAAACTACACGAACATGACCCATAAAACAAAATCATCTAACAACAAAAAGAAGATGTTGGAACTCATTGTTTATTTTTTATTTTATAATTATACCAACTATGGTAATGCATTGTCTATTTACGAGAATGTACCGATATTGAATACTGACGGCTTCATGCAACCCACTCGTCTTGCAGTCCAATTTAGGAGCAACTCACATAAACTTTCTTTTCAAACGATACAAACAAAAAAACTCACAAAAAACAATAGCAAGCTGGGAACGAGAAATAATAATTATTATTAAAGAAGACAGCACGAGCGCCACCTACCTGAAGAGTTTGGAAATCATTGTTGTGCCAATGTGCGCTATTTGACAGTGATTTGGCAGTTGATTACCGCTACTCCAGCACCAAAAAAAGTAAACTACCACTTCTTGCAGCATGTATGTCGAACAACGAATGGAGTTCGAGGCGGGTGAGTTCAAAAACTTTGGTCTAAATTGATTCTGGAAAAGGCGGTACTACCTCAATTCCACGCGACACTACGGACTATACGATAATTAGCCACTACGCCACACTACGGTACACTTGGTGTGTCGTCTGTTCGCGCACTAAACTTTATCTGGGCCAAACACCATCGAACGGATACCACTGTGTTTCCTCCGCTCTTTCTTCTGCGAAACAACTTCCGTCGGATCCGATTATATGGTAGCTGGGATTGTAGTAGTTTACTTTGGTCTTCGGTAGATCGCAGGTTTACTTTCTTTCTTTACCTCGATTCAAGCTGCGCTGTTGAAAAGTTACAACGAGTCTTCATCGTCTTCGTTACATTCCATTCCACAGAGAGAAAGAAGAAGAAGAAAAAAAAAACGCACCAATATAAATAATTGATTTGAATCTGAATTTTATTCATTTTTACTTTCATGCTTCTTTCGAATTCCAAAATCCAACCAGCAGCCGCCATTCTCTTACACGATCGACTAACTATAACGTGTAAATATTTTAATATCAAAAAAAAAGAAGAGGCACAATTTATATTTAAGGCGTGTTGTTGTACGAGTAGATGATGGGGCAAGCGGTTGGGAAAAGGAAATCACATAACTGTCGATGTCGATAGAGTTCATGTTCGGATCGGATGTGAAATTTGAATAGAAAAAGCAAATACCTCTGTCTACCTAGATGGCGCTGAACGTGTTGCAATTTATGATCGCACCACGGAGCTGAATTGGCTGAGATTTACAGTAAATATGTACATATATACGTATGTATGTAGTTAACCTCGAGGGTATATTCCATTTTGAAAGATGAACTCTTAGGTTTGATGTTGAACTTGATGTTGGAAAAGATCAGCCGACAATCATTTCGTGATCATAGTGCAAAAAAGTAACTGGGAAGAGGAAGTGCAGAAATGAAAATGGTCGATGGATGGGAGAATACTTTTGATGGAAATTATATTAAAAGAGATCTAACTATTTGAGATAATAATACAGATGCACAAACAAATTAAAGTGAACATCTTACTTTGCGGAAAATATATAAAAGACCTGTCAAAAAATGAGTGGTTTTTTATGTCTCTGAATGCGTTCATAATGGAAGCTTGGCTTGTGAACTAAACAGCTGCAATATACAAATAGACAAGGAATGGAACGCTATACTCCCCAAGAGCGTGGAATAATTGTGTCGATTTTTTTGACCAATAAATCGGTCGGTAGGGTTAGCGTTAATTTCGACGTTGACTTTCTAATCGTGTAGGGTCAACTGGGAAAATAATTGCGGCGCTTAGGTAATTAACTCAAACAGACTGGTACCACAGAAGAAGATGCAGGGCTTGGCCGCTGCCAGACTGGTTGTTCGGCCGAGAATATCTCGGCTGTGGCTAACGATGTTGCTGAGAAGGAATAAACATCAATCTGATGACGACGGGCTATGCAATTGGACCACGAGAACAATTTTAGCGAAAGACTTACATATCTTTCGTACAAAGTGCAAACAGTGCATCAGTTATGCCTACTTACCGTCCGTCGCGTGTGAATTACTATCAAGCTATCCTCAGCAACGTTTCTGGAGCACTGAAAGTACTCATGTGAAGCACGAAGAGCTACATCCCCTCAAAGCCAATATGTGGCGCAGCATTCACGCGAGAGTATAATTGGGCCTTATTTTATTTTTACGGTCACTGTTACTAGCAAATGCTACAAGGTCATGATAAACGACTTCTTACTGCTATAATTTGGTGGGCGGGGTTTGGTGAACATATGGTTTCAACAAGACGGTTCAACTGCACACACAACACGAGCAACAATTGATATTTTGAAGGAAGCGTTTCCTAGTCGCGTAATCTCCCGTTTTGGGAATTTGGCATGGCCAGCAAGATCGCTTGATTTAACCATCCCAGACTTTTTTCTTTGGGGCTACTTGAAGTGGTGCGCCCGCGACTAACCTCAAAATCAAAAGGAAACTAAGATAGTTGTCTAAGTTAACGCCATTCGGGACGAATAAAAATAAAATGCACAACTGGGTCGTACGAACTTGCTCCTATGTAATAGACTAGGAATTTTAAAAACGAATGTTATTAGAGAAAACTGTTCATAAGGATAAAATGAATTTCTTAAATTCTTTAAGTAGTAAGAGATAAAAACAGAATACTATGCAAATATGAATTTATGCAGGAACAAAAATTATAAGTCGTTGTAGTGGTTCCTTAAAAAAATAAGCTTTTATGTACAAAATTTTTAAAACATTTTTAAGAAAAAATTTTGGTACGCCAACCTTAAGTTTTTATTATTTTACGAATAAAAGTCTAATTTCCAAAAAAAATACTAAGCCCTTCTTGAGATATCAAATTTTTCAAAAAAAAATGACTTTTTTTTCTAAAAATTGAAAAAATATTTTTTCTTAAGTTTTTAAATGCAATGTTTCTTAAACTTTTTAGGAGCTTCTTTATAAAAAATTTCATTAAAATCCGTTATGTCGATAATGTGAAATTCAAAATTCGAAAAAATCGTTCTATGGTAGGTACAGTCAGTAATATCTAGATTTCAAATTTTTTTTATTAAAATATAGATCGTAAAGATTAATCAAAAGAAAAAAAATTTTAGCAAAATTCTCGGAACCGTTTTCGAGAAAAATACGATTTTCGAAAACCATTTTTTAAAATTTGTATGGAAGGTACCGTTAGTTTTAGGTAAAACAAATTTGTTTTCTCAAATTTTGTAGATTATATTAAGAAACTTTTATTTGTCAAGTTTGAAAAAAATCGAGCATGGGGTTTTCGAAATATTGAGTTTCCAAAAAAAAAATTTTGAATTTTTTTTTTTAAATCCAAAAACTTAAAAATTGAAAATTTGAATATGTAATAATATTCAAACTTTGGAAGAGCTTTGGTATAAAAAAAAATTATTTAAATCGGGCGTACCGTTTTTTGAGAAAATCAAAAACAAAAAAAATTGACCCAGGGGGGCTACCAAAAATAACAATTTTTTGTAAAATTTTTTTCAACCATTAGCTAGTTTTAACCAAATGAAATTTTTCGAATTTTTTTTCAAAAATTCTGTGGGACAGTTTTTGAGAAAAAAAAATATTTATAAAATTTCGAAAAAAAATCGTATGGCAGGTACCGTTATTTTTGGTCTTAAAAAAAAAACAGAAAAAAACGTGCGGGGAGAAAAAATTAAAACCCATATCTACCAAGTTTGAAGAAAATCGGGCGAGCCGTTTAGGCTGTAGTCGAACCGACAGACAGACAGAATTGCGAGACCCACTTTTTTGGTCTTCGCTATCATCGTAATGTCAACTTTGATCAAAATCTCGAGTTCGATTTTTTTTACGAATGCATAACTTGCCTTATAGTAGTACCTATAAGTCGCAAGTAAAAATGCATGTGAACGAAATGTTAAAATGGTCGAATGTTCGTTCATTCGTCGGTCGTTGGTGGCTCTCATGTAAATAGTCCTTAAGACTGAATATAAAAATATTGGCAACACCTCAAAAAAAGGATGAAATTTCAGAATTGGTATCCATGGATGATTTAACTTTTTATAGCTTATTTATAGATTCCCTAAAAATTCGTCTATTGTTTTTTTTTGGCCAACATAACGAAAGGTCCCTTGCTAAAAACCAGCTTCAAAGTCATCGAAAATTGTGCCTCAAATACATATCATAAAGCAATTTGAATGACTATTATTATATTATATATTTAAAACACAAAATGTGCTTTCAAAAAAAGGAAAAGAACTTGTTTTATTTAAATAATAAAAATCGAACGTCCACATCGACGGATACAAGATACACAGATATGTTTAAGGCGCATTACTGCATGCCTTTCATTTTTAAGTTTTTATCACGCATGAATGACTTAAATTGGTCCAGCATTTCATCTGTCTATATTTTAAGTCCACTGCGAACTAAGCAGCCAACTATAATTACCGGCAACATCCCCATATTTTCCATTTGTTTCCACGGATACAGGTTCTTGCGAGAAATTATCAAATCCATTCAAGAATATATCTTGCCACGAGAAAGTACACCTTAGAGCTGTGTAAATCGTTCATTTCAAATGATCGAATCGTTCAACAATCGATTACGAAAATGATCCGATCAAAAATGATCAACTAATCGATCAATCATTCGATCATTTTCATTTCACTGAAATGATTCAATACTGTTCCTATTTGATTTTAATTTCGATTTCGATGATAAGATTGACTTGTGGCTTTGATAGTTCTCACAAAATACTCTATTATTGCTAGCCTTACTTCTACGATTGGTCACCAATTTACTCTTAAGCCCAATCTCGGACGTACCGTCAAGTACAGAGATTCTTTTTTTAGCCGCACTACACGAATGTGAAATGCTTTACCCTGCTCAATATTTCCTCATTGCAATGTGCAGACATTCACAACCGATGTTTGTTTAATCCTATCCCACTTTCCAAATTGCTCGCAATGGGTTTAACATTATAAGGGTATTCATAACCCCTTGAGTGCGCGTATAACATAAAAAAAGTCCCAATCATTGTTTAAAACCTTTTAAAAGCGTAAGATCAGTAACTTAAGTAGTCTCCGTTTAATAACATTGCAGATAAAAAATAACTACATACAAGTCTTATTCAAATATTAAATTTAGAACAATTAGAAGATGAGTCTTGATAAAAAATAACGTCTGTCCTCTAAAAGCTATAACCCTCTCCACGGGTCAATGTCGAAAGTATTTCCAACTCAAAATTAATTTTAATTAGCAACTTGGTATGTTTATTCCTCTTAATTTCTCTCATCTTTCCATCAATATTACACTAATTTTCACACCTGATCGGTGACTTTCCCTATCGGACGTACGTACCTGATCAGAAACAAGAGCAGGGCAACACCCAAAACAATTGCAACTATTAATATCGTCCACTCTAGTGGCCCACTAATGCATCTTTCCTCTTCGGCTGCAGCTGCACCCGGTAGTTTCTCCATTGTCGCATTCGACATTTTAATCTCTTCGAATTGAATTCACTTTTTTTTTTATTTATTTATAAAAACAAAAACAGCACACAAGTCAACAAATAGAAATCACTATAGATACAGAAATATCACAAAAATGCCAACGAAGTCGAAAGTGTATCACGTACGATCGGATCAATCGATCGAGAGTAAATTTTCACAATTGAAGTGTAAAGTTCAAAAAGAAATCGTTAATTGCAAACGTCAGATGAATTTCGAAAAAATAAAACCGAATTATGCTGTCCGACGAAAAAAAACATGTATTTTTGTTCGAATTTCGAGAGAGCCGATAGTTGTATAGTGTCTTTCCGGCAGAATTTCTGAGTTCTTGGCGTGTTGTTCGGTTAACCTACGATCAGGTTCAGCGTTGAATCGAAACTGAATGCGGCTCAAGGTAGTGCAAAGTCAACAGCGCGCGCTTTAATCGTTTTCGGTGAGTTTGTAGAGTTGCCGCGCAACGGGGTGGCGGTAAGAGCGTGGTAGATAGAGATTGGTTTGGTAGAGGAGGAAATATAAAAAGCCCGGCTTTTTGGAAGGGGGAGGCAGAGATCTCTTGGGTTTTTTCGTTTATTTTGTTGATCGTTCGTCGTACCTTTCATTTGATTTAATTGTTTAGTTTTGTTTTCCTTTATTATTGTTGTTCTCGTCCATGTCCCAAAAGGAGTGTATGTTTGTTTGGTTGTGGTATGCACGGAGGTAGAGGGAGCCCCGCTAGCCGTCAGTTCAAGTCGAAACGATGACAATAACCATTATGAGTATGAGAACGATTTTGACATGAGGTGTGTTTGGAATGCATGAATGGATTTGACTAATTTTATGTGTATTTTTTTTTTAATTCACAGACTTGTAAGGTATATCGTATGAAAGAGTCGCACAAACTTGCTCTTCATTTACTTGATGACATATTGGACTAAGCATTTTTAAATAAGTTTGAAAATCTCTTTGCCCATAGATTTGGGGGTACCTACTGTTAATAAATGTTATTAGCTTTCTTGTTCCACCATTTTCTATGGATTTTTTTAGCAACTTTTAAACAAAATCCCTTAGAACAATTTGCGAGTTGCCATTTTCGTAAATATAAATTGAAACCTTACTTCCGTGACGTATAATTGTATGCAAACTATCTGCCAATACTTTAGTCTCGTCAAACTAAACATATTTTTTTCGATTCGGACAAATTAGTACCCTGCTGAAAATTATTTCAGATCATTATTTTGCCATTAAGATTGAGCCCAAAATCCCTATGAACCCGTGGGTTATTCAATGTCAAACGTCAAAAATTCTGGTCACTAGTATTATCCGTATCTAAACATATATCAAGGAACAGGTTTTGACATAAAGCGTGGAGTAAACACTGATAGATGTCACAAAAAATAAAAAAAGCATAATTTTTTCAGCTACTACCAACTAGTAAATTATTTTTTCTGAAAATTAAGAAATTTTTATTTTATGTTACCAATATTCACCACGTGGAGCTAGTCAAAATCTTCCTCTGATCGATAGGTGAGCGTAAACACTACACCGATTTTGTGGGTAGGAGTTGATTGCAGACACTTTATATGGACAAGTTCGCCCATTTAATACCGCCATCAGAATGTGTTTTATTTTCATCGATTTCGCATCATAAACCGTGAAATATTTGACGAGGCTTACAAGACATTTAAATAACTTTTTGTTTTGTCTGTGATGCCTGTACGTAAGGCTAAATATTGACTACACCAGAATTTTTGTGCATAGATAAGATATACACATAGCATGCAATTGCAAGAGTTTGGTTTTGGAATGCAGTCAAAGCTAAATAAATTCCGAACTATTAATCAAATGGGTTTGTTGACAGGCCTTAGATTTGAGATAATGGATTGAGGTATATTTTTTTGTTTATCAAGATGATATGACAAATGGACTGGAAGACATGACTTTTCACAGATCAAATATTGTTTCTATTTACTTTTTCAAAGCCTTAAGTTGAGGATATTTCATCGGCTGACGATGTCTTGGAAAGAACGATTGTGTGAAAATAGAAAACACAACCATTGTCAAGTAAAACCACCTATATAAGAACACAATTGAAATTACCTACCATTGGAAGCGTCTAAACAAAGTTAGGAGAGATCATTCTGTGTATCTGTTCGCATTTCAAAAAATTTAATACATTTGGTCTTATGACTCAAAATGATTTGACCAAATGACGCTTTGCATAAACAACCTTGTGGAACAAACTACTTATTTGGGTGTCTAATTGTCTATAATAGCACACTAGATTGAAATAGCAAGCACACTTAAAAGCGAATTAATGTGGTTACCCATGTGGCGTCATAAGTTATCCGACTTCGTTAAATTGTAAAGTTAACACCACAAGTTTCATGAAGTTCCTTAAAAACTGTGTAAACACAGGTAAAAGATAAAGTAAACAAACAACTGATTCATCCCACAGTGACTGGGCGTTCATTTTTGTTTTTAATTTGGTTTGAGTTTCAGAAAAAATACTTTTTAAAATTATATTTTCTTCAATTTGTTGTTTTTCTATAAATTATTTTGGACCTCAGCCATATTATAAATAAGACACAGCTGATTTTGATTCTCTTCGATAAGACGGATTCGTTTCAAGAAGTTTACGATTTGTTGTAAAAAAAAGGCTTCCAATATAAGATTTGACAGTTCGCTTACCACGTCGTTAACTTTTCGGTATTAACGATGGTGTTGTATGAGTATTCTATCACTTAATCCGAAATATAGAGGATCGCCAGTCTATTGTGAATTGAAGATTAATTTTATTTAAAACCATTTTATCCTAGAAATTATTTCGAAAATTAATATTTTATAGCACTTTTAAGAACTTTTTAAACTCATATATCGGGTTTTTCAATAAGAGCGCTACAAAAGTTTTTTTAAATAAAACAAAGACGGTTTTCTATATCAATGAAATTCTTTATTCCTGTGAAAGTACGTTTGATGACATTATGTATGGAACTCGATTTCTTTTGCATGGCCACCACGGGCACGCTTGCAAAAGTCCAGACGCTGAAGCCAATTTTCGACGGTTTTCAAGCATAAATCGGCCGATACTGCTGCAATTTCACGTTCGATATTCGTACGAAGTTCATCAATCGTCGCTGGCTTGTTGGCATAGACTATAGACTTGACTAAGCCCCAAAGGAAATAGTCTAACGGCGTCAAATCGCACGACCGAGGCGGCCAAGCGACTGGACCATTTCGTGAGATAACACGTTCTCCAAACTTGGTTTCCAATAAATTGATTGTGACATTCGCTGTATGGCTTGTGGCGCCGTCCTGTTGGAACCACATATCTTCCAAGTCCGTATCATCCAGTTGGGGCCAAAAATATTCGGTTATCATTGAACGGTAGTACGGCCCAATGACGCCGCGCGCCGGCCCATAAACCACACCAAACCGTAATTTTTTCGAGATGCAATGATGACTCATGGAGTACGTGTGGAATGCTGCCTGACCAATACCGCATATTTTGTTTATTGAAGCCATTCAGCCAGAAATGAGCCTCATCGCTGAAGATGATTTTTCGATGAAAATCCGAATCATTTTCAAGTTGTTGCTCAGCCCAATTCACGAACATACATACGACGCTTCTGGTGGTCAAGCGGCTTCAGTTCTTGCGTCAATTTAATCTTGTAAGGATGTAGGCCAAGATCAAATTCGCCACAACGACGTCACAGAGATGCCCAACGCTTGAGAACGACGTGTGAGAGACACATTTGGGCTTTCTGCAACTGAAGCCTCAGCGGCTGCAATATTCTCGACACTACGGGCACTTCTTTGACTCACTGGCACGGGAACATTTTGTACTGTGCCTGTGGATTCAAATTTTTCCACTAGACGCTCAATTGTTGATCTGCTAGGACGATTATGACAACCATAAATTGGACATAGCGCTCTTAACGTTGAGGCCACTGACTCCGAATTTCGGTAGTAAATTTTAATAATTTCGACTCGTTGTTGTCTCGTACATCTTTCCATCATGAAATGGCAAACCTTACTGAAGAGAAATGTCAAAAGAGTGGCAAGAAATATGGCGTCGTTTACTGTCCCTGTCGTTCTACTTTTGTAGCGTCCCTGTTGAAAAACCCTTTACATAGCTACAAAATATAATATATTAAATTTTATAATAACATTTATTGTAAGTTCTACTTTTAACTGGAGATATGTGTAAGTGTACGTATATCCTTTTTCTGTATGAAATTATTTTAAACTATGTTCTCTTACGATTTGTTTGGCAAACGCCATTTATTTCTACATTTTGCTTCCACAACATATTGAATCCGATGAACTTGCCATAATTGCAATTCACCATGACCATTATTAGGACTATGTACGAGTATAATAACTATGCATATGGTATTATCATAGGCTACGATGGTTGCGAAACAAGAGGAATAAGTATTGGGCGATTCTGCTTCGTTCTTGATCTCTATTATCTTGGTATTTATCTTTACTTTATTAAGCTTCTTTCTAATTCCTTTTATCAACGTTATTTAATTGAAACTTTACTTTACTACTTTTTTAACAATTTTTTATCGAAGCCTCCTTTATATATGGGTCCCACAAGGTATCCACTTAGGAACCTTACTTTTTATTCTTACTATTAACGATATTGAAATGGTCATCAAATATTCCTACCAAGTTTTTAATGATCATTTCTTCGACCAATGATTCTATTCTTCTTCAACTTGATCTGGACAGCCTTTCTGTCTGCTGCCTGAAAAACTGCTTATAGCTAAACATTGCCACTTTTCACGAAAGTGCATCCAATCTCTTTCCCGTCTCTATCTTCTTCATTTTCAACTCATATCCATTACAGCAATTCGCAACCTTAGTGTTTTATGGTATACGTTCTCACACAAATATTGACGAGATTATTCTTAAAGCAAACTCTAAACTTTTTTTATGAAACGATGGTTTAAAAATTCTTTGACCCCTACCTGACCCGATCTTTATACATAATCTTTGTTCGCTTAATTCTTGCATAAGGCTGTCAAAAATGGCCCCCTTATCAGCAACTTCATGTATCCAAAATCGAGTGTTTTCATCGTCGTTTCCTACGTTTCACAATTCATGGTCTGTCTTGGAACTTCTATTAGTTTACTTGAATACGCCGAAAGAAGGAAGAGCAATAAATGACATTCTGTTTCAACACTAAATCTAAGGCATTCTCGTCTCTTCTATCTACACACCTGCCGTAGCCGTACCTCTTATGGCTCCAAGGAACCTATTACTCGCATGTGTCGGAGAATTGATTGTAACATTATTTTTTTTTTCAACTCAAACCTCAGTTCACCCTGTCTAAAACTCCGTCTTCTTAATCATCTTTCAAATTCACTCCAATCCAAGATTTTTAAAACAAAAGCTATGACAAGATCACCGTTTGGTTTTCCAAACTTAGGAAGTACCGCAAACCAACCAAGAAGTATACTGTTCATGATTTGATAGCAATTCAACAAAAATATTTCAAACACAAGTCTGAAATTTCAATTTCCTGGATTCGTATGAGGTCACAAAGTTTCGACATAGTCGATAATTACGAGCCTATGCTCATAATACATACTGTAATATTTTTCCAAGGTTCGTTAAATAAAACTTATTACTCTTTTTAGTATTTCTTCTTTATTTACACTTTCCAATTCAAAACAGTAAATCTCAATTTATAATCAGCTCAAATACTTTTATTCAATTTAAATCACACTTGTTTAATAACACAATCCAATAAGCAATACTTTTGCACACTTTCACAATCCAAAATCAACTGTCTCTCGCTCACCGTGAACACTCCCTTATATACTCAAATTAGTTGTTCTCGAAAGTTCTTTTATTGGAATGTTCTAGATGTTTGGAAAAAGGGGAAATACATTTGACATTGGAAAAGAGCTTTTTGTTTCTTCCATAAATTAGATATGCAGTTTTCCAACAGATGGCGCTGTTGTAGTATAAAGCTCTGTTCACAACATTGCCCCCTTCTTAAGATTGTTCGTCCCGAACAATTCTATCGCCATATTCGCCACTGTATCGGTGCAGTCGATCGCTATGCACAACTTTTAACTTTCCTCTTGACCCTCTTTGAATTCGGTAAACGACATCATTGATTTTCGTGACGACAGTATAAGGGCCTTCCCAGTTTTGTTGAAGCTTCGGCGACAATCCCTTTTGACGATGTGGATTATACAGCCATACACGATCTCCTACTTGGAATCCTGTCGTGTTTGCTCTTGTGTCGTACCTTGTCTTCATTCGATCGCTGTAAGCGCTCATTCTAGTCCTGGTCCTTTCGTGGATGTCGATTAGCCTCTCTTTCAGGTCACTCACGTAATCCCCTGTTTCCTGAGAATCTTGTGATGGGTGTCCAAACCTTAACTCACTAGGCAGCCGTATGTTTCTTCCGAACAGGATTTCAGATGGTGTTTGTCCTGTTGAGCTATGTACTGCACTCCGATAGGCCATCAAAAATAGTGGTATGTGCCTATCCCAGTTTCTTTGGTAGTCGCCTACGACCTTAGTGAGGTGCTCTTTTAAGGTCCTGTTGAATCTCTCGACCATTCCATCAGACTGCGGGTGAAGTGGTGTCGTTCTCGTTTTCTTAATGCCAAGGAACGCGCAGACCTCTTGGAATATGTTTGACTCAAAGTTCCTTCCTTGGTCAGAATGTAGCTCCATAGGCACACCGAACCTGCTTACCCAGTTAGACACAATCTGGTCGGCCACGGTCTTGGCTTCTTGGTTCGGGATAGCGTATGCCTCAGGCCATTTGCTGAAGTAATCCATTACCACCAGAATGTATTTGTTTCCAGCATTCGTTTCCGGAAATGGGCCAGCCACATCAACAGCAATCCTTTCAAACGGTGAGCCAACATTATACTGCATCATTTTCCCTTGCAGTTTTCTACCAGGTCCTTTGGTTGCCGCACAAGCCTCACAATTTCGGCACCACTTTTTAACGTCGTCTCTTGCATGCAACCAGTAGAATCGTTGTCTCACTTTTTCTAACATCTTGTTGATTCCCAAATGGCCTCCTGAAGGTCCATCATGCATCTCTCGAAGAACCTCTTTGATTTTCGATTGAGGTAACACAAGCTGCATCACATAGGATTTACCATCAGCGGACTCCCATTTTCGCCGAAGAACACCTTCTCGCACATGAAGTGAGTCCCATTGTGCCCAATAGGCCTTTAAAACTGGACTCCTATCGGAAATGTCATTCCATGTGGGTTTTTCTTCATGTTCTTTCCATGCGAGAAGAGGTTCAATGTTGGGGTCTTCTTGTTGAGCAGATCTTATTTCTTCATTGCTCCATCCACAAATGGGGTCAGCCCTTATTCGCAGAGTGTTGATGGCGACCATGCGTTTGTTGCCATTTGACGTTGCCTCGATAGTCAGACTTCTATTGTTTTGTTTGGTCTGAGAAACCTGGATGGTGTTTCTGGGGCCATCGATACCAGAAACCAGCTTCTGCCCCTCGAAGTTGGTTCTCACTTGTTTCTCTGTTGGGAAACTTGTTCGGGAAGTAACACTGGTGTTATTGTTACCTGGTTCTGAATTTGAAACTCCGTGTCCACAATGTTGACAAGCTCTTCTCGGTGGTAATCGACATTGACGCTGTAAATGTCCAGTCTTGTTGCAATTCCAGCATTTTGCAAGTCCGTTTCGTTGATTCCTTTGGACATCAGTTCTTCGGCATGAGCAATCATCGATGATGGCTTCTCTAAGTCGATGTACTCCGTGAGAGGCTTGCTCAGCTGCTTCCATTGTCAAGGCAAACGCTAATGTTTCAGAAAGCGTTCGTTTTCCAGCAGTTCGCACGGCCCTTTGAAGATGTATGTCGGAAATGGCGCGAACAAATGCCTCAACTGCGAACTGGTTACAAATTTCCTCTCCAACATCTGGATATGCAAGATGAACAAGCCTTTCAATGTCCGCTTGCAGTTGTTGTAGAGTTTCTCCCCTCTTCTGAACTCTGGAATTAAGTTGCACTTTGAAGACTTCTTTCATGTGGCTGTTACCAAAGCGTTTGTCTATAGCCAAAACCAAGGAATTGAAGTCGCCGTTCTTATCTGTTGGTATGGTTTGCAACAACTCAGCAGCTACTCCTCTAAGAGAAAGAGTTAAGGCTATATACTTGTCAGCCTCATCCCAGCCATTTGTTGTGGAAGCTGCCTCGAATTGCTTCTTGTATATAGACCAAGAAGTTTGTCCATCAAAGGTTGGAGGTTGCATCTCTTTTTTTCTCAAAGTTTCCCCAGAACTTTCCCGAATCTTTATGTTTCGAACACGGTCTAACTCTTTTGAAAACGTCTCCATTTTGTTGTCGACTAGCAATGAAACACGTTCATCTAACACTTTTGAAAACGTCTCCATTTTGTTTTCGACTTGATTCCCTAGCAATGAAACACGTTCATCTAACTCTTTTGAAAACGTCTCCATTTTGTTGTCGACTTGATTCTCCAACAATGAAACACGTTCACCAAGTACAGATACATTATTCTCGATATTAACAAGCTTGCCTTCTAGCATGTTCCTCTGCTCTTCCAGAAGGTCTTTTTGTTTCTCCAGGCGTTCGAGAATATTCTTTTGTTCGTTTTTCTGCTCATTTCGTTGCTCTTCGAGACGTTCGAGAACATTCTTTTGTTCGTTTTTCTGCTCATTTCGTTGCTCTTCGAAACGTTGAAGCAGCAGACTAATCATATTTGAAACATCTACATTTTTACTTACGTCTTCTTGCTCAGCGTCAGCTTCAAAGACGAAAATGTCCGGGTCTTCATTTTGTTGTTTCAAATATTCGGCCAAACGCAGAACAAGCTCATTTTTCGATCCTGCTCTAGAAAGTTCTCGCTTGCCTAATTCACTTTTCAGCTCATTACAATTGAGCTCTTTCAGTAACTTGCTCATTTTTTTTTTTTTTTCGCACATTTCACTTCACAATAAGTTTTATTCCACTTTTCTGACACCAATGTAATATTTTTCCAAGGTTCGTTAAATAAAACTTATTACTCTTTTTAGTATTTCTTCTTTATTTACACTTTCCAATTCAAAACAGTAAATCTCAATTTATAATCAGCTCAAATACTTTTATTCAATTTAAATCACACTTGTTTAATAACACAATCCAATAAGCAATACTTTTGCACACTTTCACAATCCAAAATCAACTGTCTCTCGCTCACCGTGAACACTCCCTTATATACTCAAATTAGTTGTTCTCGAAAGTTCTTTTATTGGAATGTTCTAGATGTTTGGAATAAGGGGAAATACATTTGACATTGGAAAAGAGCTTTTTGTTTCTTCCATAAATTAGATATGCAGTTTTCCAACAGATGGCGCTGTTGTAGTATAAAGCTCTGTTCACAACAATACATAAATATATCGTTTGCGTACTTTGTATATGTTGTTTCATAAATGGTTAAGGCGATTCGACTCCACGTTCTCCATTACATGAAAACTAAAAAAAATAGAACGAAAAATTTTGCTCAAATCCGTTAACAAGGAGAGTGCATACTAACAAATAATGTAGTAGATAGTTTTGAATATTTGTCCATTTATCAAATGACACTATTGATCTGTCAAATAACTAAACAGATTTTAACATATTCATTGTGAAACAAGCCTTTAAATCTGTGTTTCTACTGTCAATGAAGAAAGTGTTTTTATGAACTCAATTTTTTCTCTGATTATTTATTGGGATCAAATTTTTTATAATTTATTTTAAACTGACTTGCCTATTGAACTATCTTGATTTTACCTAAATCTCGAACTGCGTAATATCTTGACATTATAAGGTGAGTCATAAATCTTTTAGTGCGTGCAAATTATAAAAAAAAGCTATGAAATTTAAAGTTTAAACTCTAAGTTCAAGCTCTAACCTCTAACCTTTTTAACGAACAGTTTAACAAAAGCCTGCTTGATAGTAGGCAAAGAATGCTAAAAAGGTAACCAATTTGCAAAGTATTACTAATGATAGCATTTAGAAAATAACATTTATGTTGACATCCCGTAACTCACACAATCTTTATTTAATTTACTGTTGTGATAAAATCAGCTTAAAAAAATAATTGGTTATCAGAATTTTCTTACAATCATAAAAAAAAACAAATACACAATTCAATTTGATTTCGTCTCCCCTGCACAAAACGAACGAAAATTTAAATTATTTTTCGAAATAATCATTTATCACATTTAATAGAAAATAAAAAAAAATTAAACATGCTAATTGATGGTTTAGGGAAAATAAAATTTTTGTTCGATTCAACCACCAGTCTGATTTATATAAATATGACATACCACAAAAAACTTAATTTACAGATTTGTTGTAATTCCTACCCAAAACTTAATTTATTTAGTTTTAGAAATGTTTAGGCAGTGGACTATTAGTAAAAAAATAAATTTTCCAGGTTTAATTTTTCAAAAGGTGTTAAAACCTATGCTTCACTTGATGTTGTTGGGTAGTTCGTTGGATTAATCTTCTTTTCAAGTCGGGCCTTCGCAAGATTATTGAAAGTTATTAAAATAAACATAGAAATCTGCTGTCTCCTATATTATTTCACACATTATCTGTCCTGCTCTATATGGTTTCTTTCCGAGTGTCCAAACGAGCAGGTGTCCAACCTATCATTAAAAGCAGGTAATTCATCTTCATCTTCAAACTATTGACCAATTGCAGTTCTCACCAAGCACCAAGGCAACGTTTATTAGTATTGAGATTAAGAAATATGTATATATGAAAGTTTATTAATGGTTAGTACTACGTTCCTTGCAACAATATAGGTGATTTAATGTAATAACTCATTGAAATTAAAAAAAAAAAATCTTTTGAAAGGTTAGGTAGTATTTCTCACTTAGTTTTCTTATTCGAGAATGCTTGAATTTGTTATCGAAGGATTTCGTTATATTGGATAGTTTCACAAGAGAAATTCATAAATGCAGGTGTACCCCAGGGCTCTGTTTTGTGTCCGATTCTTTTTCTCATAACGCATACAACTAATTGCTATTTTCTGTCAATGAAACGGAATTTTCCACCTTTTTAAGACAAATGTTAAAACTCAACAATTCCATTATCAGTAAATGAATTTGTGCTTTACTGACAACCTTCTGTGGAATCAACACATTTCTGACGGACGTCCCCAAAAACACTCCGTAGTGTTTAGGTTTTCTTAGTTGATGTAAGAAATCAGCTTTCTTTTCTGATCTGACTGATGAATAACATTAGCGTATTTTATTATCTCAAATGATCAATATGGATCTGAAATAAAACGATACACATCATAGTAACAACAGTGTTAAATGCACACCTCTTTTGTCCCTATGTTTGTTAATTTTCAATAATTTCTTACCATATAACGCCATCTACCCACCAGAGTAAGAACTAATCTTTTCATCTTCGAAATAGATTAAGATAGAGAACAGGATCCCAAATTGTTTTTGTAATGCATGTTAAAAATTAATCCAAATACGGATCCATATAGATCCGTAGATAATAAAACGCACCTATTAACCTCAGAACCTCAGTAAAAACGTCTTTATTGTATGTATGTACTCGTATGTATATCTAAAAAGTTAGTTTTTCACTGCTGGACTTAAATATGAGTTGAATTGGAGTTGGGTAATGATGAAAATTAATTAAGCAAATTAATAGCCAATTTCATAAGCCAACACTAACTAAAAGCACTTTTATCAAAAATCCTGTTGATTTTACCAGTTTCACCAATCTATAAAAGGGCAATTTTAGGAAATTTATTAAAATTGAGTTTATAATGGGAGAATAGATTCCTGTGAATTCGCAATACTCTTGCACAGTGAATTATTATGTGTTATTCTTCATCGTCGGATAAAGAAGACCACTTTATTATTCTAAATAAAAAGCAAATCATTAATTATTATTATTATTAACAT